>VZRF01000318.1:46166-81406 GCA_013396875.1 Vireo altiloquus | reverse complement strand
GGGGCAGGAGGAGGCACGGCCCCGGCGCCCCGGGCGCGCTCCCGCGGAGGCGGCGGAGAAGGAGCCGGGGAGCGCCTGCCACCGACCCACCCGCTGGCCACGAAATCCCTGTGCCGGGGACAGGCCCTCCCGCCCGGCTGAAACCGCGTAAACACGCGAGTCCTTTCATCCCAGGGCAGTCACCACCGCCGCAAGAATAATCCCGTCCTCGTCCGCCTTCCTTGGCCCACGGCGGCATTCGCGACACCTCTGTGGAGACGGGCCCGACCCGGTGGCTGCCGATGGTTTTTTTCGACCTCTAAATATAAAGTTTGGAACGGAGGAGAGACTGCATAGAGTGACTTTAAGCCCCCTCGCGCAGTGCCTGGCTGCTGGCTGGCATTCCCAGGCACTTCATTAAAGGAAGTTTACCGATTGCTTGCCACCCGACGCCTAAAAACATCACTGAGCGGGGGATACAGCACCATTTTTCTGTCGATTTACACAGTTTCTGAGAGAGGTCAGAGTCCCAGGTAACTTGACTTCTGTTGAACAGTGCCAACCATCAATAATAGGCTTCTTAATACCAACATCCAGGTTTGCAGCACAGTAACCAAGTGTCCCAGACACATCAGCTAGTGCCACGCTTAATTGGCACAAATGCTATGTAAAACAAGTTCAAATATCTTTATGCTGAATCTTAAACATCTGTTTTCCTAAGGGTGAAGAGTGCCTCAAATGAGCAGCCAGCACAGCTCACCAAATGTGTGTTCTCCCCGAAAGTCAGCAGCGTGCCTCTGGAGGATTTTGTTATGCTAAGGCCACATGACATGGGGCTTCACGAATGAGACTAATGAAAATCGTGATTTATAAGAAGGATTTAAAAAAAACCCCAAACATCTAAAGGAACCAAGGTATATGAATGTTGCTTTTTTGTGTTGAAGCAAGGAACTCTAACATAGACCAAAATGTATTCAAAAGAAATAGGGTCAAATCATAAGCCACTTGTTGACTGCAACAAAATGAAAGGGGTATTTTTACCAGAAAGGGAGTAGATGTTACATTTCGTACCACATCTCTCTGGAGTAGAGATACATTCATTTAAAGTTAGTGCTGAGAGTGCAAGTTCCAAAAGAGAGCTTGGAAATGCAAAGGATTTTCTCTGCTTTCTTGACAAGAGAACTGAAATTTCCTACAGATTACGCATACATATGCATGCAGAGAGAGTAATTTCCTTTTTTTGGATTGCCACTCATGCTCTGTGATGCAATTCTAAAAATGCACTCCACCATTCTCTTCCCAGTACAAACTGGGAATTGAGAATGACTCAGCATTTCCAAGTAAAACATGTTTTCCTTATTAATGTGGGGATATTCCCGGACATTCAAGACCCAGTATTAATCTTTTCTATGGAAGCAAATACAGTGAATTAATAGGACAAGTCAGAAAAGAATTGTGTCTCAAAGCCCTTGAAGAAGGAAGGCGAGATGGATTTGAAATACAAAGAAGTTTCAAAATAAGGTTCATTTGAAAGGAAAGGTGCCGTGTCACAGCTAATCAAAGGCATGCTCACAGGGCAAAACCTGTATGAACAAGTACCAGGAAATCAGATGAGGTGGAAAAGTTCCAAAACTTAAGGAGACTTACCTGGTGGATTTATTTTAAAAGGACACATACTCAAGTACTCAGGCTCAGCTTTCCCTATGAAATCTTAATCAGCTTCCACAAAGACCTAGGTTTTAAAATAAAATCCCCAGTTATATTTAAAACATAAATTTGCCTTTTTAAGAGCTTAATACCATAACAGAAATGGTATTTCTGCTGAAACCCACAGTAGTGACAGGCTGTAAGCCCACACTTTGGTAAAATTATCTTCACAGGACACTTCAGATAAATGAACTACTTTATAGCACGGGATTCCCACTTGAAGAGCCAAATAATCCCATTCCAGCCACTGAGGAAATCAGGCAGATAATACAGACCCAGCAGTTTGCAGTGATGGAGTGCTGCCTATCTCCTGAATAACACTGGTTTCTGCGGTTACCATCAAGGTACGTGGGTACCTGGAGAATGTCATCTCAGGGATGAAGAGCAGGTGGTTAAACCTGGACCCGAAGGAGCAAATGCCTGCTGCTGAGCTGAGGGGAGCGTTGAGAAATGGTTGTAGCCATGTCTCTGGTAGCTGGGCAGGTGCCCTGGAGGAAAGGCTTTCTAGATGAGCACTTCACCAGGCTGTTTCACCTTAGTCAGGTGGGGTACATTTAAGTTTCCTGATATGCAGATGCAACTTAGAAGCTGAGTCTGTTCTCTGCTAGGTTTGCTCTGGGAATACAGACCCCTTTCCAAGAAATTTTTGGCCTCAGTACTTTTTAATCCTGTAACTAATGATAAACATGTAAGACAAGCAGAGACTTTTAAAATAATCAATCTTTACTTTAATTGATATGCCTGGATTGGAAAAATTCGTGAAAGTTTCTTACATTATTTTTCTTTTATTTCTGAGGCATGTATTGCAATCAGGACAGGCTCTTTTCATTCCCTCTGACGTAGTAGGTTTGATGCTAAAGCAGGAAAAGGGAAAGTCTAAAATAGCTACTGAGAGACACTTCCTTTTAAAGCTTTCAGCTGCCCATCTTAATTGAACTGCTATGCCATATTATCCAAATCTATTTCTGGTCAATTCATTACTTCTTTTTCATCCAGATAATTCAGAAGTTCTAACTTAAAAACTGATTTGCCTTACGTAGTGGCCAGTGATCATCTTGACACACTCCAGGCTCACAGAAGTTGTCAGTGTTCAGCTAACATTCGCTGTTGGCATTGCCATTGTCTCCTGTAGCTTGAATCCATCGCTAACACGGGAAGACAATATGTTTAAAAAAAAAAATCAGTCATTTTTTTAAGATGGTGTCACCATTCTGAGAATATATATGAAGCCCTAATGAAGTTGACAATAGAAGCTATATTTAAAATGACATTCTAAGTAGCCAAAGCACATGTGCAAAGCCAGCAGCTATTTAAACAGCAGCTCGCAGGGTGTGTGCAGAGTTTAACGACACTGCTGCAGCATTCATGACAAGTACTTTCTGTCATCTCTGTCATTTTTGGTGGATGATGAACTGGCCTCAGTTCATCATATATTTCATCAGACTTGGATGGACACAGCAACACCCTGCAAGGCTCCAAACAGTGTGGTGTCTCCTGTAGTTACACAGGACACCTCCCAAAAGCACCTCTTGCTTGCTTACTCCAGAGCCACAAATCAGATGTGGGATCTCATGTTACCTCCACAGTGGTTCAGACCTGTAACTTTGCTGAAAGACTAAATTTCTGGTGTTTTGGGTAAGAGTGCCAGAGCTGAAGCAGGAGGTTTCATTAGTGAATAGCTGTTTGGGGAGCAGGTACAGGGGAGTTAATTTAGTAGACTTAAATAAGAGAACCACAAAGCTGTAGACATGGCTGATGTGTATAATTAATAGAAAAAGGGGAACCTTTGGAGAGAGCTAGAAGTAAACAAGAAAGGGAACACTGCTCAACATTTACTCATAGCCGTGATACAGTATGGGGTATCACTTCCTAAAAGACATGGAAAGAACCAAGCAGAGAAGGCAATTTGATGTATATGATTTTTGGAATGGTTAGCCTAGCCTCCCCTCAGTTTGTGTAATGCTAGGCCTTCTTCCTTCCTTTCTTTTACACTGGCAGATAGTAAAGAGAGTTTCACAGAAAACCTCTCCGTTATGCCAAAAATGGTGGTTTGTAGAATCTCTGTGGACTTGCTGCAGGGTAGCTGCTCTCAGCAGAGCTGCCCAGACCACTGTGAGAAATTGTGAGCCAACCAGCTCATCAGAGCCTTGAAGCTACTTCATGCTAAACATACATTTCAAAAATGTTGCCTAGGCTGGTCGTACTTGGCAGTCCAGGTTTAGTGGCCGAGCAGTGTAGCGCTGTACAACAATATGTTCGTGTATTGGCAGAACAGAAATGGTTCTGTTTGTAGAAACTTTTTAGAGAACCTTTAGTGGCCTGTAGCACTGTGTCAATGTGAAGAACATGCAGCTTAGAGCCCGAAGCATTGCTCCAGCAAGTGGTGTTACTGTCAAGATTTTTGCTGTCTGGTAATAAATCTAATGAACTACCAGTCAGTTCTCCAGAACCTGGGCCTAATTCAGATTGTGAGTGATCCACCCATCTGTCACTCAGCTGTATAACACCTTGGCCAGCCACTGAAGGTAGAGGAATGGTTTTTTGCCATTTGAGTTCAGCGGCAGCAGGTTTTTACCAGTGCACTGCATTCCCTCCCTTCTCTTCCCACCTCCCCGTGTTATGATTAATACCCTGTGCTATAGTCAGTATTTAATATATGAGTGGGTTGGGTTCTCTTCATAGTATTTTGCATATCTGAATGATACGTGACTTAACTTTAACTTCTATGTGTTTACATCCATCAGAACCCAGTTCAGGGGCCCAGTTGTTTTCCCAAGGGACATAAGTTCTTCCCATTACAGAACTGTGGCTTTTGAGCCTCAGCAATGTTTCACCCAGTTAGCTAATGCAAACAAAAGCAGCTGTTTGATTCTTGTTGTCTTTGTCACTTTCTTTTGTCACTTTTGGTAAATGCAGGCTCAGTTAAATTTATGAGGTCATTTTGGGTCAGGTGTACTAGGTAGGACCAATGTTAATGCAGTACAGAAAGTAGAATTTAGCTAACTTGATTTATATTGCTGCTATTTTATTGCTGCAGCTCAAGGAAAATTCCAGAAAGCTAAGCACTGTACAAGTATATAGGGAAGAGATTTCTTCTGCCACAGAATTTCAACATCTAAATATATAATGGAAAACAGTCTGTGAAAGCTGAAAGTGACATTCACTACTGTTTGAACTCATGCAGTGATTAATTTAGGTCTTCTGCTCAGTTGTTGGTAGAAGTAAGTTCTGATTTCCTGAACTGTTTCTCTTTCAAGTTTTAAGCTTTTACCACAACTAGTGATAGTCTTCTTAAAAGTCCAGTCCTAGAATATCTGGATACGGCTAGGTTTTTTCTCAGGTTTTGATGAAAACTTAGACCTTATGTTTAAAAAAGCCAAAAGTGTCAATGTTAAAAAGGTATTTTTTAAACTGTTGTGATTCTCTTTAGGCAAATCCTGTGGCTTTAGAGGACTTCATAATTTTGTAATGATGGGGGATTAATAACAGTGTGTGGTGAACTGAGACAAATCACTAGTGTAAAGGATCAAGCCTTCCAAAAAACACAAGATTATAAAAGGATTATTTGGAAGGCACTAAAAAAGGCAGGTTGTCACCTAGATTTGGTTTCTCAAAAGTTCATGTTTCTTTTTTTCTACCGTTGTTCCAAAACTATGAGGGTTTGAAATGTTTTTTAGGAAAGTATTCTATACTTAAATCTGCAACACCAGAAACAATACAGGCACTACCTATGTGCCTAAGTGATAAGATGCAACAGAAACATTTTCTTGCTAATGAAAAGCAAGACAGTATGCAGTGTAATGACAGAAAGAGCCCTGTGATAGAGCAGGGTCTCAGGAGTGGAGAGGGACCTCAACCTGTTTTTCACTGTACACAAGAAGTAGGTGGAGGAAGCAGAGTGTTCTCCTTATTCTAGTTTCTTTCTCAGTTCCCCTCGTGATTTGCTGTTTGGAAGCGGAAGCCTGGCTGATAGTGGGACAGTCTTTGATTCTTTCTCTGCCCCATGAAAAGGCTCAGTACAGAAACTTTCAAGCTATAAATAAAGATCCCAGCACCACATCTAGGAGTGGTATGACCATGTGTTTCTGCTGTTGTTCCCAAGCCCGTTGTCTCGGGTGTTGTCATGCTTCCATGGCCTGCCTTGCTTTCAAGGCTAAGGAGCCCCACACAGTGCTTCAAACATTCAGTGTGTGAACTTGCATGGGCTCAGGGTCTCTGCCCTGCTGAGACCTGACCTGAAAGCACATGTGACTTTTCTCACCTGAGGGCAGGGAAATGGAATTGCAAAGTCTTCAAATGCTGCTGTTTACCTAGACGTCCAAATAAGAATATGAGACTACAGTTTAAGCCCTTGGGTGTATTTACAACAGCTCTTCCCAGCTTTCAGCATTGTGCTGCCAACAATTGGCTGCACCCAAGACACTCCCTTTGATAGCGTAGTGAGAACTGTGCTGCTTGTGTTCAGATCAACAGCAAACTCTCGTTGACCTACCTGGGTGTAGGGCTGGCGGCTGAGGGAGGATCCCTGCTTTCTCTACAGACTTGGAAAGCGTTCTGACAGTGGGCTCATCTGGTTGCAAATAGTAAGGCGTCTGCAAAACTATAGTATTTTCTTGAAGCAGCATTTAGCTTTGCGAGGTGTGTGTTGCTCTGCAAGAAGGTAAGGTGTGCGTCATGGTGACTTTATGAGTGCTTCTGGGTAGGTCCAGCTGGGTCTGCTGGAAATCTGACAGTGGTCTAGACAGGTTAGAATGATGTTCTTGTGACAAAAATGCTGTTCTTGTTCTAAGGGTAGGGAACAAAAGCCCAAAGAAATGAAAATTAGAAACATGAATGTTAGGATGAATTTGAAACAGACTCATTTCCCTCACAGGTTTTGTCACTACATAGATTAATATGTCTGCCCTACCTTGCTTTCTGTGTGCCACACTCAGACAATTCACTTGGCTCTGAGGCTCACTGTGTCTTGTCCCATCCCATGAGAATACTTGGAGGAGGTGGTTGTGCCATTAGAAGAAAGTCATTTTTCATTGGATGATACTACAGGACCTGCCTGACCAGAAAAGTTGGACACACTGGTATAGTACTTGCTATTTTCAAAACAACTGTCCCTGCTGACTTCATTTGCAGATGTGAGTGATTTTAGTACTTCTGTGATCAGACTTCAGTGTCCAAGTCAAGCACCTAGAAAATGAGGAACACTGACTACCCATAAGAAGTTTGGATTAAGTGATGTGATTAGCATCACACAGGAGCTCTAGCACAGGAGACTTTACAGCTCGCTTGGTCAGGATGAAGGATCTGATGCTGCCTCTTACAGCAGTTACCTGTTTGTGTGTTATAATCCTCCCAGCTTTTTCCAGGAAATTAATGAAGGCCCTGTAGAAAGCAATCTCTTTAACATGCAGTTCCTTCTCTAGAGCAGCCCTGTCATAACAATTCAGCTTGATACAGGTGCCCAGGGGTAGGAACTTACGCATAGAGGAAAGAAATGCTTCTAAAGTTACAAACTGAAAATAATCTCCTCTTAATTAGAAGTTCCCATCAATGGTTTCGTGGTTCTAGAAGAATAAACAGCCCCATTCATGATATGAAGACAAACTTGTGATTAGAGCAGAAATCTCAGAATGTGGGTTCTCCATGTTATCTTTGAGTGCAGCTTCAGAGAAGAGAAAGGTAATCACTTATGCTAAGGCTGGAGGGAGAGGGAAGAGCTAATATAAAGGTAATAGCCAGTGACAAATTCCTATTTAGTAGGAAACTAACCCTTGCATGTAACCCTTATTTCCATTTTGCAAACAATCTTCAAATCCTGATTTTGCTCACTTGGATAGCAAAAACTTATTTTGATTCTCCACTGGCATGCAATAGTGTGATTTTTCTGGTTGCATGAAACACCTGTACTGTGAAGCATTAAAACTGAGTAAATGCTGCAGTTCAGTCTCCTGATTTGCCAATAGTTTCACTAAGCTGTGCCTTTTAGAAGAGCAGCTTTAAACCCTTGAAACAAGTCTTACCTAACCTTGAAAGTGGAAGAGACAGATTTAATCAAAGTATGTATGACTCATCTTTCAAACTTTATCAATGCTTTTTGTGACAAACTCACATAAGCAGCATCTCTAGCTGAAAAAAACAGACTCTCGAAAATGGAGGTAATAATTTCCTCTCTAGAACATGCTCTGCTTAAGAACAGCACCAGCTGAAGCAAAAATGCTGAGCAGGAAGGTAAATTTGAAAACTGAACTCTCGAGCTATAAACTCTTGATGCCTTTTATCTCAATAATGTATATAAAAAGTCTACCCCCACTAATTTTCCTCCAATATGGCCTGAAACTGTCAGGCACCATTGCATCTCAGGCATTTATTAGGTCTTTGATGTTACTGAAATTGAAGAATTCTCCTCCTCACCCTTTTTAGAACAGAAGTATTTCTGAAGTCATTGCTGATCTCTCCCCGCAGTAAGAGTTACACACATTTCCTTACTTGTCATAAAATACCGAAAATACTTATCATAAAATCATGAAATAGACAAGCTGCACCAAGTGTGGATGCTGTTGTCTCAAAATCCCAGGAGCCTTCTGGTTTTCTGAGGATTCCTGCAGTGTTTCTCAGACTGTGATTCATGTCTTTAACTGAACAGGTCAGAGATTCCAGTAGAGAAGCCTGATCACATGCAGTACATGCCCAAACCTGTTACAGTTCTTTAACAAGGGGCCAAAACCAACCACAAGTGTTTCTGTTTCATCACCTGACCCCTTAACAGAAAAAACAGCTATTGCATTTTATTATGTTTGTTGTTAAGTTCTTCTAATAGCTATGCAAAGTGCCTCTTTTTCCATGTCTATATCAAAGCCATATCAACACAAAAAAGAAAAAAAATTAAAAATCAGTTCTACTCCTTTTAACTCCTGCACTTGCTTCTGTGCCAGGACTGCTATAAAGGCCTGAACTAGACTCCGTGTAGAAAGTGTGTCATCAATAGAGTACTTTGCCAGATTATCACTGGCCATTTCTAGAAAGGAAAGCTCCCACTGATTTTGAGTTTTAATCTTTTTAACTTTGATTTGCATGGAAACACTTGAAAGATGCATTAGAGAACCGACACAATGGAAATAAAATGAGTGGCAAATACATAAAAGTAACATCTCATTGATGGAGACCACCCAAAACGTAGTCCTGCCCTGAAATCTGTAGAAGAAATAGACATACTATGCTTTTAAGATCTACCTTAAAAGGCATTTGACAATTTGAACAATCTCCAAAATTTCCAAATTTGGTAATATTCACATCAGGCATTCGTTAGGTAAGTACTTCTGTGCTCTGAACAGCAGCTCTGGAATCTCCAGACTTGCTGAAGTAGATCTGAAAAAACCTAGGCAGCATATCAGACTTCCTACATCTAAACTTTTTTAACAGAAGCCAGAGGGAAAAAATAGAGAGGGAAATTCTGAGTAAGTGGAGTCAGTATTTATCAGTGTCTGTCTTGGCCACACAAGAAAGGACACAAACTTGACACAGAGCAAACAAAAGTGAGCAGAGCAGTTGAACTAAGTGAGCCTAGAGGATATTTAGTGAGAGCAGGAGCAATGTGAAGCAGACTGAGGTGATAGCCTGCTTGGCAAACAAATTCACAGAATCTGGGAAAGACTGTATTATGAATTATCTGTAGGAACAAAGGCATGGGTCTTGTTTGCAGCTATATGGACAGGCTTTTGAGAAATGCTAGAGAGGAACTGACTGTTGTGGTAGAATGGGTCACAGTGACATGGTTATGGCATCAAATTTAGACTGATGTAGAAAACCAGAAACCAGAACTTCTCTATGTCATTTTATGTGCCTGGTACTCTATGTAGTGCCAATCAGATTTGCAGAGATAGCTTCCATATCCAAGCTGAGGAAATGACATCAGAAGGAAAGTTTGAAAGGCTTTGGGAAGTGGTCATGTGAATATGTGAGGTTACAGCAAGTGCATGCCTCACAATGCCTAAGGATCCTTGTCCTCCAGTTGCTTCAATGGAAGATCTGCCCAAGCTCTTCCTTGCTACAGAAACAAATATGCCAGAAGCTGACAGATTTTGATCCTTCAATTGATGTGAGGTCAGGACACCATAGGATGTGATCTGCCATCCACAAATTGGGCAGTGAATCACAGTTGTACTATTGTGTTTCTTTTTAAATCTTATACTCCTAAAGCCTTAATTTAAGAGGATGAAGGCAACAGTTACGCCTTTAAAATTCTGACAACTAAACTCACCAATTTTCACTGATTCGTAAAAAATTAGTGCATTTTTTTTCAAATGGACATAATACTGTTAAGAGACATAAAATTACTCCATAACTGTCGTTACTTTTTACAGAACATGAAATGCCATAGGCTTATTAGAGCTGCAACTCACTGGTTGGACTCCTGTAATTTGTTGTGTAGTTTCTACAGTTTCTACAGGGTTCATTACAATTTGATGCAAACCATTTCATTTCTGCCAGTATGGATACACCATTGGCAATTGTTTTGTTATTCATGGCAAGGGCAGGTTATTTTTATTTGCTGCATTGCTTTTTCTTGTGTTTCAGTATAAAACTAGTTTTAATAGCAAAATGGTCCCCAAAACGCTGCCCTCAAGATTAGTTCCAATTCTTAATAAATCAGTGGTGTCTTCGAACCAGACACTGCTATCAGGCCTAACTAACCCTTAAAAAGCATTTTCAAATACTTGGTCAGGAGCAGAGTGTATATGTGTGGGAGAAAGGGAAGCAGTTCACTGGTGTAGGGTTAGAAGTTCATATAGCTGGGCTGCAGCTTTCAACCTTGCTCTGCCTTGACCTCATACTCTGTTTGGCAGGGGAGGACCAACTCAAAAGGTGATTGCGAGGTTATAGCTAATAATGTTACTAATTGGGGTTTTTTTATTTATTGTAGAGCTGAGGAACATAAAGCAGAAAAAAAATTTTAAAATAGAGCTGTGGACAAATCAACACTGCCTCCAGCCCAAATTCTAATACATTTCACTGAAAAAGGTTTGGGAATGCATAGAGGTAGAGCAAGGAAAATAGAACAAAGTATCATTGCTCATTTAATGAACAGTAGCTTGGAGTGGGAGCCATAAAAAGATGGTATCATATAGATAAAGGTAGTTACGGTGTATTTGGATAGGGTACAAGTGTTGGTACATGAAATAAGGATCTGCAGACTACTCAAATGCTGACATCCTTGTGGCTGTCCCTGGTATCACAACCATTATGTTCTTCATAGAACTACATGGAAAAAAATGCACCTTAACTCTATTAAACTCATTAAGTAAATGATAAAGGATTTCATATCCTTTAGTTGGGTCTTACTAGCTCCAACCTTGTGGCAACCAGGATAAGCCCGGATAACTTGGCAGAGAATCAGCCTGCTGTTTCTAGTGTCCTTACCTCTAATCTGGGCTTCTCACTATCTTTATCCTGAATGTGGCATCACAATCTGTAAAAGTGGCTTTAAAGGTTTTAAGAGATTTTTTGGGTTAAAAAATGCCTATTTTAGTCCTTGCTACTTGACAAATATTAAAAAAAATACTAAGTCAGATGATTTAGTTTTAAAGGAAAATTTTAGACATAGAACTAAGTTTGTATAACTATTAAAAATCCAGCCATAAGTTATGTCCTGAGAAGATTACAGCACATCTCCTTTACTTCCCTCCAACATGCCCTGAAGAGCATTAACTTTACCCTGAGACCAGGAACCTAATCTAATTTTGGGGGGGAAGAGGAATCTTTGGAAATGAGCACATTTTACATCCTAGAATTTTGACAACCAGAGGGGGAATGCTTTTTTTTGGTCTTGGTTCAGGCTGTCCTCCCACAACCTGTTTCACAAAAAAAGGAAGAGGGATTTTTTTTTTTAGCAGCCAGAAGTATTTGCGAGAGGGAACCGGGAAAATAAAAAACTGTAGAGCTACTGCCACCTACAGTCTTACTGAAAAACTTCGGGAGAAATAGCAGCATAGCGGCAATTGGGTCTTAAATGTCCGCCCAGAGGACACTACGATATAATGCAAAAGATTTAAGGTAGATTTAGGATTCACCTATTATCCTGAAATGTCTTTCTGAAGGAGATCTTAATCAGGTCCTGTTTGCCTAGACTTCATTATGTGATAGTTGGCTTTCCTTGCAAACAGTTATCATAGGATAATAGAATAGTTTGGGTTGGAAGGGGCCTTTAAAAGTCATCTATTCCAAACCTCCTGCAATAAATGGGGACATCTTCCATTAGATCAAAGCCCCATCCAGCCTGGACTTGAATACTTCCAGGGGTGGGGCATCCACAGCTTTTCTGGGCAGCCACTCTCACATTAATGATTTTCTTCCTAATATCCAATCTAAACCTACCCTCTGTCACTTTAAAGCCATTCTCCCCACCCATGATGGGGTGAATGAACCACTTTAACAGATACCAGGTATAAAGAGGAATGAGTCACTGCTGATACCACGGACATGAATGCTGTTGTACCAGGTGAGCAGATTATGTCCCAAGAAGCATGAGGGCTCCAAAGAGCTTGAAAAGGGATCATGATCATCTCTCCAGTAGCTGTCTCTGATCTTCCTGACACTGGGGGAGCAAAAGGTTGAAGCAAGAGATGAACCAGAAGTACTCCTAATCGATCATAAAAAAAGCCCTTACAAAGAGTGGGAATTTAAAGCTGTACTTTTTGTTCAAGTGCCTTGTTACTGCCAGTAAAAGACAGGGTTTTTTCTTCTCCCCCTGCTCTATTATTTTCCAGAGGATGACAGCTAGATTTCAAATGATTTACTCAAAAAAAGGGGCAAAAAATAGCATGTCTTTTGGGAAACTCACTCACCTTTATGGAGAAGAAGATACTGAAAACCACTCAGACCAGCTGCATTATCTATTTTCCCCCTCACCCTCATCTCTAAACAGCCAATGTGGTGCAGATGTGTTCAGTGGTGATGTTTGTATCATCCTGTACTGGAAGTAACACATGCACTTGGACCTATGTTTCATTGGTAATCTGAAACCAAATGTAACTTTTTGCAAAGCCTTTTTATTAAACATGTATTTAACAGTCTGGGAGGTTTTTTTAGGCTTTAGGCTGCAGTAGTAGGATGCTTAATTCCATTTAATAGCAACATATAAAAAGTACAGGCTAGTTTTCTGTTAATTATAGGAGCTCCAGCTTCAGCTTTTTTGAAAGTTTATTGTCATGCTATAACTTTCTTTTCAGTGCCTCCAAGATATTAATCAATCAAATCCAACTCACATGGGCCTAATTAGTCATTAGGCTTGAATTTATCACTGGGTTTGGACAATGATTACTTCTATACATATATAATTTGCAAAAGGAAGAAGGCCTTACACATAACCCGAGCATACAAGCTGGAAATCAAAAGTAAGTCAGCAGGACAATGTTGGCAGCAGCTGCTGTGACCATCATCTAGAAACAACATGCTTCAGGATTGTGACTGACTGTAGATGGAAGAAATTGAAGCTGTGAGCAAATCTGGTAGCAACAGGTGAGGCATCTGTGGCACTGAAATGTCTCGTGGCTCTGGATTTGTTAGGAAGTTAAAACTTAGAAAATGTCGTATTTTGGGGTGCTGCAGGAGTAGATTCAACCCATGTCTATATCATCCTTTTATAGCAATTAAATAATTACTTGGTTATATAGAGAAACACAAGGGTAATTCTGTGAGGCTAATGTGTTACAGAAGGGTTTGGATAGTTCAGCTCCTGACTCTGGGGCAGTCTGTGTGATCTGGAGTATGCACCCCAAGGGCAATAAAGGGCTTAGACACACCTCCTGTTAGAGTTTAATGATTATGAGACACTTGAATTTCATTGCAGATTTGATCCTTAATCTGTGTCCAATTATTTAATCTGAGATGAAGTTGGTATTTCTCTTCCATGCTGCAGAATTGCCTTTTCTAATTGTGTAAGCTTTTCATTTAGTATTGTTTTTCACTAATATGTGCAGAGACCCATAGTACCCCCTTCTGAATGGACAGTAAGATAATGCAGAACAATCTGTAGAACTAGTGATAGTAACCACACCCAGACACAGAAGAGAGTTAAGAGCTTTCTGTTCTCTACTTGAAACATATTTATTCCACTGACAAGGAGTGAAGGGGGAACTAGACTGACACGCTTTTCTTGGAAAGGAAGGCATTACTGTTAAAAACCTGTTACAGCTTTTGGTGGTGTCTTAAGTGTCTAAGATCTCTTGTGTTTCTATCAATTTACAAATTATTTCTAGAAGACAATTAAGCCAGGAATGCTTTTTGAATTCTTATGATGCCAGATGAATGAAAAATAATTTGAGGAGGCTGGATTTTGGTGTTTCATACTGTGCATAAATCCCATTGGAGGACATTTTATTGCATTAGTTGTATTTAAAAAAAAAGTCTTGCCCTTGCCGTAGCACTTTTTCTGCTGAGTAAGAAGTTGAATAGATCCCGCAGAAAGCTTAAATCTCAGTTAAGCTTTTTTTTTTTTTTTTAAAGAAATCCATTTAAGACCTGCTTATTTTTAATGGCATCTTCAGTGATGGAAATCTTCTGTGGTTGGTGGCAAGGCAGAGTGTGACTTGTTCCTGTAGCGCAGTCTCAGACCCTGCATCACCGAGACTCATATATTTGGCTGTGCCACATTGTTTCCTTCCCTCTGTAGATCATTTCTGTGTCCTTTGAGTGGCAGCTGTTCCTGCCAAAATTGACAAATACAGTCTAATTTAATGACTTCACATTTTGACATTTCAGAAGAATCAGAGTCAGACTTTTGATAGCACAGCATTTTATATTCTTCGTTTGACATACACTGTAAATAGATGCCAAACACGTGTGTGTGTTAATTGGTTGAACTCTGATTTAATGTGTGAATTTAAGGCATGTTTGTTCTGTACTTTTTATGGTACCAGAAAGATGCACCAAAGGGAAAGAAAGCTCAGTGTTTGAATGTGAGGTATTTGTGTTTGGGTTCAGAATGTGGCCTTGCCATGGAATGGAGAAGGAGAGACAATGCACGGGAGTTTTGCTGAGCGAGTTCTGAACCTGACCTGCTGGAGCTCTTGCTTGGGTGTGCTGTGCCTACTGTGAATCCCTTAAGAAGGAAGGAAGGGATTTCTGTTTCAGGTGCCATTTCCAGGTGTGACACCTGGAAATGGCACCTACCACACCTTCCCTGTTAATGATACAGCAAATATTTCAGACTCCATTGTCTTTAATTTCAATGTATTATTATTTTAATGTATTATAATTTTAATGAAGAAAAGAAGGCTCAGAAGAGACCTTCTCATTCTCTACAGCTTCATGACAGGAGGTTATATCCAGGTGGGCATCAGTCTCTTCTCCCAAGCAACCAGTGACAGGATGAGAGGAAATGGCTTCAAGCTGTGCCAGAGGAGGCTGAGGTTGGACATCAGGAAGAAATGTTTTCCCTGAAAGGATGGTCAGGCATTGGAATGGGCTGCCCAGGGAGGTGGGGGAATCACTGTCCCTGGTGATTTCTATGCTAGAAATCACTAGACATGGCATTTTGTGCTGTGGTCTGGTTGACAAGCTGGTGATTGGTGAAAGGTTGGACTCCATGATTGTGAAAGCGATTCCAACCTTAATGATTCTGGGATTCTGTGATTACAGGCTACTGACCTTTCGCAGAAGAGTATCCATTAATGCCATTCCCAGACCTACATCATAAAGAGGATTCTGCTAAAAAGGAGTTTTACTCCTTCAGCCCAGCTGAGTTACTTAGCAAAGAAAGTATGAGGTATTTCCTTATTTTGTGCTTCAAAACTTGAATTTATTCTACACCAATGAAATTGTTGTAGCTTCACCATGATTAGTCACATTGAGTTGGATCAGCTGTGGAAGTCATTAAGAGTTTTCTCTCAGTGACAACGTTTTATGCAGGCTAATGTGTGATCCTTGATGACTATTTCATGTACCAACTGGCTAGAGTACTTACACCAGTCCAGGGCTGTAGGCTTATACAGAGGGGTTCCTGGATTTTCTTTATGTTCAGTTCTAGGAGATAAATAACAGAATATAATTACTATAAGTTTGATAGAACAGGAGTTTTGTACTCTTTAAAGAAACTGCAGAAATGTTGGACTAAATTTTACCATATATAGGAATCTTCCAGAGGGGATCTTGCATTCATTTAGGAGACTCATGGTAGTCCAGAGGCTTTTCTTTCTGAGAAATTTTCTTGTACGTTCAGAAAACACGTGAGACATAAACCAAATCTTTCCATCTCAGGAGGGTGATTTAATAAAAAAAGTTATTAAATAAAGTATTTTATTTAATAAAAATAAAATATGTTTTGTCAAACACATGACAAAAGTAGATATTCACAGCAAGACTTCATCTGGTATATCATTTATTTCATTTCCTGGGTAGGTGAAAGCCAAACACTTGAGGCATTCAGTCACCCTCTGCAAGCTTTCACAGCAGTAGGTATTAACCTGCAAACACTTCAGTAATGTCACAGTTCCAGGTGAATACTGGGAAGTGGAGAAGTAGTGGTACTGAGTTGTTAGTGGCCTTGTCTCTGTACGAAGGAATGTTAGCACAGTAACAGGGCTCCTCTCTGAACTGCAGACATCCAAATGTCTCCTAACTGAACGGCTGCAGGTAATTGTATTTCTCAGGGCTGTGTGCCTAATGGATAAAAAAGACATATTATAAGTATTCCTCTGGTATTGTGGAGTGATATAGGCCTTGTTGGAAGTTAGAATTTGACACAAATAAAGTAAGCCAAAAGTGGTGCTGATTTATTTTCACAAGCTGTCTGTAAACTGCAGTAGCTCACGTTGCTGTTTTGGGAGCAGCTCGGCTCTCTGCATAAGGGTAGGGTGTTTGGGGGCAAGATAAAGAGCTGGGGCAGGGGACTGCTGCTGTTATCTCATCGTGCCTCCATATCAGCCAGAGCCCTCTGTGCCTGCTCACGATTGCTGCCGGTGGCTCTAAACACTGAGACCGGAATCTGGAGTCGGTGTGGGATGACTCAGGCAAGAGTGTGCTGATGTTAGGGGGTATTTTTATGCTGCAAGTGCAGCTGTGACTCAAATGTGATTTTGGGGGTAGGAGCTGGCCTTTCTGTGTCCAGCTTTTAGCACAATGGGGTTGTAGTTCGGGGTGTACATTTTGCTGTTGGAGGACAGCTTTGAGAAGCCTGGTCTCGTTGAAGTTGTCCCTGCCCATGGCAAAGGGGTTGGAGCTAGATGAGCTTTAAGGACCCTCCCAACCCAAACCATTCCATGATTTTTTTGTGAATTTCTTATAGTTGGTGAAAAGAAAAATGTGGACATGCTGCCATGAGATGAGGGAGGTAAAAGCACTTTTAGTCAGTGAAACAGTGGTAAAACAAAAATAGCCTAAGAAAACTCTCAGCAGAAATGAGAATTATCCAAAGTATTTCCTATCTCCTATGTATTTTCCTTATTTCCAGCAAATATAAAGAAGTTTGCTAAAATCCCCAACTTGGTAAAAGCACTTTAGGATATCGTGAGGGTTGCTCTTAGGGAGTCGTAAACGTGTTTTTGAGTGGTCTCTTCAACACCTAACACATCTTGGAATACATGGTGTTACCACAATTAAAACATTAATATTCAACATTGTTTTTAAAGCATTACATCTAGCTTTAAGGACAATCAACATGTTTGATACTGAATTTTCAGTGTGAGTTAGTTACTTGAATAATATTTCCTCTGCGATATCTATTGAAGAATCCCATGCAATAAACTCTGAATCACAGTGACAACCATCAAAGTTTGATGAGGTTTTTTGGTAACAACTGAATTATAAAATCTGAATTTGTATCTACATGGAGCATGTGTTCTGCAGATGTCTTGCTTGATTTATAAAGTAGAAAGCTTGAAAAATTTTTAAAATTTGCTAACGTAGAGACTGGCTTAGCTGAAGTGAAGACCTTCCATGCTTCTAGATAAAAAAGTTTATTGAAAACTGTCTTTTGAACAGACACCAAACTGTTTCACTTAGAGAAGGAAGAAGAAATTGGATATCTATGGCTGATTTGATTCAATTGTACTGTGCTTTGTAGGAAGTAAGTAACCCTGCTGGTATAAAAAAACAATGTGAGAATTCCCAGAGGGGTGAAAAAGGTGTGATGAATAAAAAATAACAGAAATAATATTGCTCATAGCAGAGATATTTTCCGAGTATATTGCATAGACCTGGATTTGCTCCCAATTATGTTTGTAAACATCAGTGAAACTTCGGAAGTTGCTAAACAGAAGTTTGCATGTGTTTGTTATTAAGAGCAAAGGTCTCATAGTCCAGCTTTCCATAGTTCTTTAAAAATGCATGTTTTGTTATGCTTCAATTACAAGCACATCAAAGTAATCTTATGAATTAACTGGTTGAATTTTTTTTATTACTTATGTTCTGCATTCACTTACAGTCTTTATTTTAAGCTCGAGATGATCAAGGTGAACAAAAGAAACCTCTTCTTGCCAAGAAGTGTCTTCCCAGTTCACATTTCAGAAAACCTTTGGTTACATGTCCTGTTGAAGGCCACTGTTGGAGAAGACAACTACTTTGGTTATTGAACAGACTCATATCTGAACAAGTCGAAGAGCTCTAGTGGAAGAAGCTGTTTTTCTGACATCTTCCTTGACAAACCATTATTTTCACAAGCAGGCATAAATTAGTGCTGCTTGTACCTTTCAGAGCATTCAGAAAGAAAATGAGAATGAAGAGACATTGGTCATTCAAATACACATCTAGGTAAAAATAATATAATACAGTGGCACAAAATCTTTCCCCATGAGCTCATGTGTTCTTATCACTGATAATTGATTGGATCCTGGGGGTTCACTGTTCCTGAGCATCATGTACTAAAACCATTATTTATGTTTGCATGTCAGTCAACACACCCTAAATATTTAGTGGATTCTCAGTCTAAGCTTCTGAGCTGTCTGATTGCTATTTGATTGTCTTCAGCTGGGAAGGCACAACAAAATAGTCCAGTTATTTGAGAAAAAACTTTGCTGTTTACTGTTTCAGCTGTTAAAGGAGCTAGCTGTGTGCGTCACAGCACATTTTGGGGCTTTGTTACTGAGTTTTCTGTTCATTTTCAAAACTAGGTCAGGTTAGATGCATCTGAAACATGAAGAACTAAAAGCTTGAGGGAGAGTTTTGGTGGTAGGAGAAAAAGAGAGGTCAAGACCTCTGCTGCTTCAGTGATGCTACTTTCTAGGTTTAAATACATGCATCTCTTTCCTTCCCCAGGTTAAAGACTGAAAAGCTTTCTGGTTCT
Source organism: Vireo altiloquus (assembly GCA_013396875.1). Taxonomy (NCBI): domain Eukaryota; kingdom Metazoa; phylum Chordata; class Aves; order Passeriformes; family Vireonidae; genus Vireo; species Vireo altiloquus. Next base: position 62,448 of record VZRF01000318.1, on the reverse strand, counting down.
TTATAGCAGAACTAGAGGAAAATCAGACCTTGATTTTCTAAAGCTAGGGCAATGGCTTTAGCAGGATGATTTAAGGCTCAATCCTTGAACTGGGGGAGATAGGTAATAGAGAAGCCAGGCCTCTGAACTGTTTGGTAATGGTGACTCTCCTCAATAAACCAGTGAAATTGTTTGGAAAGCCTCTTGCTAGTAATTGCAGCTGTTCTGTTGACTGCTCAAAAGAACTGGTTCGTTCTGTCTGTCCTCTTGAGTCTTTACTGGTACTTAGCAGTCGATCTGATAATGTTTACTTTTAAGTAGCCATTCTGTAGTTAAGGGCAATATTGCTTGCAATATCTAGATATTGGGAAGAGGGAAAACAATAAAGTTTTATTGTGTTTGCAGAGAAGTTCATTGTGATCCTATAATACAAACTCAGGAGCACAGCCTGACCTTTCAGGGTAGGAAGACAGTGCTGAGGTGTCAAGTGTATGGATTTCTCTCTCTTGCTGTTAATATAGAGAAGAAAGATCTGAAACCCAGCTTGGTCATTTGGTCCCTGCTGCCTACTTTCCTATGTGTTTTGCAACTAGTTGCCTACTTTGTCAACAGCATGACGTACAGAAAAGTAGTGTTCTCTATGTCCATATAATATATAATTCTAGCTAATTGTCCTAATTACTTAGAAAAAAAAAGCCTGAAAACACACCACCCCCACCCCCCACCACTCCCTCGGACTGGTACCGCTCTGCAGCTAAATTTCCACCAAGGTTTCATTTGAGTGCAGTTCTGTAGTGAGGAAGGGCTGATAACAGCATAAGTTAATAGCATAAGCATAAATTCTTACAGAAGCCTGCAGTGCTATATACCACAGTAGGTATCTCTACTTGAAAATCCAGAAGCCAGGTTCATTTACTTCAACCTGGAACGAATGCTTTCTAAACTTAGGCATTCATAAAATGTGTCCGAAAGTTGTTATATTTATGCAACCTTTAAAGTATCTTTGAGCAATCGAGACATGATTGTGTCATAGGTGAGGCAGTTGTGGCATGGAGCCCACAGGCACAAGTCCTGGCATATCTTTACTGGCTTCTGGAATGAGGAGCATAGCTTAAGGACACCTGAGAAACTGTAGACTGAGTCAGCTTGGGTTGTCAGTTTGGTCTCAATGCCCTCAGTCGGAGCTGGAGGAATGAAACAGCAGCAGAAGACAGGAGCTGGTGATGGCATGAATTAGAAAACCTGTTTATGTTGGAAAAGGATGCAGAAGAGGTGCAAGGAGAAGGAGACGGGCTGAAAAGAAAAGGGTGCTGGGGAACTAGACTCAAGGAACCACATCACACTGCCTAATTTCTGAAGTAAATCCTCACAACAAAACTAAAAAGCCTGATTTATAATGTGGAAATAATTTTCTTCTCCCCCAGAGTTGCTGTTTGTACAGAGAGGGCCATAACAGGGACAGCCAAGTTTTCAGTTTTGTAAATAAATAAAAAAGTTTCTAATTGTCCTTTTAACAGCATGTTTCTTATAAAACATCCAGCACAGTCAGATTATATGACTAAAACAAATATACAGTCAGGCATAAAGCCAGAGGATCAGTTACAGTTCTGGTTTATCAAGAGCAACAGTACTTGTATCGGAGCAGAAGGAACCAAAATGCTCTAGCACTTGGAGACATGGTAATTAATGGCTCCTTAATAAGTACTTGGTGAAAGGCTGATGTACTGGGTGTTCCCTGCAAGTGACTGAAAGACACATTGTTGGTGTGGCAGAAACTCAGATCTGGGTTTGTAGCTGAATTATTTCATTAGCTCCTTGGTTTCTTAGCAAATATGATTGCCTTGTGCCTCTACTTCAATGCAAGTACTCGTGTGCCTTCTTAGCTGTGTCTCATGTGGGCATGCAGTGGCAATGCAAAGGCCTTGTCTATCCTGCCAGTCCTTCCCCAAGGAAGCTCGTATTTTTTCACTAACACGCTGGCATGAGTAGTTCTTTGTGTGGTGTACCTATGCTTTTAGAGTCTGGGTTGGGATGACCTTCTTAAAATGGGTCCCAGAGACTGCACTAAAAATAAACAAATGCTCCACTCACATTTGAAGGCTTTCAGATCCTGGATTCTAATGTGACTTCGTAGTATGGTTACTCTCTAATTAAGGATGGCTTCTGTGGGTTAGAAACTGTGCTATGTCTAACACCAGTGTAAATGAGACATTAGCTCTTTGCCCAGCAAGTGTTGAGTAACTGTTTTCAGCGTATTTAAAAAAACCCCAATGACAAAACCCTAGCATTTGGTATCTATACTGTAAAAAAAGAACAACTTTGTCAGCATGTACTTTGCCTTTTCACTGTAAGGATAGACTTCATTAACTTCCATAACAATTTTAAGTTTTATGAATGAGTCCATCAGTGTTTGACAAATTCTGTCTTGAAAATACATCAAAGATACATTGATAAAAGGCCTCCCTGACTGTTTTAAATTGTGACTTTAATTTGCATAGCTAAGGACAAATAATTAAAATCCTACCAGTTTGTGTGTCTTTACCCTGATTTTGTTTGCAGTTCTGTCCTGTATGCAGATTTGTGTCTTTAAAGTATCTGAAGAGTAACACACTCAGGTTGTACAAGTCAACAAGTCCCATGTTTATACTGTCCTAAATCTCATGTAGTTTTAACATTTGTGCAAAGTGCATGTACAGTTTTGGAAGAAAAGTATCCATGTTGATCTATATGTATTAGAAGGACAAAATCATTCTGCTTTGATGAACCTTAGTATTTTCAAGTAGCTGCAAGTAATTTAGTGTGGTTCCAACCTAAGAAGTATAAAATGCATTTCCTGACAGCAATGTGCTGTGCTATGCCATTACAATGCCCATTTTCTGTGGTGAAACCCCATCCAAAGAGACAAAACTGCAACTTCAGGTAGGATGGCAGCATCATGATATTTTTAAAGCAGATTTTTGAATAGACTTTTATGGAGAATCAGCTTGTCTCTGGTTTGGTAGGTTACGTGCATAGGTCTCCTGGGAATATAACTGTTTAGTGTAAGGCAAATAAGCTGGAATAGCATCAGTCCAGGGGATGGTGGTGTGCTAAAAGCAGATAAAGTTGGCTGAGAAGACATGAAGTAACTTCTCATGACCTCTTTCCCTGATTATGGTAAACATGCTTTGAGTATCTCTGCTAATGTGTAATTAAGAACATTAGTTTAGTAAGCTGAGGTACAAAGCAATTTTAATTGCTAACAAGCCTTTCTCAAGTTTAGCTGAGGCATACTAATTGAAGACTACTCTTGTGCTGATTTTTTGGAAATGTGTGATCAGGGAGAGCGAGGGAAAAGGAAAAATAACTTGCCCTTCTGCTCTGAGTGCTGCTTGCAGTGGAATTCTTGGCATTTAAACACAATGAATTGAAAGCAAGCTCTGTTTTGCAAGGGGAATGTCTTTACCAGATTTAAGGGAGTCCTACCTGTTGGTATAGCACTAAAGCTGTAAGGTCACAGTTGTTAAGGAGTGGAAGCAGAACAGCCCTTGCAATTCCAGAAGGAAGTAGACGGATGGTATCTGATGTTGGAGGATGGAGAGGCTAGACTTCATTTGGAGGAAAAACTGTGGGTATATTGCATCTGAAGCTGCAGTTAATCCAGACAGCATGATTTGAGCACCTGAAATAATTTAGTGTGTCATGAGCTGGAAGATGAAGAGCTAAGGGACATCCTCTAAATTTTCTGGTAAATACTTGTCTATGCTTCATTTCAAATTAGTTTTTCTTTTTGGTGTTCTAGTTTCTGAAAAATTGCCTGCATCTGCTGGCAGCCAGCATATTTTAGAGCAGTCTTTGGCTGTTCAAGGACAGAAGGGATTTAACACCTTTGTATCCTCTGTATCTTTCCATGCTTTCCATGAGCTTGGCTTTCTGACTTGCAGCCAAGTCTTCCTGTCTGGTAACTGCCTGCTTGCTGGGAATGCTGCCAAATGCCAGCACCTGTCAGAGCAGGACACACTGCAGGGACACGACCCCCGCTGTTGATCCACGGGGTGCTGGGATTCAGGGGTGGGGGCAGGCTGAGAGGACAGCTGTGAATCTCCTCCTCTTGGCAGGAGCTGAGCCATGGATTCTCTGGTACTGTGGGTTTGTTGTAACAGGACTAAAAGGTAATGACCTAAAGAAGCAAGTAAGTGCTTTAATCATATAGATTAAAATAAAAATGCAATATAGTCGTGAGCCTTTACTGAATGAAATTAATTTAATTTTGTACAACTTTATAAGGAACGAGTATTTTTTTAAGGTAACACCACAGTGACTTTCTGAGGATTACCTCATTTCCCTGCTCAGCAGCACACTTGATTATCCCATCTTCTGTTGAGATTTGTCTCTGAGGTTCCTCTCCATCCCTTTGTCTTCTGTGACCAAACAAGCCCTCTGTGACTGCTCTGTTGTCCAGATCCATGCCTGCTTGCTGTCTCTGTGCATCTGCAAGAAATGATGGAACTGATTCAGGCCTCACACAGCAGCTCTGTTGCTTTGTTATCTAAAGAATTTTATTTCTCCTTACAGTCTTCAGAGGAGAGAGTGAGTGTCCTTTCCCTGTGAGATAAACTACAAAATCCCAGCTCTTCATGAGATAGGGAGAGTTTTTCTTTGGTTTTAGTAAAGCCTTACTTCTGTTCAGTGTTAAACATGGTAGTACTTAGTCATATGAAGTTAAAATAATGTGGATTCTGAAGTTTCAGTTCGAGAATGTGAAATGGCTTTAAAACCAGAGTAATTGTTCATTTTTAAGAGTTAAGATGAATAAGTATTTGTGTTAGCTTTCTGATGGAAGTTTATTTTGGATAAATCATTTGAGAGCGTTTCAGCTGTTTAACACAATCTTTCTTGAGTGTTGGCAGTTGTTTTACATACAAGAGTATGGGAATGACTTCACAGGAAACATTAAGTTATTTATTCCTTGAATCTTGCAGGAGGAGGTGGAGATATTTCTCCTTCAATTTAGCATTATGATCACCCCCTATCTGCTTCCAGTTTGTGTGATAGGACCTTAACCTTGCCAGGTATTTCATAAATCAAATCCTATTGCTTCAATAAAAGACCAAGAGGGAACTTGTGTATATGTGCAGCCTTTGTCTGGCAGCATTAAGTCACGATTTAATGTGGGTAATGTTAGGGGAGGTGTCAGTCATTGCATTTTTCCATTATTTTGAAAAAATAAAAACAGTGAAGCAACTTTCAGTTTAAAGTCCACTTGCCAGAATATTCCATAACAAAGTATGGAGAAGGAGCTGGAGACAAGTGACTCAGGAATAGTTGCCCTGGAATGGCCTCTTTAGTGTCCTGTTCTTTGGCTTTTGTCGAAGGGGCTGGTGTAAGGCTCTAAGAACCACCTATTGCTCCAACTGCATCTTACTCCGCCCCTTGTACTCCCAGGACAAGGAGGTTTTGTTCAAATTTCAAACACTCTCATATTACCAAGTCAAGTGAAGGACAGAGAGGGGAGAGGTTTGCTTTATAAACAGTAAGAAAATAGCGTGTCTGAGAGGATAGAAGCCCTGGGAAGTGTTTGAGTACATAGTCATAATATGTATTGGCTGACATTGTGCCAGAATCTCTTCTCCATAAACAAAGGTATGTATGCTCATCACTAAATTACTTATTTTACTGATGTTATTTTCAGTCAACCAAATGGCTGTAAGAAAATCCATTTTGAATTTATGTTGTATGTTTAATAACTGAAAGATGAACCAAGCATTATTATTCATCACAACAAAAATTTTAGACATTTCTGTAAAAAAAAACCCCTAGAATGCTAAAATGCCAAAAAATACTCACAGGATGCAGCACGTGTGATGTTGCATGGCACTTTAAAGGTTTAGGCCTTGGAAATTCCTAAAATGTCACATTACCTAAAATGTTATTTTGCAAAACCTGTGTGTGTTGTTGGGTCTTTAGTGCTGTAAATGGGATGCTTTAGCAATACTGTTCAAAGTGCTGGAAGATACAATACACAGAAATGAATTTGTTCTTAGTAAAGTTCTCTAGACATCTGAGCAGGAAAAGGTAGTACATGATGCTGAGCTTACTAGGCCTGAGCTGTAATCACCTGCACTGCAGGAATAAATTGGCTGGTTCTGTTCTCTTAAACACTTCTGTTTCTGACAGCTTCTGATGTTATCAGTCTGTGTGAGACAGCTTCAGATTTCTCAAACACCATGTAGGTGGTTAAGTCAGGACTTGGGATCATTATGTTTCTTACTGTCATATGTATGTTGGCAATGACAAAAGCATGAAAAAATGAAAGTGCAGGAGCACATTTGATATCCTTTATTTAATGCTGGATTCTTCTGCCAATGTAGTTACAGATTCAGCACTCCCTTCCCGGCCCCTCCCTGACCACTTGATGCTTTCCAAATACTCCCCTTCCTATTCCTTCTGGGCTATAAAATAAAAAGATGGTGTTTAAATGCTCTACTTCAGCTGGTCTTTGGAAGAAGACCTATCTGATGTCCTGGTAGTTGCCACTTGACCTGGTGACATATTTCACTGATGACAAATATTTCCGTGACGCGGCACCTTTGCCACACACAAAATCATTTGCCTGTCCTTTATCTCACAGGTGCTAGTGATTAATGCTTTCCTTACTAAAGAGATCAGCTTAAAGTTGGGATCATTTAGGGAGGGTCCACAGTTAAGTAACATGTTGCTAGAAGTAGAAGTGCTTCTCCCAGGTTGTTGTGAAGCAGTGTTTAACTTTGCTTCTTCACTCCCAAACAACACAATTACAGCATTTCCTTAAATACTGTTATTCTCTGTATCCTGAGGTATATTTACTTTAAAAAAAATTAAAAATCTTGGTAAAGTCTTAACACACCTCTCAAATTTGGAGCTCACACCTTCTCCTTCTCTTTTTTAAGCATTTAATCCTATACACAGCCTTTCCCTTTTTGAAGTGTTTGCAGAAGTTCTGCTCTGTAGATCAGCAGGGGGTGATGTGCATAAAGAGTTAAAAAAGTGGATTCCATGCACTTGTTTGCATTTAAGTCAGTGAACTTCACTATTTGTAAGTTTCCTAGTCAGGAAAAACTAATGGAACATTTCCTAAATTCACAAGTTTTGGGAAGATGAGCTCATTACATTCAATGTTTTTGAGATTCTCAGATGAATGTCACACTTGAGGTGCTTACTACTATTAAACCATTGCTTCCTTGCTCTTTAGTGAGGACTGAACTGTGACTATTTGCAGGGATTAGGTGGTGAATCTTTCTTTCCTAAGGGATCATAATTAACCACCAGCAACTATGCTAGGAATCTCAACAACTTGTGGTGTTGAGCACTGGACTGATAATTGCTTACTTATGAAGCTTTCTCACTGCTTGTGGTGTGCTCCTCTATCATGTGGTGGTCTGCACTCACCCTCAAAATGAATAATTTGTAGCACAGTTGCTTGAGGCCATTTTTTCAGTTGGTTGTCTTACAGTTATAATCATTTGCTCACAAAGATTTTCAGTTTTGCTAAAAATAAGAATTACTTTTGAAGAAGTTTATATAATCTGTTCATGTTCATATACTGTGACAGCTATATAAATGGATATAGAGAGGTAATTTCCTCATCTGTAGCAAATTATTATGTTTCTAGAGCTTAGAAAAATGTTGTGTCCACAGACTAGCTTCACAAGTTCACAAAAAAGGGGAATGAGCTGACCTGAACTCTTATATTACTTTTCTCCTTTTTAGGCTTGCTTGAGGGAGCACTTTTTGTTGGCCAAGCAAGGAGAGACTAAGAGACTCTTAATTTTTGACCTAAATTGTGATTCTACTTCATCCTCTGTTGTGCTTTGCCAGAGTGTTTCTACTCTGTTTTATACTAGAAGAGCACAAATGGATGCAAATTACTTATTGTAGTGTATTTACTCTTGAAAGACCTTTCAAAGTGTTAATTGACTGTGTAAATCCTCCACAGCATTTTATGGTTAGGATGTTTAGAAGCCAGGGTGGGAATTGAGCTGTACCGTAATTGAACCCTTCTACAGCCAGCTTCCTTAAGTTAATGGTATTGCACTAGTTCTCTGATTTTTTTTTTTGTGATCTTCTTCATGGGACCTGCTGGTTTTAATCTGTAACTTATTCAGGGAGTATTCTTTGTCAAATGTTTGTACTGTGTTATCCTTTAGGGAATTTAACACTTTCCACAGTTTTCCACAACTGATTGTAAATAAGTGTTGGAAGGTTGTGGTGGTTTTTGTTTATTTGGAGTTTCTTCCTCACTTTTTAAATTACTTTTAGAAGTTTCAGTTACTCACTTCCATGTTTGAGTTTTAGTAAACAAAGGTGGTCATTCTTTGGAGGTTTTTTTTAGTATTCTGACCTGATGGTGTGTTAATGTACATCTTCCAAACCCTTTTATTTTAACTTGTTTTTTTAGTCATAGAACCTTTTTGTTTCTGTAAACTCACAACTCCTCTAATATCAGTGCTCTGCTACCTTCATGACTTCAGCCTTGGCCTTCTGTACACACTGTGTATAAAGACTGCTCAGCAGAGCTGGCTGTGTTCCTGCCTCAGTAGCAAGTTTTAATCATGCTAGGCCTAAAAGAGAGAGCAAGGTTTTAAGGCAAAAATAGTCAAATATGATAATCTACTTACAAATGGTTTTCCTCAACAACTCCCACCCCCAAAAATACCTGAAAGTTCACACATACACACATCCTCACACTGTAAAATCCAACTCCATCACTAAATAAAACTCTTGAAATAGGTGTGCCATGCCAGTTACAAATGGCATTAGAAATTCTTACATAAACAGCAAGCTCTCAAATCTGAAAATTGTCTAGCTAGATACACATTAAATACCTGCTTGTCAGGAATAACTATTCCCTTAACACTTTGTAACTTTAAGTACTAGTGAGATAAGGTTCAAACTTTTATACTTCATATTGCTCTTGCTGTTGCAGACAAATCACTTGAATAATACTGCAATGCCACTTTGCATATACACAACTTTACTGGTAAGTGAGAATGCCAAGGGAATATATGAATTTTGCATATCCTCCCATACTTTGCTCGACAATGTGATATATCTTGGAAAACCGGGCAGTGTGGGTAGATGAAATCGCTGAAATATTCTACTTGCTAAGAAATTTGTTGGGGACAGAAGGGAAAAAACAGTGAATGAACATCAATGAACAGCTGCTTGCTACTTGAAGTATTGCTTCCTTCTTCAGGTGAGAGGCCCTCACAGAGGGGCTCTTGTCCCCATACATTCTACTGAAGTCTAGAGCATGCTGTTACATGAGTTGAATTTATTTATTGATTTATACATGTAAACAAAACAAGTATTTGTCTGGTGCTGCAGCTCTAATTGTTGAAGGAAGACCTAGTGTCAGGATTACCCTTCTGGCAGGGCTTGTTTCACTCTATGATTTTTAGCACATAAGCATCATCTCAATTAAATCCCTGAAGTTGGATGCATCCATGTCCTTTGTGAAAGTGCACAGAACATCAAAACATTAATAGCACTCTATTGCACTGAATTGTGTGTATTTTACTTTAAGGGGCAAGTGATCGAGAATCCTTGACATACCTAAGTTTTTAATAGCTTTCAAATTCCTAAGATAACTTCTGGAAAATTTGCAAATTCCCATTATGATAACACTGAATGTAATCTTCTTTTCTTCTTTCTTTACTAGACCCTTCAGAACCTAGGTTTCAAGTGCTGAGTGTAGCCTACAGGTGTCCTTGTACCTCTGACTGCATATGTTAAAGATTTTCCAATAAATTGCTTAGTGGTATAATATGCTAAACACCTCTCTTATTTGTGTTTATTTATGCACAGTCATACTTTGTGAAATACACAGGAAAATGGATTCCACTCTTGTGTCATTTAACTCCATAATAATTCATATGTTCAATGCTTCAGATTTGAATAACCTTAGCTGAAACAGGAGCTGCCTCTGGTTGATCTAGTATTCTCTTTCTGTGTATGGTATTAAAAACGTCACGTTGGTGTGTATGAAATCCAAAAGTTGGTAAGGTTGTCTGTAGGTGACCTCATACCTAACCATTATACCTGTATGCGAGGGTTCACACCCTTTTCTATTTCATTTTATTAAGTCCTGTCTGATGTAGCTGAATGTTTTGATTTGAATGTATGAATATTCAATCCTGCTGAGTTCTTAACTAGTCTCAAGGGCATCCTATGGCAGTATTCTACAAAGGCATTGTGAGGTGTAGGGTTTTAGAAAACCTATTTTCTAATAATATTCAACAAAGCAAAACCTATTTTCATGTCAGGAAGAGTCTGAGTACTAATGTAGGCTACAAGTATTAGTAACAAGTTCCTTACAGCACAAAGAATCCAAAAGCTGTTCATGAACTGCACACAGCTCTGGTGCTCTGTTGTGATGATGTTGCTGGTCTTGCAGCAGAATGATATTTAATATCTTTGAAGTCAAGTTAAGTTTGATTATTTGCAGATACCTGCAGCTACATAAAAGCAATACACTCAGGATGGAGTTAAAACAAATATTTTCTGTGTTCAAGTAATATCTCCAAAATGACTGAACTAATATTTGACTAAAAGCCATGTATCAAATTTAAACACTTTGTCATTTGTGAACTATTATTTTCATAAATTAAAGCACCACAGTTTAAACTTGACATAGTGACAGTACTTAAGAACTCATGCAGGCTTGGAGTAGTGTCTGTTCATTAGAACTTTTAAAATGTCCATGTTAATTGTGTAGAAGAGAAGTGACTGAAAGGCCTGATGCTGTATGGTAACCAATGCATCCCAAAAGAGGAAGGTTTTAGCTGCAGCTGTGGTTTTCCTCTGAAGTAAGATAACTTGTACCTTGCAGCAGCTTTCCTGCCCTCTCATTTTAGTGCTTATTGAAAACTTAAGCTGGGTTCAATGCGCAGTTCCCAATCCCAGGGAATGGAATAGCACCTATTTCATAGATGTGCTAAGCACACTGACATGAACTCAGAGCTGTGTTCTCAGTAAGAATCTCAGCTCATGTTTTCAGTAAGAATTTGCTTATTCAAGCATGTTTAGCCGCTGTATTTCCAAGAAACAAAGGGAGGTACTGATGTATTGAAGGCTACTTATCTAGAAAAGTATCCCAAACAGTTGTTTTCTGCCTGGATCCTGTAATGGGAGCTGGAAAGGCTGCTCTGGGCCCTTTCTAGAAATTCTACTCACTCTTTCTACATAATCTACTGGATTATGAGGGAAATGCTGTCTCACAGGGGTCATCTTGATCCCTGCAGAATACAGCCTGTGAAAGACACTGCCGGCATGTTGTGTCTCAGACGTCCTGCTGACACCACTGCGCTTATCTAATCAAACTAATATTGACAAATGGCTGCTTCTCCTTTATTCTGCGGCAACCCTTGTTCTTTAGATACATACAGTTCAGTGCAGATATGTCAATATAATCTGAGCTTGGATCTTACAGTCGTGTTCTGACCAGCCCCTGGGATCCTCTGGTGGATTTAAAGGTCATCAGCAGGTAAGAGGTCACTACTAGGCATGTTCCTACAAAACATGTATTGTTTCATCAGTGGCTTTGGGACTTTCAAGTTGTTAAAGCTAATTTTAGAACAATAGAAAATTTAAACTGCCTCAGTAGCTTGCAAGGCTTGGGGAGACTAGGCTGGGATGTTTCACTTTGAATTTGTAAATGTAAAAATTCTTTTCTGTAATGGTACAATTTAAAATAAGGTTTGGAAAAAACCTCTGAACTGTTGAACTTCCCTTTTCTTGCAAGATGAAGTTTAGCTGATAAAACTGTGTAGTGTCTTTTTGCCTTTATTTCCCTCCAAAATTGCAGAAGACCTGCCTTTTTTCCCAGAAGATGACTCTTTGGTGAAGATTATTTGAGCAATGGGAGGAAAAATGAGCTGTGTCCATCTTCATGGTGAATACTGCTAGAGTTTTAAGATAGGTTATTACTTCCTATCTCTCTGCACACCTATCTAGGATATTTTGAGTCGTGACCCACTGCTGCCATAGGCTGGCTCAGCTCTGGAGGCACTATCTCACCTCATACCACCCAGAGCTGTAGCCCAACAGCTGCTGGCTTTGGGAGTTATATGCCTGTTTACCAGCTGAAAATTAGAGATGGCCCTAGGCTAAAACTTCAGATTCCAAACACCTTTAAGTCTTGACAGTAGCAATAGGATCTAAATAATCTTTACCCTGTGCTAACAAGGTGAGTACAGATAATATTTCTAAAGTGTCAGTGGAATTTTACAAGCTTAATTTTCTAATGAGCAGCTATGAACTGAAGATACTTTCATCTGCATGTCTTTAAGAATTAAAGACAATTCTTATCCTTGTGATTGAAGATCCCTAAATGTCCCTAAAATTGAAAATGTAAACAGTGAAGAATTTGAGATAGTTATTCGATTACAGAGGTTTTGTTTTTAAAGATATTTGTTCAAACAGTAATTAGTCCTAAGGAGCAAATGTATCATGTTGCTTATCAGACACAGTGTATTTTACAGTTTCACTGAGAGAGCTAATGAACTGGCTAGTGTAGGTTGTAGAACAAGTCATACCTCTTGCTGGTTGCAATCTTGCACGATGTTAACCTTTTGTGGGAGCCAAGTTTCTCAGGGTAGTAAACAGCACACAAACAGTGCCAATGGTGCAGCCTAAGAAGAGAAGCAGGTTAAGATTGATTTACCATAGCAATGCTGTTATACCTCTTGTACTTCGAGGTCCATATCATGCCCCAGGCACTTTTAATTCACTAATAAATGATTTAAATCATAGAATCAAACTATTTGAGATCCCACGTTTTCCTTTGAAAGTTGTACAGTACAAGTGTGAGCTATTTTGTGTCTCAAAGTAAAGATTCCTTCTAATTCTCTAGCTTCAGAAACTTTTCTACCATGATCTGTAAAGACATCTTTCCTATGCCTGTCCATGTACCCAAACTTTCAAAAGTGACTCAAGATCTGCAGATAAATGAGATTCAGGCTTTTATATGCTAAGAATTTTAAGCCAGTTTTTTTGTTTGACTTCTGTGATTTTGAGTATTCACAGTGCACTTGGACTGTGTTTCTAGAGCTCTAATCTCAGAATTCCCTTTCAGTACTTACAGAAGCATATAACTGAGGAGAACTGCAAGATTCCTGAGCTGGCAATATTGGAGTATCTATCTCAGCATACTGTTCATCTGTAATTTGTGACTGTGAGTCTCTGGAAGTTAAAGTGTAGTGGCTGTGAGAGTTTAAGTCTCCCTGGCCAAGTTAAAAATGAACAAATGGAACTGCTGGGAATTCACTTACCCCAGTGAAAAGAATTATTTACAGAAAATATGTGAAAAAGGGTTTCAGTCTTATCTACCTGGGTACTTCTCCCAAAATATCCATTGCTATATGTAATTTCATTCAAGGGTATTTAGTTACAGGATATAATTTTTAAATTCTATTTAAATAGTTAATCCAGCTAAGAGTGGAGAGAAAAAAGATGAAAATCTTAGTACAAGGGATGAGCATGTCCATTTTACCTACCAATAGACAGAATTATAATATGATTTTTATTTTCAAGTAGATTTTTTTCAGTAGTTTGAATGACAATAAACAGAGAGGGTTCTTCTGACTTTCTGGTAGGTAAATAACAGGTATGACTACAAATCATGCTAGCTTTGATGTAATTAGGTACAGCTTCAGTGAATTTCTTACAAAAAACCCACCTCAGGGAGGATTTGGCCCTGTATAAATTGAAGAAGCTGATAAATGTGTCGTCTTGTCCCCTGCCAGTCACGCTCTGGTGCCCTGGCACTTTGTGGTGGTTTCAATGTAACAGCAACATCCCACAGGTGTAAAAAAAGCGGGAATGAAACAATAGTGAATCAGGACCGTGAAGTACTCTTGGGCAATACCTGGTTTACAGTGTACTGATGGATTGTTCTTTCAGGTTTAGAAGGAGAATTTGGCTCTGTTAGTGTTTGCCTAAGATTTATCAGACTTGACATAACAAAGATCGGACTTTCTGATTAGGTCTGTACATCACAAAAGTCTACACAAAAGCTGGAGTTATTCTTCAGGTGCTATGCATACACTTTGAAAGGTTCATGACCTCTTGTCTTATTGTTGGTGTGCCCTTCTAGTTCTTGCAGGCTTTCTCAGTGATAGACAATTTAGAAACTTCGTATTACTTTTAAACTAGAGCAGTATGAGTGCGTCACTCCTGGAGGAAATATTTTGGCTGTGTTTCAGAAATAAAGCAGGATTTTCATTCTGCCAAGGACTACCAGCAGAGAATAACGAGATCTTAACAAAATTATCCAGGAATTTTTTGGACTTTTCAGCATTATGCAAGTATGGGCCTAAAAACAAATGCAAATAAGAGTTTAATTATTCTAATTTAAATAATCTTTTATATTTCTGCTAAAAAAGGAAGTCTTAAATCAATCAATTTTGAGATTAACTCTTTGGCCTCGCATGACAGAGCACTGACAGATCTTGATGCAACCGGCAACCTTTTTTGATTTACCTGTTATAGCCAGATTGCAATTACTTCCAATTTATCTGCTGGTCATAAGACACTTTGCAAATCTAGACTTTTAAAAATTTCAGAATAAATGCGATAATCAGCTGTTACTAGATCTGTGTTTACTAATAGACACACTGAAGAAGAAGCTATAGGAGGTACCAGTTTTGCTAGCAACGTAGCTGCTGCCGAAAGAATGTTGCAATTCACTCAGCAGCAAGAGAATCTTGTGCTGATTTCTCTGGAAGAGAGCCAAAATGCACATGCATATAGCGAAGTGGGTAGGGTGGAGCATCTTCAGCCGCGGATGGTGGTAGAACCAGTACAGATGGGGACATTTGGAACGACGTGTGGTTGAGTTGTGCCCAGGATGTTTTAGCTGCCACTAACCAAGTAAGATGGAAGTGTGAAAGTACATCAGTTATTCAGGCTTTAATTCAGAAACAGCGTCAGGTTTTTCAGTATTAGAATTAACGTTATTGTAGCTCTCTAGACTTTCTTCTCCCCTGCCCAGTAGTAGGTTATGCTGCTGGCATTTTTTTTTCCTGCTGGATGCTTTGTGCATTGTGGTGTGGAAGTTTTTATGAAGAATTTATCTAAATCAGTTCTGCTGCTTGTGAAGTATCTTTTTAATCATGCCTCCATCATAGTGCTGTTACCCAGACTACTTGGCACAGAGAGTACAAAATTCTGGTTTCAGAAAATTTGGAGTCTGGAACCGTGCCTCAGCTCATGTAATTCAGTACAGTTCCACAGTGANGGGCCCCGCTCCCGCCCCGCAGGGCCCGTGGGCAGGGGCGAGGGCGGCGCGGCGGGGCTGAGCCATCCGCCAGAGTCGCTGCGTCCCGCCGGGATGGAGCCGCAGCTCCCGGGCGCGGCGGACGCGACGAGCTTCGCNTAAAAAACCCCAAACTCTTTAAAAACATGCTGGCTCTGCCCACTACAAGAAATTTTGTAAAAGGTGGTTATGGGATAACTTAATAGTACAGTTTTTTGCTGAGCTGGGGCTGCTGTCCTGTAACATGAGTATTTTTATCTAAACCACTTGAGCAATAGCCCCCAGGAATATACCCGTGACCAGTCACAATTTTCCCTGTTTGTTAAAAACCATACATGAAATCACATGCTATTTTTTTTTTGTGCATTAATCCTTCCTAAAAAGGTAGACTAGACACAAATCCGTGTCTCAACCTGTGGGAGGGAGGGGGCCTGAGAGAAGCAGGTTGCCTAACTGGCTGCCAACCGAAGGACTCATTCCAAGGTCCAGAAGCCTCGGCTCTGGAGATAGTGCTGGTGAGGTGTGTACGGCGGGGCCATACCTGTGTGCCTGGCTGGGCCTGGACCTTGGCCTCCATTATCCCTTCTGGCATCCCGTGGGTCAGGGCAGGAGGGTGTGGGGCACGGTGCCGCATGGCAGGTGGGGCAGGCGGGCAACCTGCGTCTGTGTCTGGGACGGGCAGCGCGGGCGAGCAGTGACCCTGGTGGTTGTGTGACCCTTGGCTCCCCCGCAGCGGGGCTGGTGGCAAGTGGGACTTCTGCATCGTCCCCACTTGCCCACTTGCCACCTCGGACAGCCCCGCGCCGCCTTCCGCGGTGGCACAGGTGACACAGGGAGCGGGGAGCGCCTCGGCCCCGGCGGGACTCAGCCAGCGCTCGGTGAGCGGCCCGACGGCACGGCAGGGACCGAGCGGCGGCACCGCGCCCCGCCGGGGGCTCCGACCCGGGGGCTCCGCGGCGCTGCCGCCCTCCCCGCGTCCCCACTACGCCCCCCGGGGAGGGGCCGGGCGGGCGGGCCCCGCTCCCGCCC
>VZRF01000318.1:0-46019 GCA_013396875.1 Vireo altiloquus | reverse complement strand
TGTGCTGCGCGTCTTCGGGGCCAACCACAGCCTGTCGGCGGGGCAGCTCTCGGCGCTGCTGCAGCGCCTGGGAGCCGCGCCGGCCCTGGGCTCGGCGCTGCCGCTCGCCCACCTGCACCACAACCAGGTACAGGCTCCGCGGCCGGGGCCGGGATGGAAACGTCCAGCAGCGAGGGCTGGGCAGCTCCGGAGTGTCTTAAGGCTCGCCGCCCTCGTGTTTCCTCACGGTGAAGCCGGGGAGGAGGGAGGGAGGGAGGGAAGAAATGTGTGCTGGGGCTCTGGGTTGGCGCTTCGGGCAGGGATACCAGCCCGCCGGTGTGAGCGCTTGCGGCGCTGGAGGGGCTGCCGTCCCTCGGGGAGCTGCTGCGGCTCAGCTCTCCCTCCTCGCTGCTCGGCTCTTAAACTGTCACTTTTCCTGGTTAAATAGCATCTGTACGACAGCAAGGAGTGCTTGAGAACCAGCTAGTGTTTCCCTGCGAGAGCGGAATAAGCAAATCTTAAGGAGTTGTTAAAATACAGTTGTCATGAGACAGCACAAACTATATTATGCAAACAGGTCTGATTGTGTAAAGAAACTTTTTCAGAAATTTTCGCATCTTTTATCTACGTTGAGTGCAAAGTGTACACCCATTGATTAAGCTACGCAAAGCTTTTTAAACGGATGTTTAATTTACTGACTGAATATCATTGTAATATTACTTCTCTTTAAAATATTTTTACTCTGTTTAATGTCTCCATATGAAACCTCAGATCTCATTGCTTCTTTTAGTCTGTGTAATTTCGCTTACCTGCACCGTCCTGGACTGAACTTTATTCCTTGAAGGGAAATTTTGAGATTGGTGGGGATTTCCATATGCTCAGAAATCAGAGACACAATTCAGTCACAAAAATGAAAGGAAAGAAGGAATGACTGTTTTCTGTGGTTTGATTACACTCCCTAAGAAACGGAAGAGGGGTGGCTCTAGGGGCTTTGAGAATTGTTTTTAAACATGGAGCTCTTCTGTTTGTTCTGTGAAGGAGACAAACCTTGAATAAGCTCTCTTTGTTTTAGAAAGGTTTGATTGGGACTCAACTCCCCTGAAATCAATGTAGTATTCAGTATAAGCATAGCAATATTTGCAGGAGTTGCCTCTTTCAAATCTCACAAACTGAACACTGTTCCAACTCAGTGTGTTGCAAACATAAACATTCCCAGCCACACATGCTAAATACAAGTTTGCAGTATTGAGTATGGCTATGAAAAGCTGCTTTCTTTAAAAGGGCATAGAAATGAGTAGATTCTTCAGTCCTTCAGGTTTTCCATCTGCAAAAGCACGTAGCTCTCATACACAGGCTTTGGCACAGGCTGCAGAGGGGAAAAAAAAGTAATGCTCTTTCTCGTTATTACAAATGCATTTTCCTCATAAATAACTTGAACAAGAAACTTTAACTGAAACAAGTTTTTTTTTTGCAGGCCTGTTCTAATTTTGTTTATGTTGAATAATATCCAGGGTATCACACTGGAATGTGTATACTTTTTTGCTGAGTTACTTGTATTCTTTCTTAAAATTGGTCTTGTGGCTGCTCCATCAGCTTGAACCCTTTAAGCAAGTGCATTTTGATCTCCCATAGATGTCAGGTATGCCCATGATTTTTGGGCAGGTGGTGCACGCAAATGAGTACTCAAACCACGTAAATCCTGTGTGATTGTTCTTATACACTGTGAGTCTTTGTGCTTACAAGTTGATAATGCAGAGTGTCTGCTGGTTGTGACAGAAGGCATGAAGTGGCCTAATACAAGTTTGGGTGTTGGAAGGCATCAGAGGCCGAAGCTCTACTGATTCTCAACAGAGGAAAGTAAATTCTGGAGAGAGAATCAGGTCCTCCTCCAGGAGGCTGAATCCATTCAGGCTGCATAAGTGTCTGACTGTGGGAGGGCACAAGGTTTATCTTAGACCTTCATTTCTTAACTTCTGCGTCCAGAGCTAGTGGGATGACTTCCAGGCCTTTCTTTGAATCAAGATAACATACCCCTGCTCTTCAGAGAGCCCCTCATCCCAAGCCTGAAGGAATTTTTAGTGGAGAGCTGCTCTGTAAGGGACGGGGTGATACAGCACCTGGCAGGAAGGAACAGTCTCTGTAATTTTATCCCAGTATTAGTGTTTAGTTTTAATGTCTCATTCACAACAATTTTCATAAGCCTATTAATCACATGAGAAGATCCATGAGAAGCTCATCCATTTTCTTAAAGAGTGAAAGTCTGGGTGCGTAATCCAGGAGATGGATTGATTTCTCTTTTCCTTTGATACCAGGTTGACTTGAAAAGAAAAGGGAGAGTAAAAAATTATTTAATTTGTTGATGATAACGTTTGAGTATGCTTCCATAGATATTTGTGGTAACTTGTGTCCTATGATGTCTGTAAAGATGCTAATGCTAATTACTTTCACGTAGAAGAAAAAACCCCAAAATTTTTGAGACCCCTTTGGAATTTTGGATTGAACTGTCACCAATTTCTTGTGCTTTTGGTCTCTTTTTGCTTTTTTCATGCACTTTTGTAATTCATTTTATTTTGTGTTTATGTTTTCTTTGCTCTTCAATTTTTGCATTATCACCTTTTCTTAGTATGTAAGTTAAGACTTCTTATCAGAGAAATAAGTGGTAATTGAGCAAGCACAAATATGAGTCAGTGCTGTTTTTTCACATTTTACTGTGGAATTGCCACACATTTTAGTCCTACTGATGGGGGTTAAAATAGCAATTGCAATCTAATACATGGCAGCTTGTTACTCACTCTGTATTTTGCATTATTAGCAAGATACAAAATCCATGAAATCATACTTGATTTTCTGTCACTGGATTCACTGTAGTATGGTAGCCATACACATGTGTGCTAAAGAACTAAATTACTTGCTCAAAAGTTTTGGTCAAAATTTACATGGAAGATAAATGGGCATCGGAGAGAAAGCTTGTTGACATCACCCTTTGTTTTGTGCTTTGATGTAATTGGTAGGTGCTAAAATCGTGCTCCTATTTCCTTCTTTGACTTTCCTAAATCTATATTTATACCAGTCTAGATGTTATACCTGAATACTGTGTTTTAATGTAATGCATTTTATTTTTTAAACAAAACACTTGGACAAAATTAAATTAATTTTTTATTAATATTCATAATCAGATATAATTAACTTTCATCTCAGGATGAGTCAAAATCTAGTAACTTTAGTAGATAGACTAGAACCAGGCTAGTGAATTCTTTGATTTGAGGAGTTTTTTGGTAGTTTTTTACTAGTTATAACTTGTCCTTTTGCGAGAATGGAGACAAGAGCAACAGAGTGTGGCTTAGGGTCTTGATCCAGCGCCATGACCTGGTGTTTTCTGGCCAGGCTTAGTTGTTGTACCCTCTAAGTGTCTTATTTCTACAATATTTTCAGCAAATTTCAGTATTTGTGGACAGTTTTCAACTGCCTTGCACATGTCATGTGGTGTGTGAATTCCCTAAAGCACACAAGTGCATTTGAGCAGCTTCATCTGCTTTGACTTTCTCTCATGGAGTGCTGCTTATTGAAGGAATGATCATCTGTATCATCCAGTTTTTACCTGTCCTAAGTGACACAAAGGTGTTACAACATCAGCATTAGGTGTTTTCATTTCTTATAAGTAAATAGAGGAAGGCACAGCTGTATGTCTCTGTTTTGCCCTATCCAAGCTCAGACTAGGTTAAAAAAAAGAGGCAGGGAAAAAAAAGCTTGTTAAATAGGCATTCACTGCATTTATTGTTTGCTGATGTTGCTGTGGGACTCACTGCTCAGCCCTGGGGTGGGCTGGGCTGGTATTTAATCTGGCAACATCTAGGAACTGCAGTGCAGGATGCTGTTGGGTATTTTAGAGCTTCACATGTGGAATGCCACAGATAAAACAGGTGGAACAATGATAAGAGCACAACAGAAGATCAGAGAAGGGACAGATGCATTTAAAAGGTTGCTGTTACTGTAGCATTTTTTTGTTAATTTTTCCAGTTACAGGAATCCCATACTGGTTGACCATTTTTGGGAGAGCCTTACCAGGGTAAAAGGAAATGTCTGTTTGAATAACCTAGTTGATGGTTTAACTTTTCCTAAACCTCAATATTTTGTAACTGTGTGAATTCTACAGTTTAAGTCCTCCCCAATTTTGATGAAAGCATTTTAAAAATTATTTTTTAACAATTAACAATCCCTGAATTAACAGTTCAGGGATGATCAATTATGTTATGTGTTTTTTGCAATTGTTTACTGTGTGACAGTCACATTAGAGCCAATCCCCTCACCCAAAATCACCGTGATAGGTCTTGCTGCACAGCAGGGGACAGACACGACAGCAGACTTGGTGAGTCAGGACATCATTTTCAGTCCCCTGTTCCATGAGACTAAATTTTCTGTCTGATGAGATGATCCATCAGTCTTACAAAGTAAATACTTCATGTTTTTACAGCAGTGTGGCTGTGTTAATGTATTTATTTATCCTGAAAAAATAAATGCAGAGTTTTGCAGTGTGGAAACGTGTGTTGCTCCAGTTTAAGGCTTCTAATAAACTCAGTCTTTTAATTAATCCTTTAATTGTGCTAGTGAACTCATGCAAGCAAAAACACAAAAATTTTGTTTACACCCAGATAAAGAACACTTCCCCTTATTATTGTAGGAAATAAAGAGTGTAAATGAGCAGAAAGTGTTAGATGAAAGATTTCAGCAGTTTGGAACATTTCACATAAAAACACTCAATTTTTCTGTAGATGTATATTTTATGATATTTTGCAAGCTTGCTTTTTACCTCTTGGATGTATGTAGGAGTTTACTGAGAGTATGAGGTGACTTATAACAGTGAATCATTTATAAGAATCATTATCCTCTGGGTTTGTCCCTAATCAAAATAATAATAGTAATTAAATACAATGCTGTTTCTCAATTTCACATGAAAGAGCTCTTCTCTGATGGTATTTCTCACTTCCATGTTTGTGTGTAGGCAAAGTATCAGGTTTATTAATTTGTGCTGTGTCTGATTCATTTTCTCTCCATAATCTATTTTCCTACCTATAACATTGTTTGGGTTTTTGTGAATGAATGTTAATACTGATCTGTTGGTATTTTAAAATACTAATAATCCATTCTGTATTTTAGGAACGAGATCATCTTTAATTAAAGGTGATTTCTTTTAGAGAGAGTTATGGTGTAAATTCTCAGTTCTTGCTGGGTTGTTTTTCTAAGGACTTTTTACCACAGACATCCAGAAATGGCTCTGTGAGCTGGTAATAAGCACCATACAGGAACTATTCCTGTAGACCACAACTATTCTCCTTTTGTTTTGCTGTGGGTATTTTGAATTATTCCAAAATGCAGAGTTAACAGTAAAATGATTAGGCACATAAGCAGTTTAGAAAGCTCCAGAGGTTTGTGTATTGGTCTGTTAAAGACTTCATCTTCAGTGATGATTTCTTTATTCACTACTTTCATGTAAAATAAATGGAGCAACCTGTTTTAAAGCAAAAAGCCATCTTCTGTTATAAGCTACATTTATTTTATATGTGAGACTTCTCTGACGTTAGCATTGACATTGAAAAATGAAATTATATGCACTTTGCTTCTGTGTGTTTGATTCTTCAGGGTCTCATGGCCTTAACACAATCTGTACTTTGGTTTAAGTTCAAGCATGTGGCTGAGTGCTCTACTAGACTGGGTCGTTAAAGAGGAAGGACAGAAACATTCTGGATGTAATTTAGCTAAAGTTGCTTGAATTGGCCTGCATATTCTCTTCCTCCAGGCGAATCAAAAAGTCACATTCAGGTGATGAGTGCATGCCTTTCACCTTTTAGACAGTAACAAAAATATTTATTAACAGGAGCGGAAACAGTTCTGATGAAATAAATGACTTGCAATCGCTCTGACTTATCTGTAGGAGGAAATTGCCTTATAAATAATAATGTTGAGTTATTGGAGAGGTGCTGTGGAATCTGAAGGCTAGTGAAACTGAGAAGAGCAGGGAGTGACCATTTGTTTATTTTGCTAAGGCTTCCAGTGCTCTCTGCTTGCAACCACCCTGAGATTTGCTACAGGAAGAGTTATGCTGTAATTGATGTCTCAAATAGAAGAAAACATTTGAGTTTTTTTGTCTTCGTACACAACTCTGGTATATGTTTGTTATGCAGCAATAACGGCACAAAACTTTTGTTTACATCCAGAAAAAGATTATTTTCCCTTATCATTGTAGGAAATAAAGAATGTAAATGAACAGAAAGTGTTAGATGAAAGATTTCAGCAGTTTGGAACACTTCACATAAAAACATTCAATTTTTCTGTGTATATATATATTTTATGATATTTCATGGTTTGTATTTTATCTTTTTGGGTGAAAATGACAAACAGAGGAACCAGTTTTGCTCTGCCTCTGGCCTGGTTTAGCACTGCCAAGTACATTTATTGTTTAGCCCTCAGACACTGTTATGTCCTGAGCTAAAGGCAAAGTGAAGATTCCAAGCAGGAGTTTATCTCATGGTTTTACAAGACCATGTTTGCCATTAGGAGTTACTACTATAAGCTGGTTGAAAAATGTTTAGCTTTAGACCATTTTTAAGGAGTTAATTTGGGGAGATAAATAAGAGACATTGCTGTAAAGTAGAAGTGGTCACTGACATGAATAAGCTGTCACTGAATTACCAATCATTTTCTGGCATACTCTGTCATGGAGATTTTAACTGTAGTCTGCTCTTAAATGTAATTATTTTGTAATTACATGAGGTTTTAAGTACTTGGAAGCTATTTTTCCGAATACGTTGTGAGGTTTAACTGTTTGAGTTCATAGGGCTAAAGATCTGCAAATGTCTCTTAAAAAAGCATTTTTTTGATATGTGATTTATCTTACTTAAAGTACTTTGAATCACTTCTGCTTCACATCAAGCAATCACGGTGTTTTCATGCACAAAGTATGCTGTGTAGACTTCCCTGAAAATGCATTACAGTATTTCCATGTTGTAACTCTTGGATTTCTCACCGTAGGTCTTAATTTTTTGGTTTGCTTTAATGTATTAACTTGTCAAAATCCCTTTTTGTTTCAGTGCTTGACTAGTGAAGAAATCTTTTCTTTGCATGGGATACCGAACAACAGCCACATATCAAATTCCAGCTTCTCTACAATATGTCCTGCAGTTTTGCAACAGCTAATTTTTCACCCCTGTGATCATCAGGAAAGCTTTGTGGACACATCTAAACCACATTCTTTGCAAGGTCAGTTACTATTACTTGCATTGATGCTGTGACTGGAGTGGGGTTTTCTTAGAGGAATAGTAAGCATTTATCTATAAATAACAGGAGTGTCTTCCAAAGTGGGAACTTAAACTGCTGTTTTAGGTCAGCAGACTATCCA
This sequence comes from Vireo altiloquus, assembly GCA_013396875.1. Lineage (NCBI taxonomy): Eukaryota > Metazoa > Chordata > Aves > Passeriformes > Vireonidae > Vireo > Vireo altiloquus. The sequence continues at coordinate 38,647 of VZRF01000318.1, read as the reverse complement.
AACAAAATTGGTACCTCTTGACAGTGATCTATTTAAAATGCTGTAAGAAAGGTGAAAGGACTGACAGGCAAGTTATGGAATATTTTACCCACTTAAGGAAGAGCCTTTCTGACTTGTTTTGTTTGGATAATGGTTTGTGTCTTGAAACATAAGGACTCTTACTAACAGCTGGTTAATAGGAGAGAAGAAGGGAAGTTTGTGCAGATGGTTTGTAGTGGGAAATGAGACTTAGAGGAATCTGCATGTGTGGAGGCAGGTCAAGGAAAAATTACTTGGGCTGCATTTGTGTGGAGTTATTTTCAGGGGGACCATCAGGTAAACCAGTGATTAGTTTACTGAAGAAAAATACTCATTTTCATTCCAAATTCTGACTCCTGCTTTCATGTCATCTTCTGTGATTACCCCTCCATGAGGAAGATCATTACATGGTTAAGTAGCCTTAATCTTCTTTCTTCTTCTGTTTCTCACTATTATTTCTATATTTATTGGGCAGAGAACTGCACAGTGCAGTAAGAAGTATTGGACAGGGCAGATTTATCTAGTTAAAGTAATCACTTGTTGCACTAATAAGGATCAATTGTATAATGATTTATTCATTTGAGTTAGCATTCCAAATAAATTTACAGTTCCAAGGGAGTCAGTTGAATTAATGTTAAAAGTTAGGATGTCAGTTTTTGTGAGAAGAAATACAGAAGAGCTTTTCATAACTTTTGAAATACCAGTATTAATAACATTCTGATTAATATAGGTGATCACCTTTAATAAGAATTAGAGATCATTCTTAAAACGTAGCACTTTGCTGTGTCAGTGAGAGATCAGGATTCTAACTGAGTAATCACTGAAACCATGGCACTAATTAATGTGACTGTTCTAGATCACAGAACCTATGGAGACACATATTGCCAAGAAGGCCATAATATCTGCATTGGAGAGCAGGGTCTGTCATTCTCCTTTTTGTTTTTAGGTTGTACATGGAATCCTTGAATTACAGTTAACCTCCTAAGCTATTTAGACCATCCCTCTTGTTTTTCTTTTATCTGGCTGGCTCAGAAGCAATGTCCAGTAGCCAGATAAGCAAGGCAGCCTTCTCCCTGCCCCTCCCTTGGTTTCAGTGAAAGAAATCTGCATCTTACCTGCACTCCTGCAGTTTTATTTTTTGGATTTCTTGTGCCTTTGAGTACCTTGGCTGTCTCTTTATTGGGGCTACAGTTTAGAGACAGAAAGAGTAATAGTAGGTGGCAAAAATTGACTGTGCCCTCAGTCTCAGGGGAAGAAGTAACAGTGTGTCCAAGTGCTCTGCTCTGGGACATAAAGTCAGACCAATGAGCTTCCTGAGATGTGTGGACTCATGAAAAGACTAGTGTGGATAGAGTCCTAATGAATAAAACCATTTAAAGACAGCAGTGTGTACCTGATATTGTGAAATACAGTCCTTAATGCAGGAACTTTGGCAACATTGGTTGTCTTGGAATTTTGTCAACTCAGTTTAAAATGTACATTTTTGGACAGAATATGTGTAGATGTCCATGCACTAAACTAAAAGACTCTTGTACTTCTGTAGTAATCCCAAACTGTAGGCAGTGTTTTCTGACTCACAGTGACAGAAACACAGTGACACTGTGTGTGTCACAGTGTCACGCACAGTGATGTTGGAAGCCCATTTATTATAAATTTGATTTCAAAAATAGAGTTACAAACTTAATTGTCATTTAGTTTAATAAAAATTAATCTATGTACCTTAGTGAAACTACCCATATCTAGTGGTGTGTTTTCCCTCTCTCTGTGTAGCTCTCAAAATTGGCAAATGAATGTTGTAATTGGCATTGATGTATCTGCAAATTGTTTGAATGTCTCTAATGCTTTCTGTTCTTGACATAATATAAAATTCATTTTATAAAAACATTGTGACACTGTACAGAGCAGAGCCACCCCAGTTGCAGGTGAGGATTCTAGCTTAGTGTGTTTGCCGGTTTTGTTCCAGAAAATAGTATGAGATCATAATCTAACCTGTTAGTTTCTGCTCTGCAGAGAGGAATTTACAGTAACATCCTTACACACACAAAAGCTTATAATGATGCCGCTTTCTGGGTTATATGAAACTGTTCTCACCTAGGTAACACTGTATTGGCATTGATTGTTATTTGTGGTTGATTTTTAAAGGCAAACCCTTTGTCTGTGTGGATTGCTTTTGTAGTCCTGTGGCATCGCTTGAGGCACCCTTGTAAGACCCTTTTGGTACAACTTTTAAAGTTTTTCTCTGTGCTCACAGGTATTTGAGATGTCACTAGGAAAAATGTTGTCTATAGAGGCACAACTTCGTAAATGCTTGTGAGCAACAACAACAACCACACCATACCTCTCCAACCTATATTTCAGGCTCCAGAATAATTATGGTATGGATTTGTGCAAGTCCTGGTGCCTGAACACTAAATATCTGAGATTATGCTTATTGTAAAGGAAACGAAATTATGCTGAAGCCTGATGCATTTACTGGTTCTTAGGAAAGGTTTTCCCCATTGTGTACCTAAATCACATGTCCTTCTTTTTGAACCTAGGACCTCTTTTTGTGCACTTTCATTTCTCTATTATAATTGTCTCAACTGTCAGCTATCACCTCACCTGTTAATAAACAGTGATGGGCAGCGTTTTCAGCCAGCAGAACTTCTTCAAATGAGAGGAAGAGGGAGGAGTGTTAGGAACTGAAATACCACCTCAGGGTGATTTGAAGGAGTCATTCTTTATCAGAAAGGATTTTTATATCTAGTACAGCCAAGACATCAATCTTTTTGTCATGGTTTTTCTTAGGTGTAAATGGCAATTGGATCTGACGCTGGGACTAGTAAGAAATTCTGTCTTTTCTCTATGCTGTGGCTGCTTCACCTGTTGGCCTAAGCCTTAATTTTTACTCTTCAGTGACTGTAGAGAGACCTCATTTATATTAGCAGCAGATAGGCCAGCCCATATATTCTACTAGCACACTTTCCATTTTTAATATGATTGTCCCAGAAAGTGTTTTCAGATATTTCCTTTCTACATAACTGCCTATGCATTTTAAGAATTTTATGTTTATGTGTTTTTATTTCAACAAAGGAACCACTCTTTTACCAGTTCCATGCCAATTTAGCAATTAGAGAAATCACAAGCAGACTGAGGTGGGTGTTATACTAAAATATTTTGTATTTCTCTTTTGTTTATCCACAGTTTGGGGATTTGGGTTCCTGGCTGTGACTATCATTAACTTGGCATCACTTCTGGGATTGATTTTAACTCCTCTCTTAAAGAAGTCATATTTCCCCAAGGTTTTAACTTACTTTGTGGGTTTGGCCATTGGTACTCTCTTTTCTAATGCAATTTTCCAGCTCATTCCAGAGGTAAGCAAGGGGAATCATTATTTGGTTTGAAAACTAGTTTTTAAAGTGTATAAATTTTAAAAGCATGCTGCAGTGGGGTTCTGTGTGTGGTTTGCAGTCTTCAAAGAGTTTTGCATGGGCTTTGGTGCCATTAGTTATGATCCTTTTTTGGAATTTGTCAGAGCCATCAAGATCCATGTCTTGTTCATTGTGAAGGACCAAGGGCTATTCTGCCTCTAAACAGAAGGAGAAATACCTTGGATAAAGTTGTACTGAATTTTAATAGGATACACTGTTAACATTTTGTCCAAGTTTAAAAAACTGTAACAAGATCAGGATCTTTCACAATTCTCTCAGAAACGGGTGGTTGGTGTAGAGACAGTTTTTATAAAAACGGGGCATCTGTGAGCTGTGACATCTGTTTTTTGTTTTCCTGGAAAAGTACTAAGATTACAGACTAATTTGCATTGCTTTTTTCTTCACTGTTAGGCATTTGGGTTTGACCCGAAAGTAGATAACTATGTTGAGAAAGCAGTTGCTGTGTTTGGCGGATTCTATATTCTCTTCTTTGTGGAAAGGATTCTTAAAGTGATACTAAAGCTCTATAACCAGGTAATGAAACCTATCACTAACAGAATGAGCCTTGCCTTAAAGTACCTGTCATATTTTGTGAGATACCTGCTAGGTGAATGAAATGTGTGTGGGTTTTTCTGTTTTGTCTGAGGAATTCAGCCTTACTGCATGTTCTGATGTATCTGTTTAAATCCATATGAATAGGGGAAGAAATCTCACTTTTTTGAGGTAGTCACAAGCAGCTCTGGGAATGGAATCCAGATGTGAGTGTGGTTTACTCTCACTGGTAGATACTCCAGTTGCTCCTGACAGCCAAGTTGTTGCTGCGGTAGCTAAACACATCAGAAAAACGTGGAAATATGTAAGAGGTGGAGAGAATGGAGTCTGCCCCTGGAGGTCTCCTTTGGGCAGGAGATATCAGTGTGACACATACACCTTCCTGGTTGTCTGTAAAGTGCAACTCTGCTGAGAGGGCCTGGCTCTGGCCTTCAGTAACTTCAGCTCTGTGCTCCCCCAAGCTCTGGTACATAGACCTTCTCCAGTGAACACTGCAGTTGTCTCCTATTGCCCAGGGCTCTGCTTTCTACCCCTGTGTCAGAGTGCTTATCTTCTGTATGCTCACATGAGTCAGGCTGAATTTGTCTCAGAGAGGGGTGCCTCAAAATTTTTGGTCGTCCCTGGTGATTACTGGTGAAAGGAAACTGCTCTGTCTTCCTACTCTTAACCTCTCTTAAGTTCCCCCTCCCAAAGTGTTGCTGATACTGAAAGTCATGATGATCAACTGTACCTTATTTGTAATAGCTAAAAATAGAAAAAATGCATTTATTTTTACTTATGTAAGCAGTTGACAAAGGCTAATAAGCTCTATTTGACAAGCAACCATGAATATCCAGCAAATGCTGGTCATTTGTGGTCAGGTTGGCTTGGGAGGGTCTATATAAAGGTATAAAACTGAAAAGTCTCCCACATGTTTTGATTAGCTAGAAGTAAGAGATAGGAACATAGATATGTGTGGAGTTCATTTAAAAAATTAAATGTTCAGTGCTGCTCATTTCAGCAATCACTTGGTGTTCAAAGCAAGGCAGCACGAATACAATCTCCCCTCGGCTTTTCCTTTTTGTCTTTATTTTCTTATGTTTGCTATTTTGCTTTTGTTTTAATTAGCTACCTACTTATTTATTTGTCACCTAGACTGGCCATACTTACTTTGAAAATGGAGAAGAGAATCATTCTCAGGATAAGACCAACCCACCCAAACCACCATCATCCAGCAATGGGGGCGCGTGCTATGCAAATTCAGCTGTCATAGAGAGCAATGGAAATCTTGGTTTTGACAGCATCAGTGTGGTCTCAGCACAGGTATGAAAATTGTGTCTCTGTATTTATTTTATCTCTACCAACTATATAGGCATGTCTGAGGGGAGATGTGAATTTTTATTACTTTTGTCAAGTTTTTTAAACTTACAGCTTATAATTTGGTTGAACGCTGTTTAAAAAATACAGAGTTTTGGGGCAAGCTTAGAAAAGCTGAATGATGCATCCAGTTTGTAGCCAGCAAAAGGGCTATGTTATATCAGTGTTGGGATGGATAGGACAGAGAGATGTTTTTAATCAGACAATTTGGTTAATTTTGGTTTTGTTGTTGTTACTGTTTTGCTTAAAGAGTGATAGTGGGCTTTACTGTTGTGATAATGCTGATCATACAAAATGATCTGTGTTTTGTTCCTGAATACATAAAGCTGTTAAGGTGAGAACCTGATTTCTCTGAACCAATGACTAAAGAGAAAAACTAGTACAGGATCTTTCATGCAGTACATTGTGAGCACTGCTTGTGATAACATAAGGTATTTGGATGCTGTGGGAATCACAGAGGTTATATGTTGAGACAGAAGCCACTGCTCCTGGTTTATGTATTATTATCTTTCAGATTTGTTCTCTATTTCTTTGTATTCATACTGCAAATACAACTTTCTTCTGTCTGAGAAGAAAATGGAATTAGAAAGTTTTGTGCTTCTTTAGTCTTTCTCCATGTGCAGAGAGAAGCAGTACTGTGCAGGGAGGAGCAGTACTGTCCTTTATTTAAAAAAATTAAAAACATATAGAAAAAATCTCAGATGTCTTAAGGCAGACTTTTTTCATAGTAGATATTTTTTGTTTTCCATCCATGTTTATTATCAGTAAGTTGGTTGTGGGGAACAGAGAGTAGCAAGCAAGAGAGCAAGCCAGAGGCAGTTCCTACAGCAACCAAGAGAAAATCTGGGAGTCCTGCATTGACCCTGCAGGCTCACAGGGTGTTTGATGCACACAGTTTAAAGCACCAAAATTGTACTTGTCCTTACTATAGAAATGTTGTGAAGTGTGGTGGATAATGGGCATCTTAAAAACTAGAAGAAACATACTTAATTATTAAAATTGCTTGGGCACCAGGAGGGAATTAGTATTATGAGTGTCTGTAAGTTGTGTTTTGTAGATTTATAAAGTAAATAAAAGAACCCTCTGCTCTCTGTGGAGACAGAGAGTCAGTTCCAGTGGTATGGATGTTATTTTGATGTCCTCTGTTCCAGAAGTTTTATCTGGAGCTATTCCAGTATCACCTTTTGGCTAGCCATCTGCTTATACATGGTGTAAACATAACAAAACCATACCATGTATTATAAGATAAAAGTATAACTATATAAGATTCATTTCTAGCAGCTAGTTTAGGTGTGATGCTTGTCATCATGAAGTATTGCAGGTCACCTCAAGATCCTTTCTGGAATACCCTTGCATCTTCTTTTATATGCAGCCTTGGCTTTAAGAGCTTAAAATGTGACAAAGATTCTTCTCTACTACTTACTGTTCTTATGAAAATTCACACCTTTCACTCTCTCTTCCTCTCCATTTCTGAAAATCCAGGAAGAGAATATGTTGTACTAAATCCTCTTGAATGCAAGAGGATAAAATCCGCTATGGAGCCAAGGCTGGCTGCGTGGAAATTTCAGTGTCAGATAGCCTGTGGCTGAACATGACTCCAGGCTGCCACATGTGCCATCCTGTTCTGCACAGAAACTGTGCAGCCAGCAGGACTAGGGAAGTGATCATTCCCCTGTGGCACTGCTGAGGCTGCACCTCGAATCCTGTGTTCAGTTTTGGGTCCCTCCCTACAAGAAAGAGTTTGAGGTGCTGGAGTGTGTCCGAAGTAGGGCAACTAAGCTGCTGAAGGAATTGGAGCACAAGTCCTGTGAGGAGCAGCTGAGGGAGCTGGGATTGTTTAGCCTGGAGTAAAAGAGGCTTGGGGGGACCTTATCACTCTCTACAACTGCCTGAAAGGGAAGTGTAGCCAGGTGGGGGTTGGTCTCTTCTCTCCAATAACAAGTGACAGGACAAGAGGAAACAGCCTCAAGTTTTGCCAGGAGAGGTTTAGATTGGATATTAGGAAAACGCTCTTCACAGAAAGAGTTGCCAAGCATTGGAACAGACTGCCTAGGGAAGTGGTGGAATCACCTCTGGAGGTGTTTAAAAGGTGCACAGAGGTGTCGCTTAGGAATTGGATTAGTGGTGGACTTGGTAGCGTTAGGTTAGCGGTTGGACTTGATGATCTCAGAGGTCCAATGTAACAATTCTGTGATATTGTGGATAGCGACAAAAAAAGCCATCGTTACTCTTGTCCTCCTCCAGTGAGGTTCAAAGGGACTGGGTCAGGGGATGGCCAAGGTGGCTGAGGTGCTTTGGGGCAGTTAGGGTAATGACATGAGGGTAGGTATGCATTCAGCTTTACAAGAATGTAGTATTTAAGACAAAACCATTTGGCATAAGCCAGCGTGTACCCAGGAGAATTTAAATGTGTCCTCATAATCGACACCTCGTTGAAGAGGGCAAATAAAGTGTGATCAGAAATGAAGGTTTTAAGGAGGGAGTTTGAAGCCTGATTGTGCCAAGGTGTGGTAACTTTTCAGCTGTGGGATTCTAGCTATATTCTCTCCTTTAATGCCAGAAGAGATTGACTGCCAGAGTAAATGTTTAATTAGCCACCTACTTTCTGTTTTTACTTGCAGCAGTAAGTGCAACCTTGGAAACCTTTGTGCTCTACCCAAAGTTTGTATCTACTATGCATTGAAATATGGCTTGACAACAGAAACTTTGAAGGAAAGTTATTTCAGAGACAAATTGCTGAAACGTCTGTGTTCTCGAGTGCACATTGTTGGAGTCGAGTAACAAAACTTTACAGTGCCAGTGTCAGGGTTCCTTCTTGGTCCTGTGGACACTTCCAGAGGACATGTCGAGTTCATGTCTGAAGGAATCAGAGATGCATTGGAAATAGCAATAGTAATCTGAGATATCGTACGATAAAATAAGAGAGTTTCTGTATAATTTCTTAAATTTGAGAACAAAGGAGAGGACATTACTTTAAAAAAAACTCCTGTGTTTAGAAGAGCAAAAATACTAAGGATGTCTTTGGTTTACCATAAATTGTTGTGATACAAATGAGGTAGAACTGCACTAATAATTAATGAAAATGAAACCTGATAGTCCAGCTGGTTATTACAGAACTCCTTAGGTGGCATCTCTTCTGTGGTGTCTGCTAAACTACCATGGCAAAGTGGAAATAGTTCAGTGGAGACAGACATTGTTAATTTTTTGCTTCGAAATTCTATGTATTTGTAGGGTATTTTTGTGGGTGGTCTGCCTTATCTTAAACATGAAGAATATGTATTACTCATTCATCTACTTCTACTGGATACATGACCAAGCAAAAAATCAGAATGCAAATCCAGGAAAGCAATTTCATTATACTTTATATAATTTAGAGAAGTCATCGAGACATTATCTAGAATGGATTACTTGCAAGAATTATGATACTTCAGAACTACACAGTAAATGTAAATGGCAGATAACCATATATATATATGTATGTATGTATATATATATTAAACAGAAAGTTTGGATCAAGAAAGTAATTTTTAGAAATAAATCTATACTGGTACCCTAAATTAACTGCAATTACTTAAAATGTTATTTTTGGTGGGAAAAAATGGATGAATTATTTAAAATGGAAATTGGTGCATTGTATCAAATTCCCTTTACTCAGTGAAGCTAGAAACATGTCCAAGGAAGATGATGCGCTTTAGGCAGAAATCAGGATGATCTACAGAACAATGCCTCTTCCACTTTGTAGTCAGCTTGAAGGATGGTCACCAGGGAACATAAGAAAATAGGGAACAGATCTTTAGCTCAGGAAGCTGGATGAATTGGTGGAAGAGCTTTGCTTATTGTATTTGGGTTTTCTTATACTCATGTATTTTGTGTGGCTTGCTTTGTAATACTTCTTTCTTAAAGTGACATTCAGCTTGTCTTTGTGGATTAAGAGAGGGGTCTGTTACTCACGAGTGATCCTATCTCAAACAGAAATAGTACTGGTACAAATTAATAGTCTCAAAAATATGATTGGGACTGCTTGTGTTAGAGGAAATATTGAGAGGAAAGCCCTCAGAAACTAAAGCAAGCATGTAGTACAAGCCTAAAGTCTATGTGTTTGAATCAGCAGGGAAATTCCTGACTTTTTGATAACGTTGCTCATTTTTGCATCATAGAATCATAATTTCAGGACTTCCTGAATAGGAGCTGCTTTGTGACAGTTTTGGCACTACTCAACCAAGGCTTTATTATCTACGAGTTCCAGGCAGTGCAATAGGCACCTGACTCAGAAATTCCTGACCTGAACTTTTGTCCTGTCCCAAGGCAGCTCCTACATAAAAGAATGTAGTCAGATAAGAGTCCTGTGAGCAAATAATGAGACAGACCTTACAGCTCTATCATTAATGATTTTGTGAGAATTTATTAATAATTGTATTTCCTTGAAGTTCAAAATTCAGTTGCCTGGTAACGTTTACATATGGCAAGACTAAAACAATTTGCAGTATTGGTTTTGATAACTAAAGAAAATTTCTTGGAATTCTCTTTGGCCTTCTCATAAGAATGAAGAGGTGTTCGTCTATGTTATTCTACTTCAGTGTGCGTGGATGAGGGGAGAGCAGTGGATATTGCCTGCCTTCACCTAAACAATGCTTTTGACACTGTCACAACATCCTCACAGGCAAACTCAGGAAGGGTTGATGGGATGAGTGGACAGTGAGGTGTGTGGAGAACTGGCTGAATGGCAGGTCTCAGTGGGTCAGGGTGTAATTGGAGGCCTGTCACTAGTGGTGTCCCCCAAGGCTCAATACTGCGCCCAGCATTGTTTTACCTGTCCATCAAGGGTTGGGATGAAGGGACAGACACCTCCTCAGCAAGCTCACTGATGACAGAAGGCTGTGAGGAGTGGCCAATACCCCAGGGAGCTGTGCAACCCTTCAGACAGGTTGGAGAGGTGGGCAGAGCAGAAACTTCTGAAATCCAGCAAAGGTGTCCTGCACCTGGGAAGGAATAACTCCAGGCACCAGCACAGGCTGGGGGATGATCTGTTGGAAAGCAGCTCTGAAAAGAAGAACCTGGATGTCCTGGTGGACAAGCAGCTGTTCCTGGACAGCAGTGTGTCCTCATGGCCAAGAAGGTCAATGATATCCTGGGATGCAGTAGGAGGAGCATTGCCAGCAGGTCGAGAAAGGTGATCCTGCCCCTCTACTCAGCCCTGGTGAGGCACATCTGGAGTGCTGTGTCCAGTGCTGGGCTCCTCAGCACAAGAGGGACATGGAGCTCCTGGAGCAGGTCCAGCAGAGGCCACAAGGGTGATGAGGGGAGTGGAGCATCTCTTACAAGGAAAGGCTGAGGGAGCTGGGTCTGTTCAGCCTCCAGAGGAGACAGCAGAGAGAGGACGTCATCAATGTCTCTTTAAGTGTCTGGAGGGAGGGTGTCGGGAGGACAGAACCAGGCACTGCTCAGAAGTTCCAGGCAATAGGACATGAGGCAGTGGTTAGAAACTGATGCACAGGAAGTTCCACCTGAACACAAGAACTGCTTTACTGTGCAGGTGATCAAGCACTGAAACACATTGCCCAGAGAGGTTCTGGAGTCTCCCTCACTGGAGATATCCAAGAACTGTCTGGATGCAATCCTGTGCCATGTGCTTGAGCAGGGAGGTTGAACCAGGTGAGCCACTGTGGTCCCTTCCGACCTGACCTACTCTGTGATATCTGTCTGTGGGCACACAGATGTATATATTACTGCTTATGTATTCCAGTAAGTAAGCACTAGTTAATGCTTTATAAGCAATTTTTTTTAATGGGAGAAATATTATAATGCTTGCAAATATTCTATAAGTATGGTATGTGTGTACAGAAATGCATCAAATGGATCACCTTTTAGGGGAGGTTAGTTTGTGCTCTCAGTTAAAATGGCAGTTCATTTTATATGCTTCGGGTTTTTCATTATTTCATGGCACTGCATCTATAAATTACTTTCTCTTCTGGGAAGAATTAGTGAGATCCCTGGAGTGTTTGTGCATTGCAGTTTTATATTAGCCTGTTGATTTTGTGCTCTGAGCCTTTAATTGTGCAGTCAAAATTAGCCACCACTGTTTTCATTAAACATTCACTTTGTAGAAACTAATTTGAATAGCTGGACTTGATTATCATTGCCCAAAATTGGAAAAAAACTCTAAGTAATATCTGAATGTGTCTATACTGTAGACACATTCTATGGTATAGACACATTCTGTATAAGATGTAGATGTTCTATTACTGTAGCAGCAGAGTGTCTCTGAGACCATGATGTAGTGCCAGTTGCTTTAAATGCAGATGCTGCCAGTCACTGAGACAGATCTTTCTGACTATACATGCTTTTGTAGAGGTGGCAGAGGAGGCTCAGGACTGTCTTTATCTGACAGAGACTCCAGAGACATTCAAACCACTGTGTCTGAACTGCTTCCTGTCTCAGCTGAAGGGCATCCAGGTGACACTTTGCAGTCAGAAGGGTCAGTGGGTGCTGCATGTTGCCTTGCTGAAACAGAAAACATTTGATGCTGCTGCTGTGCCATTTGCTTCTTGGACCAAACAGTTTGGTCTCCATATGCAGTAGTACTTTTTTTTACTTGGCATTCATTTAAAGACAGAAGTGCAATTCATTGGCTTCTTCACAGTGTCTTGTGTAATTGTTTTATTGTATTTTTTTTTCAGGAAGAAGCCATCCAAAGCAGCTTATGCAAGTGTCTTAAGGGCCGTCCACTGTCGAAGATTGGGACCATTGCTTGGATGGTGACACTGAGTGATGCTGTACATAACTTCATAGACGGCTTGGCTATTGGGGCTTCTTTCACTTTGTCTCTGCTTCAAGGGCTTAGTACCTCCATAGCCATCTTGTGCGAAGAGTTTCCTCATGAACTGGGTAAGGAACTTCACTGCACTCGTCGTTTGCTGTGGAAATCACTGTTGTAGGTGGTTCTGCTGGTGTAAAGTTAGCAGAGGTCGAAAGAAAATTTAGACAAATTAATGGAAAAAATATTCTTCAGAAAGTTCCCAAGCACCAAAATGCACATCTGGCACTGGAAGTTCCCAAGTGCAGGTGGGTGGAAGCAGGGACTGTTTATTGGAGAGGTATTAATTACCCTGTTTGTATATGCTGCTTATATAGTGTTGTATTAATTAATTTTTAAACCAAAAATCACCATAGGTAGTTGTGCTCTTACCTCAATCTTGCATCAGTATTTGTTTAGAATATTTCAGTTTCCATAGTGTTGAAGGCAAATCCTCATCATGTACTTGAACGAAGAAAAACAGCACAGGGTTATATTGTGTATACGAATCGTGTTTTCTTCAGACTTCCTTTGAAATCAGAAAATAACTACAATATCATTTTCTGAAGATGATTTTCTCTTTTTTTATTCTTTTAGGGGATTTTGTCATCTTGCTGAATGCAGGAATGAGTACTCGGCAGGCTCTGTTTTTCAATTTCCTATCTGCATGTTCTTGTTACATTGGGTTGGCCTTTGGAATATTAGTAGGCAACAACTTTGCTCCTAACATCATTTTTGCTATAGCTGGTGGAATGTTCCTGTACATCTCCCTGGCAGATATGGTGAGATATAATTTCATTTTCAGTTATTTATTTCTCTGCAAAAAACCAAATGCTCCGCTAAGTCTCTCCAGTAGAATTTGGGATTTTCTCCCTCTCGTGCCAGTGACTAATAATAAAACAAATCATCGCTTAAACCCTTAATGGAGGTGCACAGATAATTATGTTTATTCATGAAACACTAAAGCCTTTCACCTCATCATTTTATTAATGAAAAGGGGTTTTAGACAGAAACAAGCTTATCATGAATTTAGCCTGGTTTAGTCAAAGAGTAAAAAGTGTAAAAACGCTTTGTTTTAGTATTTTAAAGTGTTGGAGTATTTCACCTTATTATTTTTAAAATGTTCATTTAAGCCATGTTGTGAAAGAAAAGCAAAAAAGAAAGGTAAACAGCATGAAGTTAAGTTTTGAATGAAAGGTGTTATGTAACCACAGTGATAATTAAAAACCTTATTTAAATTCTATCCTGGTTTAAATTAAAGAGTGCCAACCTCATTCTCATGTTTCAGACAAAAAAGTTTGCTGACCTTTATTCAAAATAGTCTGTCTATCATTTATTTTTCAAAGTGTGCTAGAAGATATAAGGAAAAGAAATTTTGCTAAAATCTAGATTGTATTTAGACATTGAGAAAAAAAATCTGGATTCCCAGGCACTTAGCAATGTTCCAAAATTTCCTCTTATGATGATATTTTATCTCAAAATGAGATAAGTATTTCAAGAGTTTTAGGTTTTATTATGTTTAATTCAGTGTTGTAGGAACAGATGCAAGAGGTGCCAAGGTGTTTACGTCTGCCACATGAGAATCCATTTGAGTGCAGAACTGGAAGAGTGAGGCCTGAATCTCAAAAGATTTGAGACCCCAGTTTGGTTCTATGTGCATTTAAGAACTGTCATGTATTAATAGTGACTATTTCATCAGATACTCTTACAGTTTAGGTAATAGTATAGGATTTAATAAGTTGTTAAGAGTTATAAACAATATAAGTAGTTTATTTTATAAGTTTGCAGTACCTTAATTGCTAATACTTTTTGTTTAGTTTCACTCATATAATGAATGAATTGAATGTACTGAGCTATGATGTGTAAAATTCATGGCATAAATTTATAGTGACTCAAATTTGTTATTAAATCCATCAAAGTAGGTAACATTCTTTTCTTTCTATCTGTTGTTCTGTTCTCTCTGTTCCCCTCTATCTGTCTCTCTCCCTGTCCCCTCCTCTCTTTCTTTTTATAGGTTTTTGGATTGTATCCGTTACCTATCTGAATTTTTCTCCCCCCTGAAAAGTCTGAAATAGGGTATTGAAGTGCTCTGTACAGAGATCTACCTTTCCACTTTCTTATGATTCTCACACACTTCTGGTTTGCTTGTCCAGAAGCAGGTAGGATTAATTAGAATGTCATGCCTTCCTCCTTTTCTTTTTACTGTTCCTTTTTCTTCCAGTATTGGCATAATCCAGCATCTCCCAGTAGGATGCCTGTGAGGGGAGGCTGTGGGTAGGTGGGAATGTACACTGAGGTGTGTGCACAAATGAGCCTTGCTGCATGGCATGAAGTTAATCTGGTTTTGTACTCTTGTGCAAGAGTATGACGGAGCTCTGGAATGATTTCTGGGAAGGTTTGAGTACTTCCTGCTAACCTTAGCCTGTTCTCTTCTCTAAAGGATTGCCTTACTGTCAATGGCTGGTTTTGTGTTGTGAGATCAAAGAAAGATACAGTTTCTGAGTCACCCAGCCTGAAGGCTTCCTAACTAGGGCTGAAATAAACTGTCTTCATTATGTTCTGGTTAAACTACTCTCAACAGAACAGGAAAATACTTTAAGGCTTATTTCTCAAAAGCCACTCTAGTCTGGCTTTACCTGCAGCAAACACATACCCTGATTCATCCCACGCAGGGAATTTCATGCCTGTGCTCTTCTGCCATCACCTCCACTGACTCCAGAGGAAGCGTCTCTGTTTCTGCAGTTAGCAGTGGATCAGTCACCCTTTGCTCTCGTGTTAACCATTAAGATGTATGATATGGAACAGAGAACCCCTTCACTGCACTGTAATGTTGTACTGCATGTGTTACCACCAGTTGCACATCAGTCCTCTTCCTCTTCTTCCTTGCTTGGCCTCACGAGCCCACCAGACCTTCCACATGTAAAAGGTTTCTGATTTCTGAGGGGTTGTCTGTGTTTTCATCTTCACTCCATTTGCCTTTAGATAAAGCAGAAGAATCCTAATCTTCCAATTCCCAAACAAATATTTCTCTGTTTATACCAGCGAAGGAAGAAACACAACATGCAGTGATACAAGGGCAGCTGGTCCTAGCAACACAGGGACCAACAGTTAGAACCTAGGAGGCTGCTGGAATCAAAAAGGGAAAGTTTACATGAGACACAACCAGATGAAGTCACAGTAGAGAGGAACCAAACACCATTTCATCTTACCATCCTTGGTGGGGTGTTTTTTCAGGTTATTAGGGTGACTTTTTCCTGTGTCTGCCTTCACCCTCTGTTCTAATACTCAGTCCAGAGCAGCAATTTGGTTAAGTTCTTAATGGCTTAAATTAAGCATGCTACCACAAGATGGCAATACTTACCTAAAAATATCCCTTTTTTCAGTTCCCAGAGATGAATGATATGCTGCGGGAGAAAGTGACGGGAAGGAAGACGGATCTTACATTCTTCCTTATTCAGAATGCTGGTTTACTAACGGGGTTTACAGCTATCCTGATGATTACCTTGTATGCAGGAAATATTGAGCTGTGAAAATGGAATCAGTATTGAAGACATCAAGTAAATTGCAAATGGAAGACACTTGAAATCCACACAGGGACCTTCATTTAATCTACTCGGTTTTGATATGGTGGCAAGGCCCATCCTGTCCCTCTGTTCCTGTATTTCCAAATACAGGAAATTCTTCTTTAGGACTTGCTGTTGATCCAAAGAGTAGAGGCTGTCAGCTTCTGTACGAGGCCAAAAAAATTATGCTAATATTTTTATTTCTACTTAACAGACATATCAGAACTGTCGTAGAGAAAGGGTGTTACTTGGCCAGTAGAATTATGCAATACATGCAACTCAAGACCAACTGAAAGCTGAGGTCTACAAGGAAGCTGTGTGTTTAAAAGAAAATAATACAGTTTCCTATCCTTTTTTAAGTGTGATGAAGGCAAGCAGTTTCAAAATGAATTAATTGTCATTACTTTTGTTGCAGGATTTGTCTGTGTAACATCCCCGTTCCTCACCAAAAAAGAAAAAAATCAGAGTAGGTACTAATGAAGCTAAGATTTTTAATTACTAATTAACACTGGAAGGAAAGATACCAGTTCCTGCTTTTGATCTTTTCTCTTTATAAGTGCACTAGGGAATTGTTGATTTATTTTGAGAACCACTTTTTTTAATTAGAGGGAACCTGTGTTAAATTTATGACTGTTTATCAACTCCGTAGTATTTTAGAAACATTGAGTACTTTAAAAACGTTCAAGCATTGTGTATTCTATGAAAAGAGTAGTTTTTACTCAAGTTTAAAAAATATTCCCTTTAAAAATCAGTATTTTAGTCTTATGAAGGGGAATTTAGAATAAAAACCCTGCTAAAATCAACATTCCAGTATGCTTTCTTCATAATTTGAATGATTTCTTTGTGTGCAGTTGGGTGGAAGTAAGTGATAATAAAATATACAAATTCTTATCACAATCTGTTGCGTGTAAACTTTATAAAATCATGGTTATATGTATAAGTTCTTCTGAAATAAACAATTCATCTACTCATAACTACTCTGTAGTAAGAAGAGTACAAGGAAATTCATTAAAAAAATTCCATTTCAATCATCACTTTGCTTTAAAGGAAGTGTTGTTATTCTCTATAAAGTTACTTTTTTCCTTGAGTTTTAAGCAAGTTTTACATCTTCAAAGGAGATACTGTTTTTTGATGTACTTCCTTGCTGTAGGAAGGTGCAAATATTTTATTTTTAATTCTCTATTAAAATATTTTTTCTACCAGGTAAAGGATTAATTTTAATATTTTATTTGAATCTCATCTGTAATTACCTTAGAAAAAAATAACTTCTCTAAGGGTCTGTTTAATAAAAGCTGTAAGTCAAACTGCTCAGGAGTTGTAAATAATACTTTAAAATATGTTATAAATGTTAAAATGTAAATATAGTAGCCAATGATACTTGCTGTATGAAAGAAGCATTTATTAGTCATTTTGTGCCCTGTAAGTTCCTGTGAAGAGCCCACCCACTCCATGTCTTTAATTTTTCATTGTTGATTTCTTGGATATAAACTGTTTGTCAATGTTACTCTTGTGTATGACAATAATGTGTTATAGTAACTATGAATGTTCATAGACTTCCTAAAATAATGTTACCATTCCTAGTTCATCGGATGATTCTAATAATATGCCTGAATGGTACTTTTCACCTTTAAATCCAAATATTTTCAAAGGAGACTTGATTTTTGTTAATTTCCTAAGGAGGAAAAACCGAGACAAGAGAGTCATTGGAATAATCCACTTTTAGACCACAGAGCAGACTAGAGGTGGAACAAAGTCTGATTTTGAGCGTAATTCTTTAGTCATAAATGAACTTACCTTTTCTGCTAGTGGGATATTTAGTACAAAAGAAAGTTTTTTAATTTCTGTATGAGCAGGTTTTTCTGTATTTCTTCACTATTATCCTTGTCCAGTACATATAAAATACATCTATTCCAATTTTTGGACTCCCAATGATTTCCAGGATTTGCAGAGCAGGGCACTGACTTGGTTTTCCTTCTGCAGGCTGTTACATTATAGATTGGTGCCAGCAAACAATTTCATATATGCATACACACTAAGTGCCCAGTGTAGCTCTTTACTTTTATTTTACTGTAATATCCTGTACTTTCCAGGAATGCTGTAGGTGCCTTAACAGCTCTTAAAACACTTGATGCACAAGTTATCTCTGTACAATATGAGAGGAAACTCATCTCCTTGTCTTGTAGTTCAGTTAAAAATGTACAGGTGTGTCAAGCTGACAAAGGTTGCTGGAATGAAGACTAGAGAGAAAGCCATGAATCTACTGTGGACGTAATGAACGTGGCAGTGGACGTAATGAACCTGTCAAAGTCAAGGTTACATTCTATTTCGGGGGTTTAATCCCTGCTACACTTCTTTTGTACCCAGTATATTGTCTCTCTTTTTTTAAATTTTCCCTATTACACTGCTTTTGAAGAAGATAGTGCGATTACATATGTTGTGGTCAATATTATGATCATAACGCTTTATTCTAATTTAAATACCCTCCACAGTTTCTGCATCTTCTTCCATTTTAAAGGTAAGTGGTACAGTAATGTTTGAGGAAAAAATAGGGGATACAGAATGTCACAGGAAGTGAACCGCAAGGAAGATGTAACTTGAATTTATGAATTTAGGCAATAATGTAATTCTCCATAATACAGCTATTAACTGCCCCTCTGGGTGAAAGCCCTGTGAAGGGTTCACAGGATCCCAATTTGATTTCCTTTAGAGAAATAACAGTTTCTGATTCTGAGGACAAAAAACTTAAATGTTCTTCTTTATCTTGACTACCTCCATGGATAGTTGTTCATTTCCTGCTGCTTTCTGGCTATCTTCAGTCTTTTTAATTACAACGAGACCTATGAAGTTTCCAAAATTAGCTTGGTGGTGTTTTGTGGAGTTGGTCTTGGCAATGCCTGAGTTATTAAAATGAAAATAATAATAACCAGTAATCCTGTTCAATAAAAGCATTTCATTATTGTACTGGGTATTTTCTTGTGTAGAACAGTAGTGGTATAGACAATCAAAGACAAGAAGAAAATTTATTTATATCCAGGTAGCCTTAGTCAGTTGGAGAAACAGCAGCAGTTGTCTCCAGCTGGGCTGGTTCTTGAGAAGAAGATGTACAGCAGCATTCCTCTAGTGCTGGAGAGTGAAAAAAACAATCTAATTAGAAGAAACATGAAATGAGATTATATGAGTCAAGCAGATTTCGTTAGCTAGAGAATACAAAATGGCTTTGATGGCTTTGGCCTAAAGGATACAGAAACAGCACTAAAATGCACTTTTCCAGTTTATGGGGGAAAGCTAATGAAGTGCTTGTCTCACAGTAAATACAACAATAAAAAACTGACTGGAGAAAGGTAAACAATTTCCAAGTTGTTTATGTAAGACAAAAAAAAATTAGTGCTATGTTGCTGATCTGTAGATTTTTTTTGTCCTTGCAATGACTTACAAACAAAAACTTATTTTACAACATTTATTTTTGAGAGAATCCTATTTGTATGTGGTGCTGAGAAGATTTTGAAATAATTTCTCAGGTTTTCATATAGTGAAATTTGTTAACTCTTGAAAGGTTTAGCCCAGTGTCTCTCTTCCTCACTTATTTTCTATAACTTCTATTGTACAGGAAGCTCTTGACCATTTTAATAAGCTATTAGTAAGATAATACAGGTTCCCTTTTGCTTGAAAAAATCTTGGTAGTGATTTCAAATAGGTAAGTGTTCATTAGAAGTAAGTTACTATGTGATTTTAAAACTCCTTTGACAAACAGCAGACCCAAGTACAACAAAACTCTTCAGTCGTGATGAATGGTGATGTATTAAAGAGCATATTTCTCTGTGGCAGCAGGGGAATTGTCCTCTTTCAGCAGAGATTTGTTAACTTTTCACTTCATTGGTATATTAGAGAAATCAAAGATACAGCTTTTATGAATTGGCAAGGAATTAGATGAGGTTCCCTGACCTTTTTTTATTTTTAAAAAAATAAGTCCATAAAAATTACTCTTTTGTTAATTATTATTTTTATTGCTCTTCCAGTCATAGCTAAATCTATGATTGCTTGTCTTACCATAAAGAAAAATAATGTAGCAGCTTAAATGAATGACTTGCTTTGGTAACAACAAAGGGCCTTGTTCACTGAAGTATTTGTAACAAATTTCTTCTATACTTCAGGGAGTGCTTTGGGTATGCAGGCAGAATAGAGCTGAATTCTAAATATGACCATACACACAATAATTTTATATTTTAACTGCCTTCTGCCAAGATTGTTTTGTGAGCTTTGGAGCCAGCATGGTACAGTTGGGCTTGCCCTGTGTCTAACTTCTTCCTTGAGGGGTAGAATGGGTTGAATGAGTGCCACACAGTGAAGGGCTGTGTTGGGAGAGATCTGTACGAGCTCGGATAAACCCAGCACTGTGTGTTCATCCATGGTGTGTGCAGGAAGGACAGACATATTGATAAGAATGTTAATTCTGATAAGAAAGCTCTACTCTGTCACAAAATTACAGTAGCTATTCGTGACACAGTGATGGTGTATTTTCATGAAGTGATAGTAGTATATATTTGCATAGTGAGTTCTAGGCACAGGATTTTCTCTCTTAAATGTGCAGAGTGCTGAATGCTACTGCACTACAGAATTGTTCTGTTGTAACTGTATTCTAACACATTTGGGAAAAAACCTGCCATAGACCAACTTCCTCACTCTTCAGTTTTGTATGCTAATCTTCTTGGCTTTTCTTTTTTTTTTTTTTTATTTTTTTTGTTTTTTTTTTTTTTTTTTTTTTTTTTTTTTTTTTTTTTTTTTTTTTGGTAATCAGAGAATGCATAAAATGCAGCTGCAAGGTAGTATGAAACAATGCTACAAAACCAGTAAAAAATGGATGACATAAGGAACTTTTGCTGGATCACTGGAAGTAAGGCTTCTGGCTTTTGAAAAGCTGACAATGGTCAGAGCAAGCAGAACCTACATTTTACATTTCATCTGAAAAATTGTAACCTTTTGCTCTTGGAACACCATAATGTGACTGCTTTAATGTGCTCTCTACAACACTTTATATGCCATCAGTTCTTGAGGACTTTTTGATCACTTGCTGGGTTGCAGCCTCACCTCTTGACTAACATCCTATTTCCTAGTCTGCTTAGCCATGCTGAGGAGAAAGCTCACAGAGAAAAACCCAACAGAGAGGTGTCAGTCTATTTATAATGCAGATCATAGCAGTGCAGCTTCAGAGTACATCTGAGCTGTCAGCTGGGTGGGTGTCCAGATCTTGATGCAGTATTGAGATGTCACCCACATAAGTAACATCATTTCTCCACCCGCTCATCTTCTGTGTCCACTCTTCTTTCCACTGGAAGGAAAGTGGCTTCCTAGCAAGGGTAGATGTGTAACTATTTGCTTCAGGCAAGTGGTGTACCAGGGACTGCGATTTCCTCTCCAGAGCATATTTGCCTTGTGATTTAGACACAAACATAGGTACAAACATAGTTATAGAGCAATAATTGGAGCTGTAACCACATTTGCCTGGTGATTACTTGTCCTGTGTGGGTGTGAAATACCTGCAGAGTTCCCAGCCTAGAGGGTTCAGGAAGCATTATTCTTTTGTATTTTTGAAGGGAAACTGCATCCCGGTTTACAAGAAACTTGAAAATACTGGTATTGGTAGAAAAATGTGATCTGTAACTATAAAATATAAAATAGAAGGCACTCCATGAGCTACAAATTCTGCTTTGTCCCCAGATATATCTGCTCTATTTGTCTCCCTAGCAGGTTTAGTTATCTGTACTAGCAGGTCATGGAATGCTGAGTGTGAGAGAGGAAATTTCTTGGTCTTTCTCCCTTTGAAGGGGAACAGGGGGTAGGGAGTGTATAAAGACATAGCTGGTACCAGAAATGCAAGTCAGGGCAATCATAATTTGAGAGGGCACAATTAGTAATATAATTGCACTGCAGTAGCAATAATTATTGTAATTATTTTTATTTACATTAATTGAATTCTACACTAAATGCTGTAATTAATATCATGGACGCATTGTGATTTGTGGCTTATGAAGTGAAAGATGATTTAAAGAGAACTTTCCCCATGTGTCATGAACAGTGACTTCTTTTTTAAAGTTACAAAATGTTGTAGTTTTATACTCTAAACAAGAGTAATCAGTTTTTTAAAAAACTCAGTCAAGGATGGGAGCTTTCAGAAGGCCCAAGTCTCTCTGGCAGTGTTCAGTCTTCACTGACAAAAGGGCAAAGGAAAGGCTTGCTCAGCTGATATCTGATCTGAACTGATCACTGGGTAAACAGGAGTCATGATGTGGCTCCTGGAAATGACAGGCTCAAGCCAAAGTGTGAAAGGTGAAGTCCCCAGCACGAGGTACAAGGATGGGAAGAAGATGAAATGTCAATATGAGAAGGGAATGGCAGAGCACTGTTTCTGTTGTGGGCGGAGTTGAGGAGGAGGTGCTGAGGGACACAGTTTAGTGGTGAACCTGGCAGTGTTAGGTGAATGGTTGGACATGACCATCTTAGAGGCCTACCCTCTGATTTCTCGTAGCCCCACATGGATTTGAAGCATATTCTATAAAGAGTTGAAAGATAGTAGCACGAAAGATCCTCTCTCTTTCTGTGGGAAAGATTGGACTCATGAAAGACTGACCACGTTGGGATGTATCAGCAAGGTGAGGTAAGTACGTGTATCTGTGCTGTAGTACGGGCTGCAGAGGTGACCAACACTCCGACAGAAGAGGCTCCCAGTGCTGGAAGGCAGCACATGCCAGGCCATGACCCAGGCCAGGTGGTGTGCACAAAGCCATTATCTGTGGTAATTGACTTCACAGCTTCTCCAGCAGGGCTGAGCAAGACTTTTTGCAGGGCCAGGAAACAGCCTGCTGTAAAACTTTAAAGATCTGATGAAGATGGATTAAAGTGGATAAGTGGATTAAAGAAGCACTCTTAAGGATGTTTATAATAGAACAGATGGTTCCTCCTGGGCCTTACTGGCATCTTACTGCCACTCATGCTTCTGTTGGGGTTAAATGTGAGCCAAAGAGAGACTTTGCTACCTGAAGGCTTTTGAGAAAACAGAACACCTCACTTTGAAAAGAAAGTGACTGGAATCTGGATCACAATAGAAGACCTTAGAGAGGAGGTTGAACTGTTTTAGACTTCTGTATAGATTTGAGCTGAGGAGGAGGTGAAAAGGTGGTGTTGCTGGAAACAGTGAGGTAGGGAACCTGGAGAGTGTCTGCCACTGTGGTTAGTGTGGAGCTGTGTTGTGCTTGTTTGCTTTTTTGAACCTGCACTGCATGCTGCTGCTCTTCTGAAATGCTGAGGATGCTGGCTAGAGAGCTGTGCTCTAGCCCAGCATATGGAGAATCCAAGGGAAGCATGAGGCAAAGGGACTAGGGGCAGGTTTCTCTGGGAGCAAGTATATAAGAGTAGTAGCTGCTGCATGTAGTGCTCTAAGGGAATCCTGAAACAAAGCCTTTATACAACATTGCTCTGAATTGTTGTAAAAAGAGCTTGAAGCTATGTGATTGCTGTGGGATATAATTCGTGAGCACCATAAAAATTATGGCAGGGGCAGTAGCTGCAGGTCACTTGTATTTCTCCAGGTCCACATGTTCAGCTGTGTACCAGTGTACAGCTGAATGCAAGATGAGGTTGAGT
Organism: Vireo altiloquus; assembly: GCA_013396875.1. NCBI lineage: Eukaryota > Metazoa > Chordata > Aves > Passeriformes > Vireonidae > Vireo > Vireo altiloquus. The sequence goes on along the minus strand of VZRF01000318.1, from coordinate 15,317 downwards.
ATCTGAATCCAAGTGTGTTGCCCTGCTTGCCAGAGCTGTGCTAAAGCCAGAGGGCTGCTCAGCAGAGTAGGCTGGTATAACAAAACATGCCTGCCACTGGAGCTGTCTCAGGAATGGGGTAAGTTAAGCAGAGGGGTTGCCATGCTCCTCTGTCTGGGATGATGAAAAGCAATTTGTTTTAGCTTATAATTTCCTATCTTTTCCCTGTTTTAGGGCTTGTTATTTTTAAGAGGGCATGAACTGTTATTTCTGAGAACTGTTAATGAGTTTGTGGTTGCTTTAATTTGAGCATAACAAAGTTTTATGAAGATGTCTTTTTTTTTTTTTTTTTTTTTTAATGTGGTTGTGTCCTGTTAGGTGTCCAGTGTTTTGGGTTTTGGTTTGTTTTTTTTTTTTTTAATTTGTTTCATTGCTGCAGAGGCATCTGGAGAGGCTGGATTTCACTAGCCAGTGACAGAGAAAGGACATATTCCCAAGCTATGCTAGAGGAGGCTCAGGCTGGACAGAATTCAGAAGGAATTTCTTCAGAGAAAGGGTTGTTAAACATTGGAACGGAGAGGCCGGGAAGATGGTGGAGTCACCATCCCTGGAGATGTTCAAGAAATAACTGGATGTGGCACTTAATCCTGTGGTCTAGTTGACATGGTGGTGATTGGGCAAGGGTTGGACTTGATCTTGAACTTGGTCAAGAGTTGGACTTGGTCTTTTCCACCTGGATGATTCTGTGATTCTATCATGAGGGTGACGTCTTTGACTTGCTGGGTGTTTACTATGGGGAATGAAACCACTGGAGTCTGGGGACATTCAAGGGTGCCTGCCAGCTTTAACAGTTGAATCCCTTTTAGATATTGGTGTATTTGCTTAACTTTAATGCATGCAAATGAAATTTCCTGGAGAGAGATTTAGGAAAAAACTTTCATCACTTCCTCTCTGTTCACTGTTGGCTTGGGAGGAGCAGGGGAGCAGCAAATCACTGAAAACTAATTAACAAAAAGAATGAATAGTAAGGAAGATCCTGTATTTAAGATGGGAGAAGTAAGAACTGTCGGTAGCTCTCTGCTTGTGTTTTTATTCTGTAAGCTTAAAATTTCCTACCACTCCTGGAGTGGTATGAGAAAAACTCATAAATACGTCTATGTTATAGTGGCCCTAATGCAGAAAAAAATTGTGTAATGTTTAAATTTAATGATTTCAAATGTTTTCTGTTTTCACCTCTGGAACACAAGACATTAAAGAGGAGTAAGACCCTGTGACTTGCTGACATGGCAGATAAAGAAACATACAGCTTGGTTTGTAGTAATTCCTTAATGGAAGCCTGGGGAACATAGTACAGAGCTGCCCAAGTTTCCTGGGTCTGCAGCAGCATGTGCCTGTAACAAGGCTGACTGTATCCATGTGGTAATGCAGCCAGTATCTGGTTAAACAGGGTATAAGTCAATAAAAACTTGGCTATAGTAGTCCCCAAATCACACTGGTGAGTCCATGGCATGGCATGTGATCTCACTTGCACATTTGCTGACTTTCAGACAAAGGCAGTGTGAGGTTTGCAAGCTGGGTCTGATTTCACGCACTGCTGTGGTTTTGTGTAGAACACTTAAGTCTCTCCTCTCCTCTAATTTTCTCTGCCTCCCTGAAATGGCAGTAATGGAATAATGGTCCATCATGTGTATCAGTTTAGAGCACTGCAAATTGTTAGTGTTTATAAAACACTTAGGAAGTGAATAGCTATCTTGAGTAAGATCAAGTTGCCACTCTGCTATTGCCACAGAAATAAAAGCATGTCACTGTCAACTTGCCTCAGATCTGCTCTTGACCCTGGGCCTGACAATGCTGAGGTCAGCTCCTGGGGAGGCAATTTGTGACTCATAAGAGTGGCAGCAAACCTACTTGCTGTCTGTTCTTCAAAAAATACACAAATCAAGTCAAAGTGCTTCAAACCTGGGAGGCGAAACACTGCTTTGCTTTTGTCTTCTTGGCAGGCAAGTTTCAGGGAAGTTTCTCAGGTTATTAAAAAGGAGATAAAATTTTGAGCCCTCTGTGTATAGGCTTGGGAATGGCAAAACAATGTGCAATATGCTGGAAGCCAACAGGAAGAGGAGAGTGAGTGGTAGCACGAAAAAGCACTATAGAGGATACTGAGTACTCTCGTAGTTTAGCCCTTCTGTGTTTCTAGCAGTTGGGATAAAAAACCGGCTGGTTGAAATTCATAAACCTGACTTCTTACAGCTCTCCCTAGCTTCCCCTCCACAGATGTGGTACAGTTCTGAAAGTCAGAACTCAATGTTTGCTACTTTGGTGAGCAGTTGCAGCCAGATCCTGGATCTTTCCCCCAGGAGCAGGATTCAGCATGGCTGACTGCTGCTATTAACATTAATTTGTCTGGCAAACTAACTAGAAGTGTCTTCTCTGTTCCAGACACTAAGATCCAAGATGACAGAGTGGCATCTAGTCATGAAAGTAAACTGCTTAGCGTAGGCTGAGTTTTTAAATTCTTTTTATTCTTTCAAAGAAGAGATAGAGAACCCAGAACCTCTTTTTACCTGAACAGGAAAATGCAGGAGTCCTAACTGGCTTTACAAAATTGGAAGGATGTCCTGTCTATCTAGATACAAGTCCAGATTTATGATTTGGTTCATATCATGGTCAGGGTTAATGAGCTAATGTTCCTTTTTAGCAAGATCGTATATTTCACAGCTGAATCCAGCCAAGTCAAAAATCTACTTTTATCAAAAATACACAGACTTAACTTGAAGGTTGGGATCAATGTAATTCCTGTAAGTCTTATAAGATTATACAGGGTATATTCTCTATGGCAGTTTCTGGTTGCATCCTTGAACACTTCCTTTTCATAGAGTAGATCAGATCTGGTCGTGCCCTTTTGAGTTAAAGGAAGTTGGAAGTCTGGTCTCCAAGGGTGGTTGTTGGTGTCTGCAGACTGGGATAATGGGGCTAGCCAGGCCCTTGGCAACAGAACCTGCCTGTGTGGGCTGCGGGTCAGAGCGGCCTCTGAGTGCTGCACCGAGGTACTGAATGCTAGAGAGGGACTGCAGGTGTGGGGGAAATGATTGCTGAGTCACACAGCAGAGGACAGGGCAGGAGCTGTTGAGCTATGGAATAAACCAGAAAGCTCAGATCCCAGCAAAGATGTGTGCACTGGAATATTTCTGATAAAGCACCTGAACAGGCAGCCTGGACTGAAATAGAGCAGATGACATTAGACCATACTGCTCCCAGCTGAGAGCTCACAGTTGTTTAAAACCTACAGCAGTTGATTTCAGGGACAGCAAGTTGGAGAAACTGTTTGGAGGCTTAAAGCAGAGCTAGTTTGATTGCCAGTTTGCTGGTGGTTGCTTAGGCTGTTTTCTGGTAAGAAATGACAGCTCCTCTGTCCTGCCTTAGCAACAGGGTGCAACCATGCTTTCTGACAGAAAGGGTTGGAAGATATGTTCAAGCCTAGCCCTATTACATAAATGTTGCACTTATGCCTGAAAAAATAAATACTGCAACTTCCCTTTCTTTGTCCTATTAAAAAATTTTCCAGACTTTTACTGAACATTTGCAAAATAGATAGGAGCAGAGGAAGTTGGAATGGCAATTTGAAGACATATGTACTCTAATTTTACATTTGTATATACTTGAGCTTCTGATGTCACTTGCCCCTTTGGTAAAACAAACTGAGGGGATTTGACTACTTATTAGTCTGTTCCCCTTGTGGGAACTGTTTGATCTCAATGTTGGTGCAAAACATTTTGGTTAAGTCAACAGTGCCATTCTTACCCTGTTTACTCTTCACATGGAATGACATATTTTGCCCGAAATTAAGATTAAAAAAACTTCATCTACCATGGGAATATTTGTGTCAGGAAACAGTACTGCAAGTGCTGTGAGTTCTTTGTGCCAGCTGAAGCTCCCAAAGTCTTTGTTTGTGGTATGGAAAGAGAAACTTTTGGAGTATCTTGGAGATTTCTTCTATTCGAGGTTTCTTTCCCCAGACTGCTGCTGGACAGGATCACACACCCGTTCTTCACAAAAATTGAGGGGTGTTTTTAAACCCAAGTCCTGTCTTAGTGTTCCCTTTAACCCAGTAGCAAGAAGGAAAGAAAGGAAATGTAAACTTTGCTTATGATGGCAAACTTAGAAATAGAACTCTCAGTATGGTCTTGAAAAATTCCTTGCTCATGAGACATCCTCTAGCTCAATAATATAGGAAATAACGAACAATATAGCGAATTCATTTTTCCTCCCACAGTTGGCCATTTAGCTGTGGTTTCCAAGGAATGTAAAGAGGAAAAGAGCTATTATCAACTGTGAGTGAGACCTTTCTGATCTTGCTGACTGATACAGCAGCTGGAGAAACTAGTTTCCTAGCCTCAAACTCCATTTTCTTTGCAATTTTCTCATCTTTGTTGTGAACAAAGAGTAATGCTTGTCTGTGTTACAGATCAGTTGCTGCTTTTGTAATAGCTGTAGTGTTTTCATTGCCTTTAGTGCTGCTGGCAACTCAGCTGGTGATTTCATGGGAGAATTGCTGCTGAAATACCTGGTTCATGTCTGTAATGTTTGTGCATTTTGGGTTTCCGTATGAGGTGGTTTTTTATAGAAAACTAATGTTGATTATGAAACTGTGCATAGTTATGGGCTGAGGGGGGAGAGAGAACTCACCTGCCTTAAATCCACCTTGGGCTCAAAGCAGCTCTGAGGTTTTGTGCAGGATCCCTCCTATAAATTCCGCCTGTATTGGAGAAGAGGAACACTCTCAGTTGCATCACCCCAATTCTCAGTCATCAGTGTGTGGTTCATAAACTGAGGCAGAGGGATTTTGTGAGATGATGCTCATGGTCTTTATCCCTCTAGCTGGACTGCTGTCTCCATATGGCTGTCACATAAAGGCAGATTTCATGTTCCCTTGTCAGATTCCTCCTTTTGTGACATTAAGACATTAATTATCTTCACATGTATGATGAGTTCCTGTTGATGCCCTATTGAAAAATACCCTTTTGAAATAGCTGGAAATGGATTCATTGCCATAATTTGCACCAGCTTACAGAGTTTTGACAGGGAATTTGCCAGCAATAAAAACAATGGCTAGATTTATGTCAGGAAAAACACTTCTGCATTTGGTAGGCTGCAGATGTTCAGTGCATCCATACGGCACAGTTTGTTGTGAAGGCTTGGGTTTGGTGTTGCTTGTGTATGTTCCCTAGAAACATCTCTGTGTGGTTTCCTTGGAGCATGGCTTTAGGGCTGTATTAGTTGATGCAGGAAAAATGTGTTACAAATGATTAGTTAAAGAGCTCCCTTCAGTGGAGACTTATAGGTCCCTGTCTGCCTAGTGTGGTCATTTCCACGCCTGTCATATGACACATATCTCAGTACGAGGGAGAAAAGCTTAAAGTCTGTTGCAATTCTGAAGTGGTTTTCTTCCAGTTATATGAGAGATCACAGTTGGAGGCTGAAACGAAGTCAAATCCCTTTGAAGTGCTGAATAAATAACACCAGCCTTCAAAAGGATGAAACCTGACAATACCTGAATCTCATTGACATTGTAAAAGACACACATGTAAAAGATACATTGTTAGCTACTGGAGAAAAGATTGGGTTTGGTGGTTTATTTTTTTTAATAATATATTTTCTCCGGCCCCCATCCTGCCATTACCTTTAAGTTTTTCACATGGTAACAAGCAGTTTTACTTTTTTGTTTAATTGGAGCCAAATAATTCCATGCAACACTTCCAAAACTTAGTAGAAATACCCAGCTTGACTTTGATCTCAAGTCTATCAATAAATGGAAAAAGACAGCTCAAATAAGTAAAGGTGCCACTACCAGTGACTATTACTGCTGTGAATAATTTTAAGCTTTTGTGCAACTGCATTTGTTTCTCCTTTTCTAATCCCTGAAGCATCATGTAGAGTATCGAAATAGAGCCTTTTATATAATGAAGTATGGAGAAATCCAGCAACTAGGGGAAAAAAAAAAAAAAGTATGTGTGGGCAAACTTTAATTTTGCCTAAAGAATGTAACTTTCTGCTTTTTAATTTCTGATGCAAATACAGCAAATGTGCAATTAAGCCTTCTAGCAGGTCTGGAGGACTGGTTTTGTAATCCTTCCTTGGAACACAATAAATACAAATAGTAATCACAGGTTTAATGAGTGTAATCTATCATAAAATACCTAATAAAACACTATGTGCAGTATTACCTTCTGATTCATGCTTCAAATATTCCAGCTGTATTAAAGGAGCACGGCAATTGCTGAGTACCTACTGAGGCAGTAAGGAGAGAAGAGTCTTCTAAATAAGTAAACAGTGTGTATCTGTATGATAAACAAGAAGGCTTATTCAAAATTCATTTTGCTCTCCTGGAGGTGAGTGGAAGCACCTTGCTGATTGCAGGTGCTTTCCCTGATGCTGCTCTAAGGCCTAATTTATGTAAAACCTTTCCGAGAGATCACGCTGAATATCCAACAGGATGTTTAGAAGAGGTTGCCGAATTATGAATTGTGAGACTCGACATTTGTCTTGATTGCACCTCTGTGGGAATTCTTATCTGTGCCTTTGTTCTCTTACGTCTTATTCACTTCAGGTTTCTCACGTGTGCATTTACCTTTCAAAAAACTTATGGAATACCCAGTTTGCATGAAGTCAGAAACTGAAGGGAAAGTTACTGTAGAGCAAATTTTTCAGGCTGTAGTTCTACACTTAGACTTTCATGAAACACACAAGAGACCAATCTGAAAAGTCTAGCTCTGTGAATCTTCTGGGGAAGCTATTGACACTGGATAACACTGAAATAGATTTAAACTGAAGTTTCTGGCCAGAGTTACTCAAACTCAAATCTTGCAAGCTTGGAATTGGGAAGCTTTCTTAGCCTAGGATTAAATCAATCCTGGCTCTACTTGTGGCTTCAAGCAGAACTCGCTGACCTTTAGGTTTCTTTAACTCTGTTGCTTAACTTCTCACACCCCTGAAATGTTTGGAGGCATTGTTGCTTGAAAAGCAGATAGTTGAAGAGATAGCGTAAATGTGATTCTCAGGGGATTAACACTTTCTGCTAGGACAAATGCATAAATGTAATTATTTTTCTAGTTTCTTCCTGAGCATACAGAATTGTATGGTGTAGGGGAAGTACCTTGCCTGGGTAGAAAGCTGAATTTTGTGTATGGACATGACCTGCAGACCCAATTGCTGTGCCTTTTCTATAGAAAATGACACCTGTTTGAAACCCAAGTGTTGCAGCTGCTGCAGGTCATCTCTTTGGCTTTCTTTTGGTTTGCATTGGTTAAATCCACTATGGAATCAGCTAAAGGAACTGACTATTGAAAAAGCTTATGTGAATTTCTCTTCAGCTGGCTTGGAGTGCAGTGTTGTTTCCAAGTGATCTGCCAGTCTGACATCAGTATTAAATAGAATATCACACCTCATGGACTAACCATCTGATTCATTGTGACAGTTTTTTTCCTCTAATGTTTGAAGTTGTAATTAAGGGAGGAACATGTGGGAGAGAGAATAAAAGTCAAGAGATAAAATAAGAAATTGGATTGCAAAGGCAAGGAAAGAACCTTGTAATTTGTTACTCTTAAGAGAAATACGGAACAATTGCTCTTAAAAGGAATACTTACTGTGCAAATGGTTGTATATCCTGATTAAGGAACCTCAAACCATTTTGATTAATTTTACTTAAATCTAGAGTGTGCCATCAACTTTTTTTCAAATGCTTGTAGAAATTTGGCTAATTAAATAATAAGTGCAAGGAGAAATGCTCTTTACGATTTCAATGGATAGAAACTCCAGAGTGAACGTGAGCCACGTGTGTGTGTGCCATACCAAGCTGAAACTGTAGAAAGGGCTGAGCTTATCAGCGCTCTGAGCCTGCACATGCTGCACTTTGATCTCAACATTCTTGAGTTGGCCACAATTAGAAGAGATTTTAAAGTAACATCTGCTGCAAGTTAGGTTCTGTTTTGTACTGAGAGGGCATTAGTCAGTGCTCATTACAGGCAGATGAATTTTTGGAATAATTTGGCTCACTGAAGAGCAGCGTCAGTGAATTCAGTTTCATTAGACTGAAGGTTAATTTGTCTCTGAAAAATAATGTTGGTTTATCTGGCAACAGTGGCGTTTTCAGTCGCAGGTAGGTTTTAAACACCAAAGTGAAGCCATTCCCTGTAAAAATATAACGGAGTTGTTGAAGACTTTAATATCAGTTATGGGTTTACTCCCTTTACAGCTATTAAGATGGAGAAGTTCTGTTGTACAGATCAGAGTACACAGGTTGTGGAAGAGGTGATGGAAAACTTCTGGCAGGCAATAGTCTTCCATCTTTTATAGCTTTACATAAAGGCTGTCAAACAAACTAATACAGCTTTTTACGGCATCAGGGGCCTCTGTGTGGTTCATATCAGAGACATTTAGACATTTTGACCACCACAGGAATATGGATTCAGTAGCCACCTTGCTGTGCCTGCCTGGCATGACTCAAACAATGTGCTGATAGGATCTCTTTAAATCGTAACTGTGAAGTACCTCTCAATCCACCTCTCCAATTTCTAAGTGGTCTGAATACAATAATTTATCAAGTAGAACATCTTTCTTAATAAGAAAATTTGGCATGGAGACTCTTAACAAGTCCTTGTCAAAAGCCAGTTGCAACTTGCTGCATCCCCTAACTTGTACTTGGCTGTGTGGGGAGGGCTGGGGAGGAGTGTCACCCCAGACAGGCCCATGCTCTTTCCTGGGATGTGTGTGGGCAGGAATGAGCAAACCTGCTGAACCTATCCCAAGTGACATGCCACAGGGGAAATGGTTATTTTCTCACAGTACTGGGGCCATCCATGTGAGTTTAGTTACTCTTTCAAAGCCCTGTCTTCTACTGGATGGCCAGATTTTGAAAGGATACTAAATGCTGTGGCTCATTTTGTGGAACAAGGCTTATTCCTTGAGAGCCTTGCAGCAGAGCTGTGTGGATGACAGAGTCCTAGTCTGCAGTCCAGTGGGATACTTTTGTTTTCAGTGGCCTTAGTGATAAGGTCATATGAGAATGAAAATCCTGGAAAAGACAACTTGTCTGGGAGCTGCTTTTTCCTGTGCCATCCTCTTCCCAGCCATTTCCTAGCCTTTTCAGTGGCTTCTTTTATCACTAGTGCATGGCTTGGAAAACCCTATGGGGAGAAGGGAAAATTTGTTTGCTTGAGAACTCAACATTGTTCTGAAACTCCTGCGTGCTACTAAGAGCAGAGGGATTTAATATGATTTAACACCGTTCATTCCAACTTCTTATTCACCCGGGATGCCTAGCGAGCAGGGCGAAGGCACATTCTTCAGGACCTGTGCTTGTACCATCATGTGGTCTCCTCCAAATTCAGACTAGTCCAGATCTCTGATACAAAGTCAGATAATTTGCTGCCTCTGAGAGGGTGGCTCTGCAACAACTTTTGATTTACAGCACGTTGGCTGTTGCTCGGTAATTATTCTGTGTGGGTTTTACTGCTTGGCAAATGAAAGATCACTTGTTCCTCAGCTACTGCTGGGTAAGAGCTGGCACACAGCAAGTGCCATGGCTTTGGCTGAGGGGCTGTGAATCTAAAAGAGAGATAGCTTGCACTCTGGTCTGCAGGCTGTAATCTCAAACAAGCAAGGCATATTCATCCAGTACAGGCATCTTTCTGTTTTCCAGACAGGGATTTTTATACTGAATAAAATTTGCTATCAGTTATTCTTCCAACATGGAGGGTTTGAAATTTCTCCTAATGGGACATTAGATGTGCTTGATTTTAAACCTGCTGTAATCTTACTTCTTACTGGGAGTTGAAAGAAAATAAGACAACTAGTAGCAAAATTAAATACGTATTGAAAATGGACTTAAGCCTCTAACCAATGAAACTTGTATTGTGAGAGTTTGCATCTACATTTGCAGACATACTCTGTGTTCTGGTTAATGTAAATAAACGCAGCTTTATCATGTTACCTTTCCCTGAAGGCAGCTGTGTGAACGCAGAGATAACACTTCCCCTCTCCCTTGTAAACTGCCTTAGGCACTGAGAGTCACGATCTGGAAGTACAGCTCTGTCCAGTGGAGGGTGATCCCAGTAGAAACACTCCATGGTATAAATGACTGGTCTTGGATCGAGGACTTGCGTCACTTGCAGGATGACGCTGAGATTTCAGTCACTTGCTTAGGTAAAAAATCAACCTCTAAACCAGATAAAATTACGTAGGACCATGTCCTTATGGCTGTGTTCCTATGATGAAATACATAATCACCATTGTAATTAGGGAGGTGTCTCCAACTTGTCATCTTCCTTTAAAAAAGTAAAAGTGAGCAATACCTTATTGTTCATATACACCAGTAAAATTAGAGAAAAACAGCCTCATTTTTATGCCAGTCAGCACAACTACAAACAAATAGTCAAAGTGTGAGGTGGGGGCAATTGGTATTAAGGCTTCAGTCAGAGACTTCCACGTGTGCACTGACTGGTGCCCAACAGACCCTTTTGAAAGGAAGGCATGCTTGCAATATTGTGCTGCTGTAACAGATGAGTAACAAATATAATATTGGGGTAAATGAAAAAGCAGAGCTTGCAGGTATGCCAGGACTAATCTAGCTGGCAATGAAAGAAACAAAAAATGAAGAATTTGGGGGTGGGATAGTAAAATATTTTTCCATGAAAAAAATTATACGAGAGGAGCTGCACTTTTGTATATATATATTGTGTAATTGAAATAACTCCTCTTGTCAAAGGGTGCTAAAATGGGTATGAATCACATCAACTCTTACTGAAAGCACTTTTACACAAGCAATGTAGCAGCTTTTGTACACAAGCAGCCAGATTCTCTGTTATAGAGAGGGTAAGGTTTACTAATCTGTCCTAACTTCCTATTGAGGATTTTGTTGGCCTGTTGGCAGAGAAGACATGATTTGGAGATGTAGAATAAACCAGTGAGTTTCTCCAATGCCTCTCTGTTGCAATAAGTTACACAAACCTGGTGCTGTGCTATGTGTAATGGATTATTTAGAAGATCAGTAAACTCCTTGTGTATGTATCTGTAAGCGTGATGATTAAATACCCAAAATCTTAGTAAAGCTCTAATAGCAGTTGAAAAGGAGGAAAAGGACAGCTCATTTCATAAAGAACAGCTGTTTGGATCTGTCTTTTATTCTTGAGGGGAAAACAATACAGTGTTTCCTTTTGATTTAGTGAAGGAAGAGGGATCTAGATGAAGCATGTCAAAACAAAAAGAACATCTGTCAACCACAACTATACAGGGTTTTTTTTATCCTACAGTAAATATTCCTTTTCCAAACTTGTGTAGCTCTAAGGGAGATGTGGCATGAGTACAGCCTCACAAGGTCTTACAATGCTGGAGAACAGGTGGGGGGGCTGAGTGTGCATGCATTGCTCAACAAATGCATAAAGTCAAGTCAGAAGAAACAAAAGCCTGAATGCCTAACAAGTGCTCCTTGTAACTTGTAATTAATTTACTTCACTGCAAGAGTTTTCTGATTCTGTTTTCTTCTGGGGCATGACCCATAAAATTAGATGGCAAAGAAATTCCAACGTAGGCATGTTCTGACTAATAAAACATCCAGTGTAATGGGCAGGTGGCCTTGCAAATCTGCACTTATTTTGAATGGGATCTGCTTGTGCTGTTCTGCTAAGCCTTTTCTTTGGCTTCCTTAAAGTTGCAGTGATTATTGTTGAGAGATGAGTGGCTGATCCATTCTTTCCAAAGGGTGGAGCAGGACATCCTGGAGCTCTCTGTGAATCACTGCTGTGGCAGGGCTGGTTTCCTTTTGCTAATTCAGCAGTGGCAGGAGGAGACCTTAAAGTCCTTCTGTTTTCAAGATGCTTCTCCCAGCACTGAACCCTGGTAACAAAGCCACCTATTACTCCTGACCTTCCAATGGAGTTTGAAAGAGCATGTAAATGCTTGCATTTGGTACCAGGGCTTGTAGTGTTCATTTGTTCCTTTCTTCTTTCATTATTATTTCCTTTCTTTCTAATTTTACTTTAATCTAAAAAAATGCTGTTTCCCCTATCTTTAAGAAGAAATTGGGCTGATACATGATGTACATCATAAATTATCCTGTGGTTGAATTTAAACAAGATTTGGAATTCCTTCCTTATAGTTGTTTTCTTGTATACACCTGGTTCCAGACTAAAATGAGAGCAGAGTACAGCAGCCCCTGTGACTGAGATAAGTGGATTTTTTTTCCTGCTGATAGCTGGGGATTAGCATTCTGTGGGGTGGGATGATAACCATAGGCGGATCCCATGGCTGGTCTAAAGAATAGACAGGAACATGAGAACCGTGATACAAATAGGTATAAGCATTCATTAGAGATGACTTTTTTCCCCCACGTCCACTGGCTGAGGCACATCCTGAAGTATGTTTCTGAATGTGTAATTCCTACTATGTATGCATGTTGAATATGCTTTCAAATTGATGAATTCCTGGCATCAGCTATATTTTTAGCAACACTTGCAGTGACTAATTTCTACATATTTTCTTTGCATCAAGTTTGCCTTTTGGGTTCACTCTTTGTATTTTGAAGTTATAGGTGATAGGCATGCCAAGTTAATACTTTCTGTACCTTCAGATGTATTCTGGTGTTATTCTTCCTTACTTGACTTCTAATTTTAGGTGTAGCAAACCCTTCCCAGTCTTTCACAATTGCCCATCGTGCAAGTAATTTGCACGTGAAAGACATGGAAAACAGCAACAGACTTTGAAGACTCTGTAGGTGGAGGTGGTTTCAACTGTGCTGTCCAAAGAGGAAACAACCTTTTTTTTTTTTCTATAAATAACAATGTGTTTTCAGCTTTATCGTCCATCATTTTCTTACTTCGGTCTAAGATTTTTGTTGATGCTTTAGCAAGAATTGCAGATTCAGCAGACCCCTCTCATTGATCTACTTAAAGTGATTGCTAAGTATTTCTCACAAGTCACTCATCCAAGCTCCTGGGGAATGTATGGTTTACTCAGACTGGAAACAAAAATGCACCTGATTTCAGAACATGAACTCAGCCTGGCATTTTGTTGTCTTGTCACTTCAGTCCTGGAGCTTGTCAGCATCTTTCCTCCAGGCTTACTGTGTGACTTGGTTTATCAACACGTCACCCCTCAGTGTTGGTCAAGTTAGCTGAGCTCGCTGGGTCTCTGGAATCAGCACTCCTAGGCTGCCCCAGGCAGCCCAGCCAGCTCTGCCCCTGTTTATGGGCTGGTGAGTTAAATGTGTGTTAGCCACACTCTCTGCAGATGGGACCTGGACAAGCAGCGATTCTTCGCTTTGCATTAGAGGCAGGCATTGCAAGCACTTTGTACCAGAGCTGTAACTGAAGGGGCTCTCCATCCCAAGAAGCTGAAGCTGTGCTGCGATGCCAATTAAGAAGTGGGCTATTAGCAAGAATGCTATCGATCAAAACCAATTTGCCAAAATTACAAAAGAATGTTGAGCAGATATATTATCTGGATGAATACTGAGGCTAACAAAGAATGTATCAGCTGAAATGTTAATCATAAATTATGCTTTCACATCTAGTGTTGGGATTGACAAGTTCAGTTATATCTGCTGAGCTAAGCCCTCTCAATTTCTTTAAAATTTAAGTATTTTGAAGCTTTAGTTTACTGCCCTTAAGACTGGGAGGACTTCTTGTGCCATCCATGGTTTGCTCCAGCTGCTGAAGCACTCCATTTCCTCATGTATTAGTGCTTTAAAACCCCCAAACTTTCAAACTCCTTCCTCCCTCTTGTCCTCCCAAGCTCCTGCCTGAACCTTGTGTATGTCTGGATTATCCTGATACACTCACTACCATGGCCTTCAAAGGCACAGGCTCCTCTGATGGGGCAAGGCTCTGCTGGTGTTACTACAATGCAGTTGTGTGAATGTAGAGGAGAGAAGGCAAAGAGTGTCTCTGACAAAATGATTTATTATAAAATAATTTGCTAGCACAGCTGCTGATGTTTCTCTGCTAATTCACATTTTGCAGTGAACACAATGAGAAGCTGTTTCATCTAATGTAAGGTGCTAATTTAAAGCCCTCTCTCCTTAGGTTGTGGATATTTGAAAAAAAAAATTAATTTACATGGGTCCTCTGGAGGTTACTGCATCCCAAAGTATTTTCTGAAATTTCAGTTTAAAAATTATGAACAAACAGTCTAGGTTAATGTTTCTTTGTCTGCCTATAGAGATTAACACCAGGCTGAGTTGTTACAACGTGTTAATCACTGGCAAGGGTAGTTTCAAAACAAATGGCTTTTAAGCCTCATTTACTTAAATATCTTAAACCATCTGAAGAGTGCTCTTCCCATTACTAGCTTCCCCTGCTGCTGCTCAGAAATATCTTATATTTGCTAGATGCTTTTCACAGTGAAAACTTAAACTCCAGGAGGCTCACAGTGGATGTGGGTAGTGTGAATCCAGCCAGGAGGGCCACCCTTGTCCTGGGGTGCCTCAGGCACAGCATCACTAGCCAGGCAAAAGAGGGGATTGTCCCACTCTGCTCTGCACTGGGGCATCCTCTGTTTAAATATTGTGTGCAGTTTTGAGTGCCACAATATAAAAAAGACATTAAACTATTAGAGAGCCCCCAAAGAAGGGCCACAAGCATGGTGAAACATCTGGAGGGGAAGCCTTATGAGGAGTGACTGAGGTCACTTGCTCTCTTCAGCCTAGAGGAGACTGAGGGGAGACCCCACTGTGGTCATCAACATCCTCACAAGGGGAAATGGAGGGGCAGACACTGATCTGTTCTCTGTGGTGAGCAGCGACAGGACCCGAGGGAATGGCCTGAAGTTGCATCAGGGGAGGTTGAGGTTGGATTGAGGTTTTCACCCAAAGGGTGGTTGGGCACTGGAACAGTTCCCCAGGGAAGTGGTCACAGCACCAGCCTGACAGAGTTCAATAAGTGCTTGGACAATGCTCTCAGGCACAGGGTGCGACTTTTGGGGTGTCCTGTGCAGGGCCAGGAGCTGGACTTGATGATCCCTGAAGGTCCCTTCCAACTCAGCTTATTCTCTGATCCTTGCAACACAGTCAGCTGTTGAGCTGAAAAGGTGCCACACATTTCAGCACCTAGCAAACAATTTAAGGTAGCATAACCATAAAAAGAAGCTTTAAACTTTTGGTTTGAGCTTTCTGGTATTCTCTCTCCTTGGCAAGACATCTGGCACCTGCTGTAATGCTCTTAAGTCTTAGCCTTGCAAATACAGGCTTTCTATTTGAGCAGCTTCTCATGCCTTTTAGAAGTCTAAAATAGTTGAATTCTGAAGAGGTCTGAGAGGGTTGGATTTCCACATGTCCGTAGGCCTGATGATGG
>VZRF01000317.1:187498-395027 GCA_013396875.1 Vireo altiloquus | reverse complement strand
GAGGAGAGGAGGAGGAGGAAGAGTAGGAGGAGACCGGGCGCTTTCACTCCTGCTGACTGCAGAGGCTGAGGCAAAAGACAGAAAAAGGAGGAGGGGAATAAAAAGTAAAGAGGGGGGAGAGAGTGAAAGAAAACTAAGCCCAGCTTTTGCCGGTGCTGCTTGGATTGGATCTGGTTTGAGTTTCCTCTCTGCTGGCTTGAGCAGCAAGAGAAGGAGGAGTGGGGGGAAGTAACTCGCTCGCTCTTCCTCTGAAGCTTTAGCAAACGTGCTAGTGCCTGCGCTGGCGCTGGCGGGGAGCTGCCCGGGTGCAGTTTCCTCGCAGCTTATTGCTCTCAGTTTCTAAGGAACTGCCTGGACTTCTCGAGGACCTGGAGGAAAAAGACATCACAGACCTGACAGTTGCTCAGTGCCTGTAGACTTGACACATTTTTTTAGTTTTTTTCCTAGGGGATTCTTTTTTAAAATTTTTTTTCCCCCGTGTCTCTCAGAACAGCAGTTCCTTGAGTGGGTTTGAAATCCATTGCTTCTGTAACAACTTCGGGAGATATTTTTAAAAACTTTTTCCTCCTCTCTCCTGTTTTCATTGCCAAAAAAAAAAAAAAAAAAAAAAAAAAGGACCAGAAAAGATAATCCTTTTGGGGGAGGGGAGATGATCGTGCTGATGTGGAATAAGTGCTCCTGCTGTCTCCTCTTACTAGCCGCGGTCCTGATCGTGGAGAGCTCCCAGCTAGACAGCTCCAGCTCCAAGGTGAACTCCATCAAGTCCACCCTGATGGGGGAGGCTCCAACTCAGGCAACCAACAGATCTGCAGGCATCCACCAGGGACTGATGCTTGCTAGCAGTAAGAAGGGCAAAATGCTAGAGCAGATGGGAAAACCTCCCAAGCACTATCACCGGCAAGGAGAGGTAGGACATCGCTTCATTGCTTGAGTGTCTGTTCATCTGTGTGCTGTATGTAAATAATTGCTAGTCTTCCCCTCACATTGTTTCACAGAGCTTTAATGTGCTGAAATAATTAATTAGTTTACTTCATTTGGTTTTCCTGGGACAATATAATCTCATAATTGGTGTTAAGAACTCTGCAAGTGGGAGTTGGGAGGTTTAAACCATTAATTTTTCTCTAATGGCTAATAACTGATGGAAGAAAGAGCAATCTAAAAAACTATCATCTTCAGTATTTCTTTCTTTCACTCCTTCAAAAGGCTGCCAGGACCAAAGGAAGAAATTTCTTGTCTTGTTAACCCTCAAGACAATAAATGAGTTTAATTTGAATAGGTGAGGAAAATTTGAACGTGAGGTAAAAATTCACAGCGGTGAAACAAACTCGGTTTTAGAAATCACACCTGGCAAGTTGATTTCTGGTGTCTTGATCCTTGGCAAGAGTAAAAAACCATGCTATGCCAGTGGTATAGTTAAAGGTACAGTCATTTGTTTAATAAGACAGAAAATAAATTCTAGGTCTCTTATCCAGAATGTGCTCCAGTGGTTGTGGAAGTTTTGTTTAGTTATGAGAGTTTGAATGTAAAGAAGAGAGAAAAGGTTATGGAAAAGAAAAGGTTATGGGAAAAAAAAGAAAAAAGACCCTTACTTGCTTGTGCAGTCTTCTTTCCTCTCTACCCTGCCTGGAAACTTGGAAGTCTGATAGAAAATAATCTTCATTCAACTTTCTTTGTGCTAAACTAAAGTAGCATTTTAAACCATCAGTCCTGTGCTTCCCTCTCAAGTCTTAACTTGGATGGTATTAATGTTGCATGTTGTGATGTTGAAGGAGGTAGACTTCTTCAGAAAATATAGATTTTATTGGGTATTATTAGTATCTCTAAATACAGCTGCTTTTCATAAGAAACAGTGTAGCAGCAAGAGAGCTGCCAACATTCAGCACTAAAAAGGCAAATTACTCAATGCCTGAAGGGTCTGTACTTGCTTAAATTTTTCTTATAGCAGCAGAGAAGCTGAAAATTCAAGTAATCCACTGAATTTGCTGAAGTGTTTCACATCAGCTTCCTAATAATTGAATGTTATAATTTGGTTTTGTGTGCTGGCGTAATAACAGTAGTGGTGGTTTTATTTTTGGCGTGTGAGAAATTTGTTTTTAAAGTCCTCCAAGCTTTCTTTCCCTAGCCACTCAACTGCTTTATAATTTACCCAGAATTTGGTTGCCTCTCCTTACCTCTAAGCAAAGTTTAGCAAGAGATGCTGTTATGAAGTTTCATATTACTAAAGCACTATGCTCTTTTCTGGTCCGCATTGTACTAATTACTGTGTTGAATCACCTTGAGGAGATAGACTTGCCCAATACACCTTCTTATATGTTCTCCTTGGATTTTCTTTTGTTTTCAATGTGTTCGCAAAATGTCAAAATACAGGTCCTATTTTCCCACTGAGTGTTACCAGTCTTGTGAGTTTTGTGAGTCTGTGCTGCACAGCCTTTGCCTTTTGGGGATGTCTTACCACCTTCCCCTGTGTACAACATCCTCAGTGCTTCACTGTGTATTCAGCACAATGTTGAGAATAATTGATTATAATTCACCCCGTTCCTGAAAAACAATTTGTGCTGCCCACCAGTTGTATTTGCAAGATTTGCCCCTAACTTGCCAGCCTGGACTGGGATTTTCTGGGCACTTCTAGTTACTGACTTGAGCTCACAAGGCACACTTCAAGTGAGAGACAGCACTGTAAGTATCTGTAATAGTAGATATCTGTAATAGTAGAAGAGATATCATGCATGTTAAGATTTCATATTTGTAGCATAAGCAGACCCCCAGAGAATTGGTGGCTGTGACTCCCAGGGAGCAAAGCCTGACCTCCCATCAAGCGCTGTTAGTGCTGAATTTACCCTCTCTCCCTGAGATTCTGTCCCCAGATCCTGTGTGGCCTCACACAGATGTATGTGAAAATGACATAGATTTGCTCCCAATAATTCTAGATGCTGCTTTTGGCCATCTGCCTGAAGCAATGCTGTTAACACAGGATTGCAATAAAAAGAAGAAAAGAAAGGAAAAGACAAAGAAAAGAAAATGAAAGAGAGGGAAAGAGAGGAGAAGAAAAGAGAAGAAAGAAAAAGAGAGGAGAAGAAAGAAGAAGAAAAGAAAAGAGAAAAAGGAGCATCTTTTGTGAAAATGTTTTCTCTTTGGTGATACTTCCAGCTGTAGGGCTGGTAAACCGCTGCATTTTTTAACAGAGGTGTCATGCATATCAACCAATTAAGACATGACATTTTCATAATCTTTTTTAAAGTACTCTCTGATTATGTTCGTGCTTAATTTGTTTAGATTATGGGACTTTGCACTGAAGTTTACCAAGCCACTTGCAAGAGCGCAGGCCAGTGCTTTTCTTTCTAAAACAATCTGTTGAATTAGTGGAATTTGTAATGTCTCAAAAGTACAAGGATCTTTTGTACCTTGGCAACATTAGATAGTGAGTTGAGTGTCTTGTTTACAACTAGGAAATAGTTTTATTAAGGACCAAGGATGTGTAAGTTAAAGAAAAATTGATAGAATTTTGCGGTTGTGATGACTCTGAGCTGTGCCTTCTGCTCTGCGCATACACGTGGTGGAAATCACCAAAACTGATGAAAGGACCATCAGCCTACAACCTATTTGCTTTTCAATTCTGTTAATTCTCAGGACTAGGAGCTACTTGGGCGTATTTAATCAGCAATAAATCAAACCATGCAATAGTTCATGGCTTATCTGGAGTGTTGATGTTTCTCAGCTGGCAGTTACGGTGCTTCTGCCCAGAAAGGGAAGATCCAGCACTCTCTTGTCAGGCAATGTTCGAGTCCAAATTAATGAAAATACTCACATGAGCAAAGCAAGCTGATCCAGCTTGCCGAGAGACTGGCGGGGCAAATGTGGATTTTAGTAAGACTTAACATTTTTATGTCTTTCTGAGGAATATTATTTATTTTCTGTTCTTATTCCCTTTACTGCCTTGGATCAGCAGAGAATGAGAATCACCGATGTGCTAAATCGGTGAGATTTCATTCTCTTCACTGTTCTTTACTGTCACTTCTGCTTTTCCTTTTCTGCAAACTGTTAATGTTTCCCCAATTTCACAGAGAATCAGAAAGTATCTACAGCATTTGCACAAGGGAAAAATATGCTCAGAAATAATACTCTACAGTGCATGCTAATCTAGGTTGCTTTGGGGGGGGGTCAGGATTATATACTGTCAGCTATTTATTTTCTTTCAAAACTTGATTTAGAGAAATGCTTCTAGGGATATCCAACACATCAGTTCTGTGACCTCCCTGTGAGAGTGTTCTGGATATATCTCCTCTCTAGCTAAATATGATACAGTGAATACAGTCATAACTGACAGTGAAGATAGATTAATTTTTCTGCGTGTTAGCTATAGCTTCCACTGTGTTTGGGGAAACTCTCCCATGTGAGTGCCTCAGCTCAACTATAGAGATGCAACTGAAAAGGAAAAATAGAACATATTGTATGGTGATTGAAAAGCATAGCCATTCCGCAGATTCCTGGTTGATGACTTTGTAGCCTCTTTAATTCACTTCACCATGTTTTGGACTTCTTGCCTCTGGACTGTAGTGCCCTCTCTCCTCCGAGACTTGCTCCCTCCATCGATGCTGGAATTTTCACGCCTTCACACTCAACCACCTTTAAAGATCTAGTAGTCTGTGACCTACCAGGATTTATTTCCAAGTGTTTTCCTTCTTTAATCCATGGGTTCTATTGTCTTCTCCCCTTACCACCTCCTGGCCACAAGCTGTTGTTTCAGCTCATTCCCCAGCGAGATGTGTCTCTCACTCCCTTTGTTCCTTTGCTGCTCTATAGCTGTTTGGGTTTGCACTTCCCATTGAGACTGTCCCTTCCCCATGCACATGCTGGGAGCAGTAGCAATGAAGGGAAGAGCTGGGACATCCAGGAGAGGGATCCGGCACATCCACGGGGCTAAGAGATAATGATGCCTGGAAAAGGGACAGAGGAAAGAAAAGCTGGGACAAGTTTTAGCCCTGCAGAGGCACAATAGACAGCTGTCAGATAAGCCTTAGTATTCCAAATGCACTTGGTTTAATGTTAAAGATGTGTTTATTTTTTTTAAACTCTATTGAGCTAAGAGGTTTGAGACCACAGAAGCCAAAGCAAAGAGGCATTTATTCGAATGACTAATTTGATACTGATCTCATACCTATTAACGCATGGACATACATGTGTTTCTTGGACAGGACACAGTTACCCACAAGGACTTGCTAGAAAATGTTTGGATGATGCTTTGTAGCAAGTAAAACAGCATGAGATGTAGTAATTGAATGCAGCGCCCTGACAATGTTACAATAAAATGTACCAAAGACACCAAAAATGTAACCACAATATCTTAAATAGCTGGCAACCAAGACAGTAAAAAATTATTTCTTCATGGGATTAAAAATAAATTAATTAAAATAACTAGAAATTACGTCCAGAAATAGCTGCCTTTTATTCTTTTTTTTTTTAATTAAAAAAAAATACAGAATTGCTAAATCTGCAGAGGTCACTAGAGAATTAATTCTTTGCTCTTGGTGTTTGGTGTTAGAAATCTGGGTGACATACTGGTTTACTGGCAGCAGTCTTGCTAAATAACCTACTGTCTTCTCTCTCAATTGCAAAAAATGGGATGCAGAGTGTTATCTCCTTCCTGGGTCATGCTTGGTGACCCCTTCAAATTGTTATTATTAACTGACTTCATAATGTAGACCAAAAGCTCCTATAAAGTAGCTTTGCTACAACTATTTCCTATTAGCTTTGCAACAATGCCTAGAAAATTTCTAGAACTTGATGTGCTGCTGGGTGTGCAAGTACTTAGGAAGAGTCAGTTTCTGTATGGAAAGGGTGTCAGAGCTTAATGACAACACAGAAGATAATGAAGCATGATTACATTTTCCCCTCAGAAAAGTGAGTCTGATTAACTCATTATGTTTGATTAACTGATGCTTTGCAGATGCAAATGTAGCACAAGTTTAATTTTGATCTTAATTATCTCAACACCGGATGTATCTTGCAAGCACTTCGTATCTCATGGCTTGTCAGTAGAGCCTTTGGTCCTTTTATACTTGTACTTACAAATGCCTCACCCTGGAAATGTTGTTCAGGAGGAATTTAACTCTGCAAAGGAGGAGCACCATGAAGCTTCTGCTTCTGTTTGGTTTTCCAGCACTGCTTTCCTCTCCAGGTTTTGTATATCTGCTAATTTTTTTTTTTAATTATACCCAAACAAGTTTTGTACATATGTAAATGTGTTAATTTGGAGGACACCTTCGAAGCAGAGAGCTTCCCCTCCTGCGTGTGCTTGGCAAAGTCCCTACCAAGTTCATGATCCTGCCTGTGTGCACACACTGGTTGTGTCTGGCAGGAATCAGGGTGTGGTGGGACACACTTGCAGCCAGCAGCCCCTGCTTGGCCCATCATCCCCACGGGGCTCTTCACCGTGTCCTGTCCTCATGCCGTGGAGCTTTGTGTTGGTTTTGGCACCGCAGTCATGAAATATTTATGATGGCTTTGAGCAGCCAAAGTTTATATGACGCCACAGACATGGTGGAGAAAGCTAGAAGCCATCATTCTGCTTTTCCTGCATTGGTAAAACTCCAAGTGTATTAAGAATTTTATATTTGTTCATTTTTTTAGTGAACTGACAATAATTCTTTTTAAACCTCTGTCTTTTACTGCTGTGTTCTAGGCTGTGTTTTTGATACTTTTAGGTTGAAACCCATAGGAAGCTTCTATGAGCTTCATATCCATGGATGTGAAAGGCCAATACAAAAGCCAAGAGGATCGGAAGGTTTGTTTTCCTACTCTTTTAAAATTGATTTTGCCTGCAAAAGTTTTCATTAGAGACCATGATCCTTCATCTCTTCTCTTTTCATCAAGTATAGGATGTGCAATGTCAGTGTGTGTCCCCAAACCATCACTTTTCTTCAGTGTAATTTTTTTCCTTTTTTGGTTGAAGATCAAATTTATTCTAAAGGAAATTTTAATAAACATCAAGCAATTTTCAAATTGTAATGAAATGTGAAAATAGATGGATTTATGATACTTCCAAGCTAATTGCAGAATCCTTTGCTCTAGAATGGGCTACAGAAAATGTTAAAGAGAGAGCAGGATGGTTTAAAAGGATTCATATGTTCATACTAAAGGACAGCATAACTACTAAATCACAGCAATCTTCAAATAAAATAATAAGGTTTGTTCATATTAGTTACAGTTTTCTTGGTGTCAGCCTTAAATCCATCTACGATTTAAGCATTTGTGTTCACACAAACAGAACTTGAGTTATGAAAATAAATGGATATAAACACACAGTGGGAGCATGGAGTTCATTCATTCAGCAGCAATTCTGTTCTTTCTAACAGAAAAGCAGAGCAGTGCTATGAAAAAAAATAAAAGCTTATAAGTTGTTGGGTTTTCCCCCCTCAAAGCACATAAGCACACGGTTCAGCCCCTTGGGACTTTCTTAAAGCTAAGCTTTGATATGATTGAATTTTCATATGCATAGTAATGAATCTTTGAGACATGCATGTTGCACATGTGTAGTGCAAATGGCACTGGTTTAGCATTTTTAGCAGCAAGCAAAGGCAGACTGCTCTGCACATGCTTGGGAATGAGGTGTTGCTTCACTCTGCAAGCCCTCTGCCTCATTCTCTGTGCATCATGTAAGTGTGAACCAGGCTGTGCATGCTTTTAAAAGCATATTTATCGGTCCAGTGAATGAGAGGACAGGGTTCAGTTCTACGTGTTTTGGCAGCTTGCCTTGAGTAAAGCAGTGACTTGCTGTCAGCATGATCTCCTCTCTGCAATCTGAAATTACTATAGTGGAGATCTCTTAAAGGAACTGCGAACACAATACATTTATGTTGCAGCAGGAAACTTCTATTATTGGAATCTCATTCTTAACTAGAATGACATCAGGGAAAGCAATGCATCTGATGGGGGAAGATCTCCTTTACTTTTCCTTCTGCACAGAGCAAGGCAGCTTCCAGAATTGTTGGGGTGGTTTGTTTTCTTTTTGCAAATGGTGCACCTCTTCTCAACAGTCTGAAAAGGTACTAAACTGGACAATCTGCTGTGGCCTGACCTGTTAGGGTTAGTGTATACTGCAGTGTACTTGCTGTATTTCCTTGTTTCTTTTCCTTTGGTTTGAAAATGAGAGTGCCGAGCCCTCCCACCCAGTTTGTTGTGGACTCAGGATGCTGTTTTTTACCTTAAAAAATAAAAGTTTGTGCTTCTCTCTATCTTTTGGGGTTTTAGGTTGCCCACACAGAGACTGAGCTATGAGTCTTTTACTCTCCCTTTGGTAGGAGTACTTCCTTCCTTAGGTGGGTACTTCCTTTCTTTTTCAATCATCTCCCCATCGTTCTTCAGGAAGGCAGGAAGGAGAGACAACATATCAAATGATCATGTTTTACCAGACCTGCCATTCTTAAATTTTGGTTTATCATCCACTCAGGTAGCAATATTGATACCATCTGACTCACATAATCAACCACTCTGTGTGAGCTGAATACTGTGGGGTTGCCCAGCAAGACTGAAAGTTGTTCTTTCAGACCTGTTCAGTTGCTGTTGCTCCCAACAAAATTACATTTCCCATTTGTATATTATTCATAACCAATTCCTGTGGCAGGGGGAGAGAGTGGGTGTAGGTCAGAACTGAAGAATGGAAATTTTGGGAACCAAGGAAGGACCATGAAAACCGGAAGTTGCCATCTTCTCTCCACACTTTCTCCATGTGGAGCCAGATGCTGATGCTGCCTCAAATCATCTTACAGGTAGAGAGGAAAAACTGCCTAGGCTTAAAAGTCTACTTTATAGTTTGGTTGTAGTACTAAACTGCTTAACTGCATAAAGTGTTTTTGTAATTGTTTAAATAAATACAGAGTTTTTAAAAGGCTCTTTAGGAATGCTTGTAAATTTGTGTGCTTGGATTTGTCCCCATTGCTATCTTCCAGACATCCCACTCCTCACCAGGAAAATGGCTTTTTAACAAGAAGAATCCTCTGGAAATTACTTTCTGAGGGGGTCCTGGCCACAGCAGCTGCAACAAATTGCCACTGAACTTCAGTTCCAATTGCTTTTTATTGCTAAAAGGATAAGTGACCAAGTGAATACTTGTATTATAGCTTCACGACAGTTTATTAAGTATCAAATTGTGGTGTGTTATGTTGTCTAACCAGAAGATTAAGGTTTTCTCTGTGGAGAAAAATTTCTCTCAGACTTTGTACCAACGATTAAGCTGCAAGAGGGTGGGAAAGTCCTGCCAATCCCAAACTATTCTGTGGTTAGGCTGGCTTAGGGTTTTCCTCTGCTGGGGCTGATCAGTGATGTCAGCACAGGCAGAGCTCTAACAGCACGAGGCAGCTGAGAAGTCACGGCACCGCAATCCATTGCGTGTTGGTCCACCCCCTGATGAGGAAACAAGTCCACAGGGGGCATTTCCTGAGCAAGAGGGTTTTGAGCAGCAGCACAGCTTCAGCATAGCTCAGATTATGCTAACTGGGAAGCATTTTTGGCACGATTTTCCAAATAAACAACACAGAGCCCAGAAAGGTCAATAAAGGATGGAGCAAAATATCGAGATGGTACAGGAGGCATGCTTGTGTCTTTGAGCAGGATTTGCCACCTGGAAAGGAGGTACAGGTCTGCTTGCCTTCCTCTCAGCCTCTCTGCTCTAACTTTGAGGATCCCTCCTTCCCCACACATGCTGGCCTCACTGTCACTGCCGTTGGTTTGGGACTTGGGTTTGGTTTTGTCCATTACCTTTGCAAAGATGATGCCTTTTCTTAAGCACTATCCTCTTAGGTTATCAGTGAACAATAGATAAGAGAATCTTTATTTCAGGCACACATGTGCACCGCAGGTGTGAAGGGAACTCTTAAACTGTTTATGAGTGCACAAAGCCCCACGAACAAAGAGGGCAGAAAAGAACGTTGTCATTTTAAGGAAAAATATGTTTTAAGGCCCTGTTAAAAAATAAAGCCAAAACAGAACAGCAAATGGGCTGCAGATTGTCTGTGTAAGAGGGATTACCACTCTGAAAATCTCTGATTTTTCTGAGCAGGCTTGTGCCACAGGCAGTTCCAGTTAGCCAAGATGCCATTCGACAACATTGGGGGTATCCACTGTCAGGCTCTTGTCTTGGAGAGTTACCCACAAAGTCCACTTCCAACAGGAACACACAGGCGAGTAGGATAGCATTGCCTTAACTCTGTTTTAAAAGGTTTTAGATGACTAGAAGTCAATGCATACATTGTACAAATAGGTGTGATAGTGGGGTGAGAGTTCCAGATCTGGGGTGTGCCCTTGTCACTCTTAAGTTTGGTGGGATTGAAGTCTATTTTACAGTTAAAGGGTCAGAAGAGAATGGTCAAGGGTGGCTGAAATGAGAGAAAACACATTACTTTCTTTAACAACCACTGATATCTTAATTTGTTTGGAGCAGCTTTCAGGTACACTGAGGGTAACATCCACAATAGTGGTGACAATTCAGTACCCAAACAAAAGTGATGTAACTCACTCCGCTCCAGCACTGTTTTCTAGCAGATGCACCAAATAAACTTGGCCACAGACAAGAGTTCATGCTGCTCAGAAATCCTACACTTCGGCTCCTTGCTCTGCAAAATGTGCTGCTTTATTGCCCTTCTTATCCAAGAAGAGCCACACACTTCTACACAGAAAGCCATCTCAGAGGTTTGGCCTTTTTTGTAGATAGGATGAATCTGAACTGTGTTTATGTACCTAATTCCTTGAATGTTTCCAGTGGGAATTAGGTTTTTCATGCCTTTGGACAGTGGGGTCATGGTCTTTTCCATTCACAAGAGAAATTCAGAGGAAATCCTCTGAGGCTCAGTGCAACAATTGTTCAGGGGCAAGGACCTCTCTTCTCTTTCATCACCTATATAAGGTAGTCCAAATTTGGTCATCAGAATAATTTGCTACAATCATTATTACAGAAAAGTTAAATCAGAATAATTTATGCTGTTCCCTCAGTGATGAAAAATCTATATAAAAGATCAGTGATAGATCCCATCTGACATAGCAGACACAGTTACTCTGGCCCTTCTCTCTGGATTCCCATCTTCATCCAGAGTAACTTTCTTCTTAAACCAGTATCTTTTTTTTTTTCTCTGTAAAACTGGACAAGGATGCAGAGATGTTGCAAGGAGAGCTGTAGAGCTTGTCTTTAATGAGCGTCTTCCTGACCCACCCAATGTAAAGCAGTTGACACATCATGTGTTGTGCAGCTGGGGGAGCTACCCTGGCACATGTCTCTGATATATGAATGTATTGACTTCGGCCTTTTGGAAGCCCCGGTCCCATGCTGTTCTCCAGAGTCAGGTTTAAGTCATTTCCCAGATACTGTGGATTATAGGGGCGGTAGGAGCAAAAGCTGAAGTGGAATTCATGGGTTCAAATTTAGCTGATTCTGTGAAAACAGATTGCACAACACAGACTGACAGTTTCTGGATTCTATTTTCTCTCTTTCCTTGGTTTGACCTCCAGTGCTCTCTTCTGTCAGCTGGTCAGTATTTGATTCTGAAGTTGTAGAGTTTGTGCGTTTGGTGGTGTGTGTGTGTGTGTGTGTGTGTGTGTGTGTGCTTTTTTTGTTTGAGTTTTTTGGGAAGGTTGTTGTTTTACTTTTGCAATGTAGCCCTTTAAATTTGAATTTTACCTCTTGATCAAAGGGCAAGCCAGTTTCTCTGAGATAGCAGCTGGAGGGCTTGAAGGGTGCTGAAGTGGCACCGGGGTGAAATTCAGGCAGGGTGATCCACACTGCTGAATAGTCTGAGCAGACAAGAACAGCCATGGTTCAAAGCCAAAGTTCATGCCCTGTCAGTGGTACAAGGCACATCTCTGTCCCTGCAGTACAGGGAACTCAGCTGCTCCTGATACTCTTGACCTCACTGGAAGTCTTTGTACTTGTATGCTTTGAGCATTTGCTACTAAAATGGTCCCTGCTTTTACTTTTGATCCCCTTCTATTCTAAATGACTGTATTTTTGGGACATGAATTCAAAGAGTAGGCACTACAGGACATTTTGTGAACATTTACTTCTTTTAAAGTTCATTTTAACAATATGTTTCACCTGAATCTTTTTCAGAACAAAAAAGTCTCTAAGGCTCTTCTGTCTTGACAATATGTGTGAGGCTGAGGCTTCCTTCTTCCTTCCAGCCTACCTCGCAAAACACTCTCTCAATACACAACCTTAGTCATATCTGTAAGTACAAAGTTCATCTTTCAAAACAGCATTTCTTTATCAGACTAATGAGAGATCAAAATCAAATACTCGATTTTTGGTCTTCAAATATTTGTGCCAATGGAGGTATAAGTTTTTGTATAAAGTACAAAAACTTTAAAGAATCTGAATTGCCAAGGCATAACCCATTTCATAACTGATTAGAATAACTGATAATTGATCAAAAATAAGCAGGACTAAACTGCCACATTTCACTATACAGGGAGGCTATAAGCAAAGCTTCACATAAACCTTTTGGGACTGATGCTGTTCAACTTACTGACAAATATTCAGGAAAAAGGGGAACTAATGAAATTTTTACAAAATTTATTCACAACAGTAAGAACTTACGTGGACCACAAAGAGTTACAGTAAATGTCCGTATACTGACCACCTGAGAGATAAATCCCGTGGGTAAAATTCCACGTCTAATAGTGTAAAGCAATATATATGGTGTAATGTGATGTCAGTTAGGCACATACAGTGATAGCTTGTAATTTAGAGTCAGTTTAGCTATCTTTAATGGTGAGGCAGCAGAACAGAGACAAGAATTAAGTACTAAAAAAATATAAAAAGATTAAATCCAAGTGGAATGTCAGGAAGTGAAAAAACAAAAACAAAAGGTATTTTTAAACTGGTTCTAATTTCGTGGTGCTGGATAACTGGTAGAAGATATAAAAGCAGTCAGGATTAAACGGAGAAGGAGGACAGCAGGGATCATCATAACAGCAGTACTGCTTAAACACAGGAGATACTAAATAGAATGCAAATACTCAGTTTGGAAAAGGAATGCCCATGGGAGAACAGGATGGAGAGAAATAAAGTAATGAAGAGTCAGGAGAAGGTGAGTGGGGAGCAATTGCTCAGTGTTTGCTGTAGAAGAGCCAAGACCAGACAGTGTGAAATTATCAGACGGCCAGGAAAGACTTTTTCATGTTGTGGAGCTCATTGTCACATGATGCTGTGGGAGCCATATGGAACTGCTCAAACGGAGGGGAGACAGACACAGAGATGAGAGATTGCACTTGTAGGTGCTGAACTTCCAGCTTCAGATCTGTCTGATTGTTGGCTGAAGCTGGGAGAATGCACCTGGGAGAAGTCCTTCTGTACTTGCCTAGGATCTTATTCTTCTGATTATTTGCACCTAGCAGGATGCTGGCCTGACCACTCTGCTCTGATATGTTACTTAAGTAACTTTTACGTACTTACGCAGTTAATAATTTCTATCATTATAAATATCAATAAAAAATTGTGTTTTATCAGTATCGTTAGTAGCCCAGCTTGTTACCCCAATTCATCAGGAAACTTAAGCATATCTGATTCAATGTAAGCACTTGTGTTGCTTGTGTAGTTTTGTTAAGATGTGCATGTACAAATGTTATGCAAAACCTTAACTACTGAGCTGAACCTGATCCTTGGGTTTATGACAGTGGGCACTGATTTTCATATCCTCTCCAATGCCCATGGACATCAGTGTTAATACTCCCACAATGCCAGTGTGGCTTTGTTACTGACATTTTTACTCAAAATGTTAAATAGTCTAAAGAGATTGCTGCAGCAAATGGAAAACATGACTACAATGAAAAGGAAATGGAAAAAAGAAGAAAGAGGCAAAGAGGCTTAGAACAGATTTACAAAGTATGTAGCATACACAAGTCAGGGGAGACTTTTCAAAGATTTTTACTGCAATTTAATCAGCTACAGAAGTAAATACTTTCCAAAAAGGGTAAGATTTTTAAGTCATTCATTACTCAGAATGAATATTTTTGGGTTTGGGGGGAGCCTTTTTGCTTTTCTTTCTAATTTCCTTAAGAATTTTGCTAATGAGTAAATCCTTCCCTTGCATATTATCATCATACACAGGGCTGAGTAACTTCGAACTTTTGAAAAGTCCAATATTTCCAAAGTTGTTACTGTTTTGATCGAAACTACTCTGGTGCTGGGGAAGTAGAGGGTTGGTTGGTTCTGTCTACAAATAGATACAAAAAGCTAAGGACAAAGAGCAACTCAGGATTAAAGTCAAACAAACCAATAATCTCCTGTTTTATCTTTGAAGTCAATTTGACCTGAGATTTTAGGAGCCTGAATAGAAGTCACAGTGTTGTAAGTGCTGGTATGTGTCTGTTTGTCTTTCCCTACTTTCACCATATCCTCTGCATCAGGCAAAAGTTGGAGTTCACAAAACATTGTGTTCCCTCTGCTGTTTTCCTCTTGCAGCAGTCTCTGGTTACCATCTCTGACTTAAGGAGTATTGATAGTATTAAAAAAAATAAAATTTAAAACCCTCCTTTGATCTCCTCTTCCACCTGCAAACTCCAGAACAGTTAAAAGCCATGGTTAACACACATGTTTAAATACTTTGGCATTCAGACTTAGATTCCAACCATCCAGGTTCAGTAAAAAACTTGGCAGAGCTGCTGCCTCTCCACTGTGCTCAAGAGCAAGATGTGACATCTTGTGACCAGTTGATTGATGTAAAGAGACTTGTCACATTTAGGGCTAATGCAGTACAAGATTCATGGTAGATGTGACCAAATCCAGTCTGCTCCCTTCTCTAAAGCAGATGTGGAAAGAAACTTGCCATCCTGCAATTGTCTGCTTGCTAAAATCTCTGATATCTTTTTTGCTGGTGAAAAAAAATCCCAGCTAATGGTGGGTATTTGTTCATTCTTCTCTTTTTGTGCATATAGCATATTAGCTATCTGAGCACAGTGTTCTTAATGGCAGTGTGAAATAGTATTCACAAGGGCCACAAATGCTTTGTTGATTGGACTTCAACCAGAATCTTTGGTTGGCTCAGTCATCAGTTATGCTAAATTTCTATGGCATTGATTCCAAAAACCTGTCATTTTATGTAATCTGAATTTCCCCATCACGTAAAATGCTCCTCTTTGAAACAAATACATGACATCTTAAGGAACTCAAAACATTTGGAAGATAATAACATAGTTGACCAATACAAACATTTACACAATGGGGAGTATGGGGAGAATTTTTAGAGAAGAGAAACAAAGAAGAAATTAAATGTCATAAAGTTCAATAGGAAGTGCACAGGTTGAAAATTATCTTGCTTAAATCAATTTGCCTTTAAACAGTAGTTTTTCTAAACTTGCCTGGAGATAATCTTTTTTAAAAGATGCATGCCTAACATATTTTCTACTTTTGGAACTACAATTTTTTGACAAAATAGTCTGCTTCCAAAATACTTGGTAACATCAGAACTTAGAGAGTGCTTTTAGTGCTTAAGAGAAAACAGAAAAAATTTTGATAGAAACTTCGAAACTTCATTGAGGCTGCTCCATTTTCACATAAAAATTATTGAAATAAAAGCTGTTTTTTCCTTTTTAACTGTTCAATGTAATGAAAAGGTGTCATTTTCACAATTGGTACAGATTCAAAGCAGAACAATACCGTAATATATTGAAGGTAGGAAGAATATTTATTTTGAGAACCTGCATTTGCTCTTGAATCAGCAGGTCATGGCTACATTCATTTTCTATCCTTCTCAGCTTCCATGCTCTCTCATCCATCTCTTTCTGATATTATGTTAAACTCTTGAGTGTAGAGAAATTTAGGTTCCCAGGACTCTGAATTAGACTGGAACTCAATTAACCTGACAGACTTTTGAAACTGGGACTGTAATTCCCAGTTCATTTAGATACTTAATGATAATTTAATCTTCTGTCTGTATTTCTACTTGTTCACTCACTTTTTACGCAGTGGAAGTCAGTCAACCTTCAGATCAGAAGCATATGGTACTCCTCCAGCAGACAAACATTTTCCACCAACATTTTGAAGAGAATGAAACTCTGAATAAATAACCCCCAAGGCTGAAAGCAGCCTATTCACCAAATAGTAATTCCACAGGAAAAATAAATGTTCAGCAAAGTGATCTTTCATTTGAAAATTGGATCCAGACTCTACAAGCCGAGAAGGGTGAGCAACTGTGTCATATGCAGTGCAATGCAGTTTGTCTGCAAAGGGTGCTGCCACAAGATACTAATGTTCTGCTTAGGGGAAAGTGCAATCTGGGCAAAAATTGGACAGTTTGTTTGTCAGCAAACTGTTGAAATCATGGGAGCATGAACGTTATCCCTCATGAATTATAAACAGTTAATGTGTATGGGCCATCCACCAGCTAGTTCAGAATGATGCAATTCAGGACAGATTCATCTTTCAACACTTTGTTTTGAAAATTTAGATTTCTGTTCTTTGAAAGCCATTATGTCTGGAAGACAACAAAAATTAGACTTTTAGGAAGGTCAGACACACAGTTCCATGTTTATCTTTTGGTCTAATATTTTAGGTTTTTTTGTAAATTAATCATCGCTGCCTTTTTTTAAACAAGGATAAGAATTCACTTCTTCTCTGGAGCTAAGTTTAGTAGTACAAGTAGTATCTTATTGAGGATGGAGGGAGAAAAAGTAGTGTAAGGACTTAATGGCCAGTTATCTTGTGAAAATGCAGTGCTATAACTTTGATGCCACTTCAAGCAGCCATGTGAATTTCAAATCCAAGTGTTCTTTTCTGAAAAGAAAAATCACCTTAAGCTATTAAAACTTGGAAAATCTAATTTTTCCTGAGTTGCACTGATGTTTTTCCACCTGCCCAAGTGGTCTGAATTGAAGGAAAATTCAGCAGTAAAATAGTTGTGAGTTTGTGGTATTTGTAAGGGCTAAATCCATTATCTTTGTGCTCCATTCTAAGGTGAATTTGTGCTTAAATGGATTTAGAAAGCAATCAGTCAGAAAAGGATTTTAAGAAGGCTGCTAAAGCATTTCTACCTTTAAAACACTTTCAGAATTTTAGCCAAGGACATAATTTTTGGGTGGTATTGTAAAGAGAATGTCTCTTGTTTTCCTACTGTAATAGTATATCCTAACTTGATATTTTTTATATTATATATGACTTATATATCTGTACATATGTGCATATATATACTAAGACCATTCATAGTATGTGGATTAAGCAGGAAGTTTAAAATTTATTTTCTGGAGTTTTTTTTACCAATACTCTGTTGTTATTAGAACTGCTTTTGCAATCTCTAGTATCGGGAAAAGGGAAAACATCATAAAAGAAGTTCAAGAAGTTTTCATAAAGACCCAAAAACTTCAGTTCTTGTTAGGGAATAAAAAAGAGATTAGGTCTCTTGAAAACAAAATTATTCATTATTTTAAATTCAATTATTCAGTCTTATTCACTGCTCAAGGAATGGCAAATTTCCTTTTCTAAATAGTTTTGAAGGTAAGGTTGAAGTATGGAATTAAAGTACAATTATTATAAAACATGTTGCATTAAAAATGGCATAATGTGCTTTCATGTGTATTGTTTTCCAAAGTTTAAATTTAGTCAGTCCACACACAGGATGAGAATTATTCTATTTCTTGGAGATTAAACCTTTCCTGGGATCAGGCTGTGCACTTTTTCTGGTTCTCTCATTACCCATAATAATAATATTGTGATTGCCTTTTGGTCAAGAACTTTGCTGTTGATGCACATGCTACAGGAGATTACAATCACTTATCTGGATTAAGGTTAATAGGTGTGATGAATGAGGGGAAATGTTTACTGTGTTAAGGAAATTCAGAAAACAACTGATTTTAAATTAATATGATGGCACCATTTAATGTATCCCTTACTTCAACAACGTGATTTCGGGTGGAAAGACTAGTTAAGGCATTTGTAGCACAAAACTAGTGTTTCTTTGATTAAAGAAGCATTGTTGAAGCATAAACTAATTTCAACTTGAAGGGACTGCTTTGACTAAGGTCTGCCCGCCCCCGCCCCCCCCCCAAAGAAAACAACCACAGTAATAATAAATGTAACATTGATCTCATACAGCTCTACAAGAAATCTGAATTGTTAAGTACAGTCTGACTACTTGGTACTGCTTGTCATATTCCTGTGGAAACTAGTGGGAAATTACCGATTTCCACCAACAGCAAAGCTGGTCCTGCAAATAACTTCATGTATTTTTAATTCCTATCCTTTCAAACTACAGTGGCATTTCAAACTACAAAAGAAACCTGCATTAATTCTTTCCTCTTATAAGTGTCTATCTTGGCATATCTGATATCTAGCAGTAGTTAGGAATTCCAGCCAGCCTTCTATGTCTGTTTTTGTAAAATTGTGTCAGTTGAAACTGCCTTACAAATACATGTTGTCTTTGTCTTACTCCTCAGCTTCAGAGTCACATTTTAGAACATGGCTATAATGCTTGGTTGCTTGTGTAGATAGATCTGTTAGCTGGTGTTTCTGTCTCATGTTTATCGTGAAAACCTACTGGAAAACTCAGTTGGTTACATAGAATTATTTCTAAACCACTTCCTACTTGGTAAGGTAAGGATGGGATTGATAAAACAAAGAAATGTTCATTTGATGTGTGGTTTTGTGACTCACTGGGTAGAACTGTTTATGCTGTGTGACTCCAGTAGGTTTTCAAACAACATCAAGGAGATATTTATTGGCACCGCTGTTTTTGTGGCACTGAGAGAAGAATAAAGAAGTATAAAGGAACAGCTGTTTGAAGTTCTTCTAGGAGAATTTAAATCCCATATTGTCCAACAATGTGAATGAGTTTGCATTTGAATGCTGAACCAGAAAGGTTTATAGTGCATATGGTACCTATTTGAATTTTTTAAACGTCTAATTTCTGCTTTGGAAATGGAGGCCAGCTTGAGTTATTTATTGTGGGACGCAGAAGGAAATCACGACCCTTTGCAGGGACACGTTAGAATCCCTGCACCATTCAGCCAGTTTTCTCCTGTCACACCTACTTAAATTTTCAAAAAGAAGCTTTAATGTATTGAGTGTGCTCTGGATCTTACTAGTTCCGAGCACTTATGACAGCTTTCAGAGATTGCTGGTGGCTCCCAGTAGATTGTAATTCTAGAAACAGGAGCCTGATGCTAAGCATCACCACCTGTTCTCCATTATTTTCCTTCAGAAGAAAACAATGCAAGTATAAGATTACATACTAATGGAACCCATTTTCACTAAATAGGTACATTTGGTCACATGTTATTTGGTGGCTCATAAAAGAAAAGAAGGAAAATAGTAAGCTGTTTTCAAAAGGGAGAAGCAAATAAAACTTAAATTAAGAGTTTCCTAACTAGGATAGCTAAACCAAATTCTTCCGCAGCAGGTATACCAATATGCAATATGTAAGTACATACAGATTGCTTGTTGGAATTGCTGTGTTTTCAATTCGATTTGTTGACATATCCTAAAAGGCTTTGGACTTCATTCATCTCTTTGTAAATCCACTATAGAATTAGATTTGAACCTTTTTGGCATTTGCTCTGAATTCCTATTTCTACTATGCTTAAAACAATGCAGGTCTTGTCTCTAACCAAGGTTTCTCTACTGCCCCTCAGAAGAAAAAATTGTAAGCAGATATAGCATGGTTATAATGATACTTGCAAATTGTGTAGTTGCTTGTTGTATTCTGTCATCATTTGCCATACACCAGCATGGTCCCATGTTATATCTCTGCTACATACTCATGAGGCAGATTTCTAGAGAAGTGAAGGAATGTTTAAAATGAACTCATCAATGCTTTTCTTCTAGGTGGTAGCACCTAGAAGAATGCACCTGAATGCAGGCAGGACATTTTTCAAGCATGGAAGCATGTGTGTGTCCTCCCTTGGAATGCCAAACACGTCAGCATTTGCATAGAACCTGTGATGGCCTGGCCTGCTTGGGGTACTCACCAGTCCTGCTTTGGGGTGCAGACCAGCCTCTAAATTCTACCTCTATATCTACTTCTTAGCACTTCTTCTTGCTGTTTTTCCTTTTGCTAGTATCTTATTCCCAAGACCATTCTAAAAAAAAACAGGTTTTTTTTCTTCTTTTTTAAAGAAGGTTTTTCCTGCTTGTAACACTTGGTGATTCTTCTCTGAGAATCCATGTCAGACTGTTAGTAGCCTTTAAGAAGTCCAGCTTCTTGAAAACTTTCCAGTAAAAAGTGGTGGGTTTTTTGAGCTAACATGCTTTTTCAGGCATGTCGGTTCCTGATTTCTGAAAACAAGGTTCAGCAATTAATTGAATGGCAGCAAATGAAGGGTGGTTTTACCCACTTCTTACACCTTAGGCAAGATGAGCTGTTACTAGCAGTGTTTCTTCACTGCATTTGTGCTTGGGAGACAAACCCCTCAGTCAGAAATTCCATCAGAATGATGGGGCCATGTTTGTAGGACACTTTATAGCTACTTAAAGTCATTTTCTGGAGCAGGTTTGGTGGCTGTATGAGGCAGCCTAAATGGAAGTACTGTCTCAGCCCTTTCTCCTACCAATGGAGAAAGACTTAGGATCAAGCCTTTGATCTGGTTTATTCTCTTAGATGTGTTTGTCCTGTAGTGTTGGACTGGAGCCTTAACTCTGAAACTGGAACTGAGATTTTGCTCAGAGGAAGCAGAAGTAGATTTATGGAGTGCTCTACAGCTGCTTTTTCTGAATGAAGTACTGGTCTAATGACACATATTCATGGACTTGGTTTGCCTGCAAATCAGATTATTTAAGCTTTGTAAGAGTTTCATTTCAGATGTAAAAAATGTATTTTGGTGGACATTGTCAGACCATGACATTACTC
The DNA here is from genome assembly GCA_013396875.1 of Vireo altiloquus. NCBI lineage: Eukaryota > Metazoa > Chordata > Aves > Passeriformes > Vireonidae > Vireo > Vireo altiloquus. The sequence continues at coordinate 374,208 of VZRF01000317.1, read as the reverse complement.
AGTACACAGATGAGTGGATGTGGTGTTTCAGGAAAAAAAAACTGACATGGTCTTGGCTTTTCTGTGCTCAAAACAAAGCATTTCTATGCCTCTTTTCAAAAGTTTGTCTAAGTTGCTCTAAAGTAACTGAAAGAGAATTCTTCCAACTAACACAAAATTTACATTTCATAATTTTTCTCCTGTCATATATTGATGACTTAATCTTCAAATCTTTTCTCATGAGCTAAGTCTGTAATGAATAAATCTGTTGTGAAGCTCAGTGAAACCATGGGATCACTGTGAGGACTACTCACATTAGGGAGAGATTACAAGGTCATGGCTTTTTAGCCTTTTGATTTACCAAATAAGTTTAAACCTTCATTCTGATTTTCACTGGGAAAGCCCCTTTGTTGGCCAGACACAACTTTTCCATTTGTTTACATCAATTTTTTTTTCTCACAGAGCAGATAACAGCAGTGCTGGATTAAACATCTAAAAGCTCTCTGGCAGGATGGGAGCCTGCACGCAGCCTGATGAGCGCTGTACAAATAGCTTTGCTGTTATTCATGTATCTTGCTAATAAAAACAGTGATCTGGGAGAGTCATGGACACAGTTCTGCCTAATGGAGTCTCATTTAAGCTGTGGTTTGCTGCTTTTCTTTTGAACTTCTCAAAAGTCTTTCTTGAGTTAAACTCGATAGGAATGATAAGGGTACTACTGCACGTTCCTCAGCAAATCTGTAACACACAGGGTGTTTTTCCATTTAAATGTGTTGTATTTACATTAAAGTAGGGCCTAAGACAGAGTATCATTTTCAGACCAGATGTACTTTGACTTGAAGACTCTAAGATCATTAACTTTGATTTTTGGTGTATTGTAAACAACTGTGCCTTAGCTATGAGTTAAAAGCAGCTGACAATGAAAAGAAATGAGGAAAGAAAGTCAGCAAATGTTTGTATAAATATCTTAAAGAGGTGCTGGGGAGGATGCAGGCATTTGTATTTTGCTCCTAGCATGCACTCCCTGCTGGCTGTCACTCTACAAAAGGCTGGGTCTTAGTGGTGTGACAGATTGTTTCACTGCTGCTAATGCTGATATTTGTCCGTGCCTTCCATCTCCCTTCACTGAGTTTTGTAATGAAGACTTAAAACTACAGCAGAGAAATAGGTCAGTGATTGCAAGGGTGCATGTGAAGACAAACTTTGTCCTCTGTTTAAAGAAAAATGGACTAACTGCACTAAGATATGTTTCTTCCTTTATTTTACCAGGTCTCATGATCAAGCATGGTAAGTCTTGTTAATACAAGATAAAGAATAATAAGAACTATTTGAAAAGGGATGTTTTGGAGAAGAATGATTATGTTCTCTCAGAATGTGTTAGAAAAATATCAAAATAGCAATGTAGTTGTATTTTATGTTCAAGAAATATTCTGAGGTATACATAAGCCTAACTGATGGACAATACACTTATGACATGCTTTACTGAGGGACTTCTCAGTATCCATGCTCATGCTCTTTCACATGGTCAGCCTGCAGGCTTCAGCATGATTGCATTGGTTTAACTGAGGAAAAAAAATCTCTTTTATTGAATAAACCTGGATAAATTTACTTACATTAGATGAAATCTTTGTAAGTACACTATGTGCTATCTAAAGCTTGAGCTAAGTATTGAGTAAATCATAAACCCTATTGTTGCAGCTGAAGATAGCCCAATATTCTCAAACCAATAATTTTGACTGACAATTTATTTATACTGATGGAAATGTATGTTTTTCTTTTATGACAAAGTTTACCTCTCTAAAATATATTATGTCCTGGCTGTTAACCCTTTAAATAAACACTGTCTTGCCTTCAGGTCAAGTCCTGGAGTGACATGCTTAAGTGAGGTTCCTTTGATTAAAAAGAGAACAGTGCACCAGAACTACCAATTATGGGTTTTCAGGCAGCAAGTAGCAGCAAGGCTGTGCCCCAGAGCCTCAGTTTAGAGAGCTCCTCTTAGTAGGCAAAATGCTGATTGCTCCCATCTTATATGAGAATTTGAATTGATTTCAAGGAAAATCCACCAGATTTAGGAAACACTCTGACTTTTAAAGACTGATATTTAGTTACTTTATGGGCTGACTCTCCTACTTGGGAAAAACTTCTTAGGACAATGGGAATTGTGCCTGTTTTGAGAATGAGTTGTGTGTGCGAAAGAGGTAATTTTCTGTTTGGATTTTTTTCCCTGTGTTTTTTCACAAAGAGTGCAACACTTGGGTGAATTTAGTCACTTGGGTGGGCAAAGAGCTGCCTAGTGGGTTTGCAGCTCTTTCAGCAGAGCAGGTGTGTAAGCACCACTTATGTAAGAGTTGGTTCAGTGCAGCTGAAGAGAGATCCTCAGGCCCAAGTGCTCATCAGAGCTAAAGACATGACCTAAAGGGTGCCGTGCCTGGGAAATGTGCTGTCTCCTTGTTTTAATTCCAATGTATTTGCAGCAGTCCTGGAGAACTAGAGGAGCAGGAAATTTAAAGGGAATTGCATGACTTGTGAAATACCCTTCTCGTGACTAAGGAAAACCACCCAGTGTTCATTACTTTTCTGTGAAGAAGTACTTTTAATTCATGTCAATCTAGTCTTCTTTTCTGCCTCTTTGATGTAATAAGAAAATACTCTAGAAAATAATCTGTTGCTCAAGAGATGAATCACTTTTTGTGTACAGTAAAGTATTACAAATGTGCTTATATTATCAGAAGCTTAAACATGTAAATAACACCAAGCATTTGAATAACTTCACTACTGCTAGTGAACTACCCAAGACTTAGTTATAAATATTTTTATCTGTCTAATTCAAATTCTTTTTATTTTCCCTGGAGTGTCATGTGAAGTTCAGGAAAACAATAAATCATATCTCCATATCTTCTAGCAAAAAGTAAGGAAGGAAGCCTTCCTTTGTCATAATCACATAGGCACTGTCCATGTTTGGTTTCAGCACCAAGTTTAAGGAGAACACTGCACCTGGCCATGCTCTGAAGATTTTTGCCAGTTAATAAATAGTAATCTATGGTTTAGAAAATCAAGTTATATTGCATGGGTATCACTCAAAAGTGGGATACATTTTACATTTTTTCATATTACATTATATTTGTGATATAAAGGAGATAATTGTTACAGTCACTATCACTTAAATTTAGCACATCTGAAAGGAAGGGTACAAATTCAGAAAAAAAGAAATAATCATACAGTTAAGTGAATTATTTCTGTGCAATTCTTCTGTGGCCTTGGCACAGCAAGCCTTTTAAACCCCACTACCTTGGGTCCATCTGCTTAAGAGAAAGAAGAAAGAAAAAAGAAAAGGCAGACAAAACCAGTGAAGTAAAACACTTCAAATCTTTTCTGCCCTTGGTGGTTTTGCTATGTAGGCTATCTAGCAGGTAAATAACTGATCATGTAGAATTTTAAGAAAGCATAGGACATAGACACTGCCTCTGGACAAGGTTACAACGTCAACAAGAGGAATTCATATACAGGATGACTCTGTGTTTGCACTCCAGGGCATTTAAATGTGAAAAATGCCTGCTAACGAAGCATGCAGTATCCTGGGAAATGCAGCTCATGCAGAATAGAAGTTGTCAAGAAGGTGGTGCAATATTACCATGGTTCCTGCTTCTTTGCCTTTCCTAACAAGAATCAGATAGACGCGGAAGTTTTCACTACAATAAAGTTGCAAGAACTAGAAAGTAGTATCAGGTTGCTGCATCTGGCTTAGCTTTAGAAGTGGAAATATAGTAATGGGATAAACGAAAGGGCCACCCACTATAAAGTGTGGGTGACCAGTATAAGGAAAAAGCACTTCCCCCCCACCTTTAATGCTTATTTATTCCAAACGCTGTTACAAAAAATTGCTCTCAGTCTGATGTAGTGCTAAACATAGGGGATTAAACATTTTAATGACTTTTTGTTGACCAACATCCAAGGCATCTAGGAACAAAGAAGAGATTCTGGAACTCCACATAAATAATATTATTTTCAGACAAGAAGAAAGTGCTTGAAAACATAAGTTCAGAAGATAGGATAAAAGGTAGCAGGGAAGAGGATAAATGTCTCAGCAACATGACCATTTATTTTGAGGCTGGAAAACAGATTTGTAGCTAATTCCATGTTAAATGCCAGAATTCTAGCTAATTGCATGCTGACAATGACTAGATTAGGACAATATCCACTTTGGCTTGATTCAGAAATTGTGTGGGATCGTTCTTCTTTCTTTCTTTCCCTCCTCTTTTCTCTTTCATTTCTATCAGATTAGGTCAGGTTTTTTTCTACAAATTAGATGTATTCTGAAATCCTACTGTTCTGTCTCTTTTGTGTTATGGTCCCTAGCACTGAAAGAAGTCTTGCTTGAAAATGGAAAGGGGCCCATAAGATTGAGAAGAGGGTGTAGTCAGTGTCTGGAATGAAAGATGGTCCCCCAGTGACTATTCCAGACTGAAACCAAGAGCAGTCTCTACTAACTCAGGAACTGCAGACATAAATGTAGTCTGAAGCCACCCTGTTCTTGCCTCCTGGACTGCATGTGCTCACTCTGTGTTCTGAGAATTGGGGTCTGGGTTTGTTTGAATTAATAGTGAAGTCATTACACTATGTAAATATGTTAGTCTTCATCTGGTTTTACTCACAAGCTATTCTTGCCTTGCTGTGCTGTTCCTGTTTTCTTGTTTGTGCAAAATTAACCAGGAGCATTTTAAAAGAAAAGAGGGGAAAAGGGTGAATAGTGTTGAAACCTTGATTGCTACGTTATTTACCGCAGGCTGAAGTTTGGTAGGCAGTTCCAACTTAATCATATAATAAGAGTACAATGGCATTTTTAATGAAGCTTTTAGGGATCCTTTCTCTTTGTCGTCTTTGGCCTTCTTTGAGTAAACTGTGATAATTTGCCTTAATAGCCTAGTATTTTAATTTTTCATTTTGCTCTTAGTGAGGAGTCAGCTGAGCAGCAATATGAGTCTAAGCACAGAGGTTGCCTGTGCCCTCAGGGGACTGTGACCAAGTGTTTTCCTGGGACAGCTGGTTTTTTGCAGGTAGTCCCACTGCTTAAGCACTGCTGGCTCCTCATCCAAGCACAACTGCTCCTAGAATGAGACAGAATGAGGAGCTGCACTCTCATATTGTAATTCTTCCTGTTGCTATGAAAAGGAAAGTCCCAAGCTGCATTATTGACTTGTCCTGTTTCTCAGTCTCACTCATGCAGACCAATTGTAAAAACCGAAGAAATATTAACTTTTTTTTGTTTTTCCTTTTTCCTTAAAATTCACGGAGTTCTGTGGCAATGCCTCTGAAACATTTGTGGTACAAGAGACTTGAAAGCGGGAGGTGGTGCACGTGCCCCAGAGTTGTTTGTTTGTTCTGACATTAAAGCTGGACTGATGGATTTTTCATGTCTGATTTCAATTCTCTGTAGGTGCTTTGGCATTCTCAGTTCCCCTCGCAACGGAGCAGTCACAGCCGTCACGTTGCAGAGGGGCTCACGTAGAACAGGAAAAGAGGAAAGGTGTTTGGAATATCAGATGACAATGGTGGTTTCTGATGCATAGAGAAAGAACTGGGGATTGAAAGAGGCATATGAGCCAGGTGTTCTCACATAAATGACCATCAGGGAAGGAGACAATAATGCTGACATTTGGTAATGATGTTAGATTGTGGTCAGCAGCCTGCCGAGGTAGAGACTGTAGTTCATCCTTCTCAGACATATGGCATCTGGCTGTCTCTCCAGATGCCACAAACTCATGTTTTCAGGTCTGTCCTTTTGAATATGAGAATCAGAGAAAGTGTATTCTGAGAAATGGTGTCTTAAATGCTTTGTATTCTGCAATGCAAATTGTATTCTGTAAGGAATACCAAAGAGTCATTTCCAGGGTGAGTTTTGCAGATGCTGCACAAATGTTTATAACCTGAAAGCATTCTCTCTCCAGGCAGTGTAGCAGACAAAGATTTTTTGCACTGACTTCAATAAGACAGGTTTTCCCCCTCGTTTTTCTAGATTTTGTGAATGTTTGAAAGCAAAAGCAGTTTACTCGCTTATACTAGATAAGGTAAAGATGCCATCTCATTTTTCTTGCTCTATATGCATGCTTGCAGAGATGGCTCCCAATTAAAGCTTCACCTTGAAAGTGTGCCATGATTTGTGGATGTTCAGACCCAGGTGTTAAACAGTAACTTGCTGCCAGTTCCCAGCAGTGTTATTCTACACCAAACCATGTCACCTGAGTATTTCTCTCTGGTTTAGTGCCCGGTACTTTAGGAGCCATTGGGTCTAAAGGGCCAGCTGTTTTCATCTGGATAGTATTCTTAGTATTCCAACTGCTCATCCATTGCAGTAAACATGTTGATCAAAAAGCCAGAAGAGTCTCACACTGAAATGAAAGATAAATAGCCAATTAGAGACAAAACTAAAAAGCAAAACCATCAGAAGAGGGGTGGGGAAAAGGCAGAGACAAAAGGGCAAGAACAGTCTGTTGAAAAGACTGGGCATGGAACAAAGCACGTGTTAACAAACCTTCGTTCTTTGAGCAGCCTTTGGTGATGCATTTGAAGATGATGTAAAATCAGGACCTGGAGGCTTCCTGTCACATTGATTTAGTGCTACACTGCTGACTTCAAAGATTACCTAACGTTGTTTTGATGCTTTGTTGTGATGCTGCTGCTGGTAGTTCACCAGACAATATGAATCATGCACATTGAGACTGAATCTGTAACATTTGGGGTCAAACTGACTGTTCACCAAATTTCTGTACCTTCTTTAATCACGTCTTCTGTGAGGTCCCAGTTGTACAGAGCAGGAAGCTGCCTCCAAAATCTAGCTGAGTAGGTGGCTCATGATTTAGCTGATGCACTTGCAGTCTTTCAGATTGCCTTCCTCCACATATCCTTCTGAAGCCAACGCCAGCTTTAAACAGATACTACCCCCTCCCAGTAGGACACAAAATGTAGGTAGTTCTGTAAAAGATGTAGAATTATGAGCTGTAGAATAACAGGTTGGAATGATCTGGGTAGTCTAGAGCTTAAATGCTTGTTGAAATCCATTATGTGGGCTGGGAGATCCATAGGGTCACAGTGTGAGTGAGATCTCATTCAGGAAAAACCTTTGGAGGTTTATTTTCTGTCTGCACTGGGAGAGTCACTGCTCACACTGACTAGTGTTGTGTGAAAGAGCAGCACAGCTCCCCTGTTCATTTTGAGGTGTTTGACTCTCTCTCCACCAGATGCAGCTACACACTCCCCCAGAGCACAGCTCCCTGCACAACTGCTTAGGGGTTGCAGAACAGGATGTTGTTTTCCATGGCATTATTTTTTGGACAAGGAAAACTTACGAGAGGACCCCTGTGAGTCCTGCCTGTTGGTTCAGAGGGACCTCAGTGAGGTTTGTTTTCTGGTTGTTAAGATCTGAGTTTTCTTTGGCTCTAGCAAATCATGAGAGCTGGACTACTGCATGTTGTAGAAATGTTCTTCCCCTGGTGGTCTAGCAGTGGATTGAGAATTCCTTTGAAACATGAATATTTATTGTTTAATAATGCAGGCTTCTGGGACCATTATCCTCACAGTTCGAAGGAATGATCTTTGGAAGCTGCAGTATGTGTATCCATGATGTAGCACTCTGTGAAGCAGACATAATGTAAGAGCAGTCTTGTGTTAAATTGAAGAGTTAAAAATTGTCTCTGTAAGAAAGTGCCTATGCTTAATCTAGAGGCTGAAGATGGTGCTTTTCTCTTTAGGTCTGGCAGAGAAATGGGTGAGAGATATATTACTTTAACCAGAAGGAGGTTTGGTGAGAAAAATTGAATCATTAAACTTGCTATAGCAACCAAAAGAAGTAAATCTGTTTCTTTGCAACTACTGTAAGTTTTCTTTCAGGAATGATCTGTGCCACAGCAGTCACTGGGAGTTGAGAGTTTCTGGTTTCTGAGTCTGAGACAGGATCCATGTCTGGAGCTGTCTGAGAGCACAGCATGATTTCCTCTGTGGGATAAATTAACCATGGCTTTGTGCTTGCACACAGTGAGATCCCTCACTATCATCTATGCCTATGTTGAGCTAAGAATAGAAAAAAGCAACATCAGCAGTGCTGTGGGAAAACTACATCGCTCCAGATGGCTGCTGATAAACTCTTTCATTGTTTGGGACTAATAATAAAATAGTAGTAAATAATGGTAATTTCTCATCCACATCTTAACCTACATGTCTGTTTAGCATGTTAGAGAAAGTTAGGCTGAAGTCTGTCAGAGGTGGATTTTTCTGGATACGCCTGAGAAGCTATCAGTAAGTAGTTTAATTGCCTTGCAGGGAAAAAGACAACTCACAAAGAGCTGGGAGTTTGATTTGTTTGTTGTTTATTAAAAAGCTTTGAATTGCCCTCTTACCCCCTCCATTCTGCTTTATCATATTCATGTGGTTCTGAATAAAGAGCTCTTATTTCCATTGTTACTAAGGTTTGTATCCTGTGAGATCATATTAAGATTTCTCTCAGACTTCAGAGAGGACCTTCACTCTGTCTCCAAGGAGGCGAGTGGGACAAATCCCACATGTGATCTATTAATTTAGCTCTATAGGCCACATGTTGCATACAACTGTCCCACCAATGCTGATCTGTTAAAAGCCAAAACAAATTTGAAATCCCAACTCAGAATCAGGCCCAACTGGGGAGCCAAACAATGACTTGCATTCTTTGTAGTTAGTCTTGACAGCAGGCTGTTCGGTTAAAGCATATGTTTGCATTTCCTAATTTATTGGCATGCTTTTAATTTGGATTACTAATTCTTCAGAGAAAGAGAAAAGAAAAAGAAAACATGGCACCCCTGTGGCTATTTCATATGTTCGCTCCATGGGGATCAAGTCCTTGCTCTGAAAGATAGTTCTGTCCTGTCCAAAGGAGGATGGGAAGGAAAGACTCTCACCATGATTGGGACAGTTAGTTGCTTCATTGTGCCTGATGGCTTTGGAATATTAAGCAATATGCCCAAGACTAAAGGGCAAAGAAGCTCTTTTGTTCATCTCTCAAGTGGAGGTTGGAAACTTTGTCCTCTTGCCTATAGTTCAGGACAGTTTTGATCATCTCGCCAGCATATTGGCTGTAGAGAGGTCAGCTTCCATCTCCTTCACAGTCATTATTTTAAAATTTACAGGAGTATGATTAATTGAAATAGAGAAAATAACCTTTTTTTCCTTAAGTAACAATTGAGCAATAGACTGAGTTGCAGTATCAATTAATTTGTGGTAAGCTGTCTCACAGGCATTGTGCGGATATAAAAGATTGTGTAGATGTGATATAGAAGAGATTTTGGCAGCAGCAGCAGCAGCAGTGTCTGTAGCATGTGGTAGCACAGCCCAGTGGCATAGGTATTTGCATAGGATATTAATAAATAGGGAAAGTATCTACAAGACCAATAGCCTAAATTAATTTTCTAACATACGGGTACCTAGGAAGCAAGGCCATTCCATTTCCTTGAGTCCCTTGTCTCACCTGTGCAATACAGCTGCTGCCTCTTGGCCGAGTGAGAGGATGATGAAGGGCTGACCTGGCAGCTCTGGAGAGCCCTCACTTTCTGGCTGTATGGCTGGTTGGGGCTTTTCTCCTCTTCAGCTCAGTCAGGGGATGATTTTATGAGCCAAATCTGGCAGAGTGTCCAGTACAGTAAGTGATACTCTCATTTTTGTGACACATGAAACTTCTTCTCTCTTACTGAGTGCTGCTTGGCATCTGCAGTGAAAGGCCAATGGACAACCTCCATGCTGTTTCTTCTGCTGGGAGTGGTAGTAGCCATGGTTTTCTGCCAGGACTGACTCTGCACTTGGACATTATGATGTGCTTAAAAGAGCAGTTTACTGCTTCTGGGGGAATCACTACAGATATCCATTCCATCAGAACACCTATTTATGCACAGCTCTTCTCAGCGTTGAAGGTGAGTCTGAAGCCAGCAGTGTCTAGGACTGCTTGTGCTGCATAAGTGATGACACAGCCTAGATAAAAATGCCAGTGGCTCTTCCTGCCTTTCACTGACATAGTTAGCTAGTATGGCGTAGAGCACTTCAGCATAAAAACAAATGAGACATCATAATACAAACAAATGAGAGCCTGGTGACTAAGACATTGGGAATATTGTCTTCAACTCTTTGCTGGAAGCCATGATGAAATTCAAGACTTATCTCCCAAAGCTCAATAAAGTATATTTGCCATCAGTCTCCTCACCCTTCAGCACATTGCAGCATCTGTCTTTCTCTCCCCCTGGAGTGTTTCTCCGTTACTTTTTATAGTGCCAGACAGAGAGACTCAAACTGTTTGACTTCTTAGCACAAGAGTCTCACCACTCAGTATTGCTACAGCTTGCAGTGAAACTGTTTGGTGCCTATAAAATATGTGTGATAGCAAATGACTCCAGAAAAAATACCAAGAAAATGTCATTGCACTGAGAAAAGGGGCTAAGAGGTTCTCTGTCAAAAGGGGAAGATGAAGGTAAACAGAAACCTCACTGAGGCACAATTCTCAAATCATGAGAATGACATTACCCACTTAGTCACAAAATCTAGACAGTCAGTTCCTTACTCAGTCTTCCTGGAAAGCCAATAAAAAAAAGGAAGATCTTCAGTAGCCTGGAAGGACTTGTTCAACTGTAAACGTCCCCAGCTTTTCTCCTCTATCATCTGCATAATTTTCCTTGAGTATTTCTATCATACATTCATGGAATTTTGAATATAAATTCAGGAAGGGAAGGAATATTCTCACTCTCCAAGAGAAAAGTGTAACGTTTCCGTGTTCTGTGACCTGACTGGTAAAGGTTAGTCTTGGTGGACTGACAGATGTGACATTTTGGCACAGCACAAGCAACACTGATTTCAATATCCAGCCAGAATCCTCCAACATTGCAAAAATCCCTTTGCTGTACATTTTTGAACAAGTAATCAACAGTATCCTTTATAGAAGGATGCAAAACTAATTTGAATGGCTGAGGAAAAAGCATGTCAGTAAACAATGCTCCTAATCAGACAACACGTTCTGAAAATGTGACTCATTATCACAGGCAAATCTAGTTTATATCATGCTATGGGTGACTTGATCGCCTGTAACTGGGATAAAAAAAGTAAGATTCTTTAAAAGCAGCTTCGGGGAGTGCTACATATTTTATCTCAGTTTCATCTGGTTTCCCATGGTATCAAAGCTGTGTTTAGTGGATGGAGATTTACAACCAGAAAATGATATGTATAGCTGAAGAATGTGAAGGGGTGATGTGCCTTTTAGAATTAGTTATCATTTCTGGGGAAGTAGAGCTGGTTTACAGCTTGCTTCTTCCCTCTCCATCTGGGACTGATCTGTGTCTTTGTGTTGTATATAGGAAATGTTCTCCACAATTCTCTGAACATAAAGACTCTATTCCAGGCACTGGTGGTGTAGGAGATTTTGACTTACGCATTGACAATTGTTAATCCACACATTTTCACAAGTATATTTTCTTGACCCCGTATTTTAAAAAAGAAGTATACCTAGATTGTCTCAACTGACAACAAAAGAATAATTATGGATAATTATTATTATTCCTGCTAGCCAAGGCTATATGTATAATATATTGTTTTGTTTTGTTTTATTTTTCTTTTTTAATAATGAATGCTACACAGCAATAGAAATTACTTTGCTAAAAGCAGAAATTATTCCAATGAATGTCTAGTGACTAGGAAACAGACACAACGCTGTATAGGCATTTTTGTTTCAAGGACCCTGTGATTGATAGCCAGACTATAAATGGAGAGTGGTTTTGGAGGATCAAAACAGTTGATGGCATCGGGCATTTGAAAGATGTTTTTTCATATGGCTGGCTGGTAGCTGGTCTTTTAAATGGACTTGCTGGTTGTTGTCTGAGCTATATGTAGCAGAATCATGTTTTTATGTGCTACAGTCATTTGCCTTAGGTAGGTCAGTTTTGGCTTGTTTTAATTCAAAAGTATCATTTTTGTTTAGGAATGGATTCTAGATTAGGAAGAAAGGCTGGGTTATGTTGATTTCCCTAGCAATTTTTGAAGTTGTCTTTTGTTACTTTTACCATTCTCAAGGACAGAGCTTAGAACTGACAATTAGATGCATATCTTAAAATATTTTTTCCATGTCACTCAGCTTAAAATCCAGAAGTAAAACAATCACTAGATATGGTATGTGAAAGCATTCGTTAGCACCATTCAGGATCAGGGAACTCTTTTTAAAAAAAAAAGCTATTTGAGGAGCCAAAATAAAACTGCAAGTAGGCTTCTTGCTGACAAGTTGCAGGTGTATACCACATGCCCATATTGGAAAAAAGACGCAGTTATGAAGGTCTTGATGACAGACAAGGGTCTAAAATGCCTTCATCTCCAGGTTTTAGCCAGTCCATCTGTTTTTTATCTGCATTTTCTCCAGCTAGCACAGTTCGTATTTTCTAAACCCAGTATAACGATGAACAAGTCTATGTAAAATCAATTTTTTTTGCATTATAAGATCCTTAGGTTGATAAGGTATCTNAGTCTATGTAAAATCAATTTTTTTCTGCATTATAGGTTGATAAGGTATCATTTAAATCAGGGAAGTCTTACTTTTATGGTAACTATATAATAAATTTTAAGTCTACTTCATTTATTTGTGGAAAAATGAGGGAAAGGAGTGATAAGATTGAGGGAAAAGCGCTTCAACTCCATTTTGCTAGAATGAGTAGAATCTGCTTATGCCTTAAGAGTAGCAAAAAGGTGAGTGCTTGCATTTGTCTGTTATTGGTACTCCTAGCTTACAAGACCTGACCTTCTTTGATGTTCTTCCTCTTGAGGAAATATTCATTCTTAAGGCTTAAAGACTTCCACATCCTTCAGATTACTCCAAACAGCTGCACCTTGGGAAAAATTCTCAAAGGCACCTATTCAGGGCAGAGGTAATGAGGCAACAGCACTTAGGAAATATCCAGCCAGCACTTTTGAAACGGTAAAGTAAATTTTGACAAAGAAAACGACTCATGAAGTGACATGAGAAATGGCAGTTTCACCTTCCACTACTGACATTAGAGAAATTTGTTTGGTTTATTAGAAGACCTCTTGTTTCTTATGAGATTCTCAACAGAATGGCATGAAGACAGATAAACAAGAGTTTCTTCATCTAAAGGAACAATTTTCAAAGCAAATTCTCAAAGGCCTCACAGTTTTTATTTTCTGAGAGCAATGTAAGTCTTGATTTAAAATATGATTAGAAAAAAGTAATCATTCTACACTGGAAGGATGAAGTTGAACTTTTGCTTTGGGGTGAACAATTAATTGCAAAATAATTGAAAAGCAATAGTTTTATTTATTTGAAATACTAGAGAACATTAGTTGAGGAAGTGTAAACATCATTTCCCAGAAAGGGCATAGAATTTATTGTCATCTTTTTTATCTAAACAAATTCTTCAAGTATAATTTTGAGGAATGGGAAAAAAAATCTATAATTAGTTTAATAGGCAGTAAAATTAGATTCAGACAGATAGCATAGTTGTAGCTGTGTGGGAGTCAGCAGAAAGCATCCTGGAATGTGGCAGTATTTGTTATTAAGCCTCCTTCAAGCATCTTGTCTTTTTCTTTTGTAGGAACGAATTTTCTTTATCTTTATGGATAGAGAATGCAGTGCTTCTGCATCCGTTTTTTAAAAAGGCTGTTTTCCTGTGAGTTAATGCTAGTTCTGATGAATATAGAAGAATTGTATACCCATGAATCTGCTTGCAGGGAATTAATTATATGTGCAACATCTTTTGTGCTCTGCAATATATTCCATGCTGCATACCATAGGGTGTTGTTTAGCAGGGGGCGAGTTTAAGGAGTATTCTAAGACCATAAGTGAATTAAAGGTTATCAAAGGGAAACGGTGACCAGTGATATTTGCTCACTTCCAAGGAGTCCTGCTGGTGTGGGCCAGGGACAAGTGGTGCAGCTGCACAGACATTTGAATGAGTGAGATGCAGATACTCACTATGACAACACTAACCAGTGTGTTTGACAATTGTCAAAGGAAAAATGCCTCCTCGAAGTTTAAAATGAAGAGTTACCTATTGGAGGGCATCTTTCAGTATTTTTACTGGCTTTCATGGCCCTGTTGATTCTTCATTGTGGAGTTTTAAGCTCTTGTCTGTGAATCCAACCCCTGAATCCATAAAAATATGAGATCTCTTGTGCCCACATACATTTGAGGTAAGGAAAGATGACACCATGAGAGAGCAGGTTGTCTCTTTCTTATTCTTTAAGCAATGACCAGAAGTTGTGTGAGCTTAATGCTGAATGGCTGCAGTGGAGCATCCCTACATGCATCTCTTAGCCCCATGAATTCTTACCTCAGCTATTGTTTCATTTTGGAGGTTTTGGTGGTAGTTTGTTTTCTTGTTTATTATTTGTTTTCTTGGTTTTTGTTTTTTTAAAATGGGCTGCATCCATTCCTTGTGCAAAGCAGTGCCTCACTGTAAACCTTTCTGTTCCCCACCAGGCCTATCCTTGTACTAATGACAAGGAATGCGAGGTTGGGCGGTACTGCCACAGCCCTCACCAAGCCACGTCTGCGTGCATGATGTGCCGGAGGAAGAAGAAGCGCTGCCACCGGGACGGGATGTGCTGCCCTGGGAACCGCTGCAACAACGGTATGGCTGCCAGCTCTGGGCTTTCCTGCAGAAAATGAGCCTTTTGGCATCATCTATTTCTGTGTGTGTGCCCAGCAACAGTATTTTTTTTCCTGGGTGATGGCACTTCTTTTTCTAAACCAAGAAAACTTAATAGTCTACTTCATTCCAATCTGCCAAATTTTCTTTAATAGTATCGATATGTTTAGGGCTCAGGTACTACCAGTCTTTTTTTATATTTTGTTGTGGGGAAACGCAAAAATGCTGCTGCTGCTGCTGCCTAAAATCACAACTCTACATTCAATGTAGGTTTGATTCACCGGAAGACTGCACAGAAGTCATATTTTAAGGAAGCAAAGGAGACTTCATGAATCCTGAATCTATCTCCCTGGGGAGGGTTACACCAAACTGTTTGCATTCCCATACTTTCCCCTGGAGGCTGGAGAGAGATGTCTGTAAGGAGTCTCCAGGGGCTCAGACTGTAAAGCCATAGTGCGAGTGAGACTGTTAGACAGTGAGTGAAGCAGAACTGTGGTGAAGCTGAGTGCCAGGAACCAGAGGTGAACTTGTGCTTAGAGCTGAGCATCACTGAGGCCAAACTCCAGTGCTTTCATCGTCCTGACCCAGCCAGTGCGTGTCTCTCAGTTGCTTTTCCTCTTATTCAAATCTTTGAGTGGCTGTCTTTTCCTTGCAGGTATTTGCATTCCAGTCACTGAAAGCATCCTTACTCCTCACATCCCTGCTCTGGAAGGGCCACGCAACAAGAAGAATGGTCATTATGCAGGCAAGGATTTGGGATGGCACAACCTGGGGAGGCCCCGATCCAAGCTGTCACACATAAAAGGTACTGGACTGCTCTGTTCCTCCATGTCATGAATCATGTTCTTGCTCTTAAGACACAGCAGTGAAAACCAGAAATAGGCAGTAATTTCACAGGGAGTGGATGTCTGTTGTGAGAGCTCACAGCATGACTCAAAAAGTGATGTAATGTCAACCGACAGTTCCTGTGATTGAAACAGCATCTGCTTTCTTCTCTGTATCAGATGTGGACTGACAATCATTTTATCAGTTGTGCAAGACTGCAGACATCCTCCTCTTGTAACAGCCATGTAATTAAACACTTGGAATTCTGCTTACAATCCTGTAGCAGAATTTCTCCTTATAAGTCTTGTGTTTACATCCTTCAAATAGCCACAGGTGGAAATATCACCTCTCCTTTTTTTGAGCTTCGTTTGCATAAGTCTGCACAGAATCTGTACTTTCACGTTCTCCCATGAGATAAAATAATTTGGTTGCTCTTTTTAGGACACGAAGGCGATCCCTGCCTACGGTCATCAGACTGCATTGAGGGACACTGCTGTGCTCGCCATTTCTGGACCAAAATTTGCAAGCCCGTGTTGCATCAGGGGGAGGTGTGCACCAAACAGCGCAAGAAAGGGTCCCACGGACTGGAGATTTTCCAACGATGTGACTGTGCCAAGGGTTTGTCTTGTAAAGTATGGAAAGATGCAACCTCCTCTTCTAAATCAAGACTTCATGTGTGCCAGAAAATCTGAACAAGGATTGGGAA
This sequence comes from Vireo altiloquus, assembly GCA_013396875.1. Lineage (NCBI taxonomy): Eukaryota > Metazoa > Chordata > Aves > Passeriformes > Vireonidae > Vireo > Vireo altiloquus. The sequence goes on along the minus strand of VZRF01000317.1, from coordinate 358,047 downwards.
GATAGCATAAGTGACTGTGGCTTTGTGTGTTTAATGCATTATGGCATGGTGGAAAAAGGGGACTGCAAATGAAAGTGGAATGGCTAAAGTAACAGTTAGAGTAGGAGTAGAAGTCACACCAAATGCATTTCTTTTTGAGCTGGTGGTAGACACAAGTGTAGCTGGGGCTCACCTACCGCCCAGCTCTCCTGTAAATAATTCTACAGTTCGTGGGAAATGCTAGTATGCAAACAAGTAGAGTGGAAATGAATGTCACTTACCTTGCTGTGTTGTCCCATGATGTTTCAGGAGTTCAGTGCTAGGGCTACAGTGGGTCTCCAGCGTGGTAAGAATTTGCTACAGAAATTGTGTACATCGTACTCCTATAGGAAGCAGTGCATGCCAGGAAGACTCATCTGTCAGCACATTATTGGCCACATTGCAGGTGTAAGAAATGGAAATAAAGTTACTGTGAACATCCACACACCCCTGTTATTCAGGGCTGACCCTTCAGTAAAGAAAGCACTCCTGCAGGACAAGAGTGCTATGATTTGCAGGCCCTTATGAAGAAGGTGAAAACTGGACATCTCAAAATTTCAAGAGAGCTGCAGTTTATCTAAGAGGAGGCTGTAAAGGAGGTTTTGTTTCCTACATATTGGTAAATTGAAATGCTTTATGTAGTTCAATGTCATAGTAAGGCACTTAATTACATATATTTGCCTCGGGTTACTGCTAATATACATTGGGTTGAACAGATGAAGCAAATATGCGTGCATGCTGAATCCAGAATTATATACAGGCAGTTCCTCGTTAGCCCTAAATATACTCTCCTTGCCTAAGCATTCTTGCATTATAGACATTTCCAAAAGAAACAGCAGAGTGTTGAAGTGCTTAATATGAAGAGCTTTGAGGTTGTTTCTCTTTTGCTGTAATAATAGAGGATATGGACATTTGTGGAGGTTTTTTGAGCATACTGCTACAAACTCAAATTCTTACGTTTTATGGCACTCTGCAGCAGTATAATGGATTTGTTCTCGAGACAGCAAAGAAAAAGAAGTTGGGTCTTGTGAGCACCTCCTCTTCTGCCGAAGAGAATGTAAGAAGATGGCATGACCACAAATGACTTGTTAAACATCATGTGATGTCACAGCATACCAGCCTCCAGCATGTATTCAGCCTGAAATTGATGTCCTCTCACTCTGGAGTGTTCTGCCAGCAATGATGGAAATACACAGACTGTGGAAACAGCTGCCAACCCTACATTGTTTGTGTACTGGTTAAAAGAAGGACAACCTCTGTCCCTTGACTTGTCTCCCAGGTCTTTCCAAGCTTTTAAAATTTTACTTATTTGCAAATATTCCTTTGTATAAACTTCGGTAAAGAGACTGATATTACTTTAAAGAAGTCTGATTCTATAATTGACCTACTGCTAAGTTGTAATTACCCATTTATAATTACCCATTTTCATGTTCTGTAATACAAGAGACTTTTCTGTTTTTTCAGTTCTGAACAACATGGGCAGACCAGTGTGTAGTTTAAGTCTGAAGACCATGTCATCTTTACCTGACACCTTTTTCCACCAGTGAGATGCTTTAAAGTTTTAGCTTAGCTACGCCCCTTGACAGCCTTCCTAACTAGAACACAGACCTCAGCTACACTGCCCTTACCTTTCGTAATAGTCTGAAGAAGAAGAGTATTTCACACACCTCTTTCCCCACTGTAGTTAGTTTTTATTGACCTAGAGGGACTGCTGAGAGACAGGGGCTTCTGTTTTATAGTAGTCTCAGTCAGAGTTCTATCTTGAAGTCGTATCATCACAACTCTGCTTACTCCAGCGTTTTCCAATGTCACTGGAACAGGAATAAGGCTCAGAAATTTCAAGATACTAAAAAAGTCCAGGAACCAATTTTGCAAGTTTTGTTTACACTGACACAGCACATGCTCAGCAGAGGAACTCAAGTGGTCTCATTGTCACTACACATAAAAGAAAATTATACCCAGCATGAGCAGGGAGGTTGCAGAAATGGGGTCTCAGCAATTTTTAGCTCTTCTTATCATTGGCCTACCTGCCATCTTGCTCTTGAAAATCACAGTTATTTGGGATAATTTATTTACAGGAAATGTTTAATGAGATGTATTTTCTTATAGAGATATTTCTTACACAAAGCTTTGTAGCAAAATATATTTGCAGCCTGTTGACTTTAATGTAGAAAAATGTATAATAAGATTAAATATATTAAATTTCCTTTCACATTCCTCCCCAAATATTTTATCCATATTCTTTTCCTTACCTGCTGCTTAAGAAGAATAGTTTTTTCCAGAAAGACATGCAAATCAATTGGAAAAAAAAAAAAAGTATGTCTTAGCTATACAAGTAAAACCATCTGATTCTACTTGTGTCTCTGTGTAGGCTCTCTGAGTTTTGGTAAAAAACATAAAGGTCATCTTAAAATCCCCAAGCATCATTTCTAAGAACTGATTTAATTGACAACTGCCTGTATGCTTTTTTTGGGTCAGTTTACACCCAAACACTCAAGAATACTCTGAAAATAAGGCATCTGGTTGTGTAATGTAAAATCAACCAGGTTAAATAGGAAAGGTGTCCAGACAGATTTCCTGGATAGTGATACATACCAGAGGGACTCATGACAGATAAAGGTGGTATTCAAATTACACAGCACTTTGTGAGAGGCTACAGCATGCAAATGCACCCCTGAAAAATCTACAACTAGCAATTCTGAAATGGCAAGTTACAGCATTCAGCTCTAATAACACGAAACAATTCATGTGACACAACTGAGAATACTGTTAATAAAACCAGCCAAGTTTTGATCCCAGGAAAACTCCTGCAGAGCACAATAAATATTGCAAAATAATGGCTGTGGTTATTGAGCAATGGTCTTGATATCCCTGTCAGTTGTTTCTGGTAACCCTTTGTTCCAACAGATGTACATTTGGAGGACAGAGCGGTCTCAAAGTCACCCAAGTGATTGTATAAAATGAAAAGGTTTAGCTACTGTCATTTGCAATATTTGGTTGGTAGGCCTTTGAAAATTCCAACCCTTTTAACATCTACATAATAAAGTTGTGAGCATTTTGAGAGCCCAGTGACTTCAACAGAGCCTGCCAAAGCCCTCAGAGATTTAATCTGGGAACGAAAACAATAGGCACAGGCAGTTCCTTGCACACCACAAATACTGAGCCACATAGCTGAACTGGGTAGCGTGCAAGTGGTTTCGTAAGACTGAACTTTGGTTGTTTAGAAGCCAGTCAGTCAATGTTTTGTGGAAATATACATCAGTTTGAGAATAAAAGAACAGCTAAATTTGGGGATAATTGCTCTCACTCACTGTGTCACTCATCATAGGAATTAAGAATGACTTTGTTTCTGTAACATTTCAGAAATCTGTTGTCATGACACAAGTACACAAGATGTTATTGCTGAACAATTCAAATAATTGTCCTATTAGCCTAGAATAGCCTCAGCAATGCAACATCTCTTTGGAAATACTTATTAGCTTTCCTAAAAATAATGGATTTTTTCTCTATAACAGCTTATATTTGATTTACAGTATAAATGTGGGTGTGTATCTATTACTGTACTATTTGCTTTGTCTCATGTTGTTTGCAACCTATAGTATTTATGATTTTAAACATATTCTAATGAAAAGAATTAAAGCAGATTTATCTGCTTACTTCTATAACAACACTTTCAACAGCATACATCCAGCATCTGACACCTGCACCAGAATTCACAGAATTTAAGCTATCTTTTGCATATTCCGACTTTCCAGCTCACTGTCTTAGCAACAGTGAAAATGCCCTGACCAGACACCATAAAATATCTTGGTCAGAGGACGAGAAGAGATATTCCTAAACTATTCCTTGTCACCAGCCCTCTCTGCTTTCACTTTAGAGCTCTGCATCATCACCCCCACGAGCAAAAGGAAGTGCTATCAAAGAAAATTTGTATTTTCATTCCTTTCACTTTTCTTCTAGGAAAGCCATTTAAGAAAGAGATCCTGAAGGCCAAAACCAGCAGAAACTCATATAACAGAGGCTCTAAGCTCAGGCTTTTAGGAGTTTTGAGATCTATCCTCTAATTTCCAAAAACCTAATTGTTAAGAGAATTACATAATATCGAGACCACATTTGCAAAAAATAAAGAAACCTTGTTATTTGGATCATCAGTCACATGTTCTGAAAATAACTGCCCACAGTGGGGAAGAAAAACCAAACTCTTCCTCCTCACCCAGGCAACCTTACCTTCTAGTCCCCTGCAATGGGAAAGCAGTTGTTCTGGATTTCTTTTGCTCTGGGCACAGTGCACACCAAAGCGTCATTAATTTTGTTTTTAAATCACATTAATAAAAAAGTTATGGTTTCTTACCCTTCTCACCAGTCTGAGGTATGCTATCTCTCCTTTGCTGGATTAGATAGGAGTGAAGAAAGAGTTAGCTTCAAGGTCTGTGCTCCCTCATTTAAATCCTACTGTTTCACTGAGATAAACAGAAACTTTCAGCTCAAGTGCCTTGTCAGCTAATTGTATTTTTCACATGGTCACCACTACCAAAGAGTGTTCACAGTACAACACAGACCCTGTATCCATTCTTAACATTTTTTCAGGTTCAACTTTGTGTGGTATCTATCAGTTACTGAAGAGCCCCAGTTGTCTGCTGCAGCTCCCTCTTCCTGCTCTGCTGGCTTTACACAGCCCTGCTTGCAGCAGCAATGCAGGAGGTAAGAGGAAAGCACAGAAAAAGCTGGAGGTGGCAAGGGTGGGAGCCAGGCCAAAGCTTGAAATAGTGGGTAGAGGGGGCAAGCTGCCTCAAAATGTAGTTAAAAGCTGTTGCAAACACGGTGAGCATGAATGGCATCCCACACAGTGATTAAGAGAAGGGGAAGGGCAAATGAACTCTTTGTTCCTGAGCCACGACCTCACGATACTGACCCAAAGAGGGGAGGCATGTTTTAGCCACTCAGGTCCCTCAAAAGCTGAAGTGTTGAGCCTATTTCCTCTGAAAGTAGTGTGCCTCTCACCTTGGTCCTCCGTGTATCCAAATCCTGGTAATTCCAGAGGCTTTGGATTCCGGCATATTGTTTGGATAACATTGCTGTAGCTCAGAGCCTGCCCGTGCCTAGAGATCCCACTGAAAGTCTGTGCAGAAGGAAGGAAGAGGCAAAAGCAGGAGATGGCTGCTCTTTACAAAACTCCAGCTGGTCCTGGAGCTGTTGTTTTGACCACCACAGATGGGACTGACCCTGATGGATATATAGCATTGGATAGAGCTCGTTGCAAATTTGTTTATTCTGGCAGCTCCCTGGTTTTTTTTGGAATTGCTTATTGTTATAGCATGAGTGTCAATTACTTATTTACAAATGTCTGGTACCAATAAACTCTGCTTTTTACAGTACCAGCTTGCAGCTTGGTTTAGAAGCGGTTTGCTGCCTGCCAACTTCCTGAAGCAGAGGAAATAGTCTTTAAGAGGAAACTAGGATTTTAATAAGGGCAGGGGAAAGAGAAGAAAACATCATTAACACACAAAGATTTCTTGACACAAATTGTAGTCTTTGGGTCCTTGGCAAAGTTGATACTGTAATTAATTCTCCACTGCCATTATCAAAGCTGGCTGAAGAGTGGTTAACGAATCAGAAATGTATACCAGTGTGGTTGCTGTGGTATGGTTGTTCCGATTTTCTATTCCTCATAAGTTATTTATTTCTGACAGTATCTTATTCAGCAATATTCACTCAAACTTGCAAACTTTTTTTTTTTTAATTGAGTATTAAACATTCAAAGATTCAGTACAATTTTAATTGTAGGGCTAACAAGTACTGTTTCTTTCCTTGGTGACAGGAAATTTTAGTGGAGCCATCAAAGTGTATAGATACATTGAAAGTAATGAATGACACAATGAGTTCTGGAAGAAATTTGCCAGGAATTTTGGAATGTAGCACACTAATGAATCCAATGGCCACCCAAAGCTTTAATAAAATCCACCTCGAAGTTATTTGGGCAATGTCTTTTTCTCAATATCCAAGCAGTTTTGGATATTGCAACAATGCTTAAGAGAAAATCTTGATGTATGTGCTCTCAAAGGATAGCTCTTCTGTCTCAAAAGCCATTTAACTCTTCTATTAAGTTCAGAAGAGGATGATAACTATCCTTGCCAATCCAGCACACTGCTAGCTGGCAATATTGTTAGTTTGGAGACCTATTGGATTAAGTTAAAAAAGTTTTTAACTACTTGAAAGCTAATGCACGTTATCCTGGAACTTCCTTCCAACCTGTGTGGAGATCAATGGTTATGGAAGGAACAATCTGCAAGTCATAGATGGTCTCCATTAGGGGTTCATCAGGGTGGCTGTAAATAACTCTGAAGGAAGAGGTTTGTCCTCTGCTACCACAGCTTCCAGTGAGAACTCAAAATGTAACAAAACCTATGAATTAATTGGACTATTTTCATTTCTCTGGATTTTTAGTTTTGGCAGATTCAGATGTGAAAATGCCAAAATACAATTCTCATACTGTCTCCAGGCTGGCACCAATTAGCATCTCACAATAATAAGTGTCATCATAGAACTTGTTTCCATGAAATTTGCAACTCAAAACATAAATCTAAAATCTCCAGAAGCTTTGAAGCAGAATTGCTTATGTTTGTTCAAGTACCAACTCTGAAACATGTTGAGATTCCTCTGTTAAAGTTTCTTGTAGAAATGTATCCTTATATGATTGAAATTTAATATCATATTGTGCAATGCAAAAAGTGCCTACTCAAAAAGCAGAAAAAATCAAATAAAGAAATTTTCTTTCCAAAGTTTGATGATGAAAACTAGAAGCCACCCAGGACAGAGTGCAATCATTTTGCACTCAGCTTGTACAGAGACTATGTTTATGATTCAAACCAAAAATAGAGACGTGTGTTAGCACAACTCACCTGAATGCTGGAGTGACACCAAGACTGTAATATTTTCATCACAGTACACATTGCACTGCTGTACACCTTTCAGAATTTACAGCAACAGCATTTCACCCAGGCTGCATTGTGAAAATTACTTATTGAAAATATTTGGTTGTAAATGGGGACTATTCTTATCATGGTGCAATAAACCTGTCAATACAGTTTGTGCATTGACAGTCATTATCACCATTAATGGCAGTCTCTCTAATTAGGAAAACAGGAAGACACTTGTATGAAGAAATGTTGCTTTGCATGCATTAATTTTAACCAAAGATGGAATTACTTAAGTTTAATCTTACCTATAAAAAGGGTCAACTTCCCTAGTGTTGCCTTTCCCATCTGGACAAAGAGGTTAATTTGTACATGACCACAGCTCCTCAGCTGTGTTACCAGAGTAATTTTACATGTCCTAGAAACAACACAGGAAATTAGCTTTTATCTATGAGTTCAAATCTAGTTTTATTTTTGATTATTAATTCACATATCTGCATTTTTTAAAAATGCAAACTATTACAATTTCAAGAATGTTTCAGGGTTATTTCACCTCTAGCCCAATTTCAGAATGTAAATCAAAGTAATTGCATAGAATGTAGAAGAAAGCAGAACTGAATGATCATTTCTAATTTCTACTGAGCAGTAAAAAACTCAAGTAGACAAACTGTCAGGGAAATGTGAGATGAAGCCTGCAACTGCTTGAAATAAATGCTAGAATTCCGGTTTATTTCTGTACATTTTAGGTGTTTCCTTAAATACATTTCTGATACACAAATATTTGAGTATAGAGAGATTGATTTAGTGATGATCCAATAGGCAGAAAGTCCTACAGAAGTCAGCTCAGTTGCAGCAGCTGAGGTGCAGCACTTCAGTGATGTTATCAAGTCTCCTTGTGTCACAGGCCACCTTGCCTGAAAAATAAAAGCAAACCCAGCAAAAACTCAATGCAGAACTGAAAGGACTTCAGAAGTGAGAGTAACAACATGACAGGAACAGAAAACAGTTGCAGGAAAAGATTCATGGAGGGGAATAAGGAGATTTGGTTCAAAGGTTGAGGGTTTATTGACTTTTCAGAAAGAAAATTACTGTGAAGATGATGATGAAGTTCTATAAAGTAATGAGAGGTTGAGAAAAGGTAACCTGATGCAATAATTAAAAATTACTCATGTCAGAAAGAAGCAGTAGGTCATTGTAATACTCCCGAGCATAATGAGGTACTGTATTTTACCTACTTAGCCCATTCAAATAGTCAAAAACACTGCCCTAAAGCAAAACTTGCATATGATATTAAACATTATTTCCCTCAAAGTCGTTTCACTTTGAAATCACTAAGATAGAAGGTGGCTTGTTTCATATTTAAACACATTCATTTTTTCTGTCTGAATGGAGAAGGTACCTCACATCTAGCCACTCGCATTTCAAGGAGGCTTTTACATCTAGGAAAATGGGTGAGACTATTTGAGACATGCCCAGAAACTCCTAAGGAAACAGCTCAAATCAGCTTCATTGACACTTAAATTGGTAACTGTGGAGACACTCAAAAGCTGTAGTTTAAAGCTCATCAGAACTAAGACTGGTGGAAAAATCTATGGAAAATTTTTTCTTTACTCTTTTACTGCTTCCACTTGAGGAGAGAAAGCAGGTTTTTTTTATCAGGGATTTTTATTTTTGGGCAGCTCTAGATAAAAATTCCTTTTGAGTACTCTGTCCAGCTCTGGGGCCTCAACATAAGAAGCACATGGACCTGTTGGAGTGAGTCCAAAGGAGGCCACGAAGATGCTCAGAGGGCTGGAGCACCTCTCCTCTGCAGACAGGCTGGGAGAGCTGGAATTGTTTAGCCTGAAAAAGAGAAGGCCCTGGGGAGACCTTACAGCACCTTCCAGTACATGAAGGTGGCCTACAAGAGAGCTGGAGGGGGATTTTTTTACAAGGGCATGTAGGGATAGGACAAGGGAGAATGGCTTTAACCTGAAAGAGGACAGGTTTAGTTTAGATATTAGGAAGAAATTCCTCATTATGAGGGTGGTGAGGCACTGGAACAGGTTTCCCAGAGAAGCTGTATATGCCCCATCCCAGAAGGTGTTCAAGGCCACGTTGGATGGGGCTTTGAGCAACCAGGATTCATGGAAGTGTCCCTGCCTGTGGCAGGGGAGTTGGAACTAGACGATCTTTAAAGTCCCTTCCAAGCCAAAAAATTCTTTTATTTTATACTTAACCAAGTGTTCAATGTTAGTTTTGCATCTCGTTTTGCAAAAAAGCCTCAAAAACCACCACCAACAACAAAAAAAAAACCCAAACCAAACCATCAACAACAAAAACCACAAAAAGAAAAAAATTCCACCCCAACACTACAACATTGACATTCAGAAAACTTTCTTAGGTGATAGCAAGAAAGGTAGACTCCATCCCTCCCTGTCTAAGTCAGATTTCTTAGATTTCACAGTTCTTAGCAAGTAAATATTGGCAATGGTAAAAGGATTGTAATTTCCCTTCTGTGTGATATAACAATTGGAAAACACATTTTCTCTGGAAAAGTAGTTTTAATTATCCCTGGGAACTTTACTGAAAAGTTTTACTAGAAAACTTTTGTATTATGTATTAACGTAACAATAATAACAACAACAACTGCTACTACAGTAATAACAATAATAATAATATTTTCCTAGTTAACTACATTTTAATTTTTTTTATTTTTAAGGCTTAAAAAATGTTTAGGACTTAATAAGTGATTTAGTCAAAAAGAAGACTTGGCACAGGATTCCTTTCAGCAAATTTTAACTGAAGGTTAATTGTCATGACAAGATTATACAGACAAGAGATACTGAAAAAAATAATTCACCTGCCCCATGTCAGAGGCTGGTCCTGTAGATGACTGTCTGATGCTTGCCTGTTTCTCCACTGAGTAGAGGGAGAGCTTCAACACTGAGTTCATACCAGACCCATAGCTCTCAGATGAGTAAGGAACAGAGGATATGAATTGTACCCTTGGTGCACAGGAGGGAGAGGTTTAAGCAGTGTATGCACAGCAGGAAGAGTGGGTCAAACACTGCCTAAGATCAATATTTGAAGATCTATCACTATCTATATTCTAACCTTCCCATATCTCACGCTAGCATGGTGCAGTTTTTGCACCCACCTAATGAACATTTTATAAACTGCCTCTCATTGCATCTGGTTCTTGATCTGTTCTTCAAACCTCTATAATACAGTGCTGCCTTGACTCTCAAGGGGCATCTAGCATGCCCTCCTGAGCATCCCTCCCTCCTTCTGGCTCCAGTGGCCTGCCTGATGCCCCCTCACTAACCAACCATTAAATTTTCAGCCACAGTTTTGACTCTCATTAACCCTTTGTTTATGGAAGAGATTCCCTGTAGACAACCAGGACACTCACAAGTATCTTTGACAGCAGCTGGACCACCAGCATGGCCCTAGTGTTTTGTTTTACATATTCCCCATCAGTCTGCAGCCACCTCTCTGAAGTCCAAACCCTTTGGTGCTGGGACTGAACTTTTCTTTGGTATTTGTACAGCACTTAGCACAAGAGCATTCAAATTCACAGCTAAAGGTCCATTATCATTCCTATTTTTACTGCCATATGTGATTGGAAACACAAATTTCAGATGGGACTATTCTGTTAACAATTCCTAAAGTCAAATGAATACACAGCATTGTCCTGCCTCACACTATAACAGTTTTCAGGTTGTGGCCCATGAAACCTCCATGTTCAGAGACCTTGAACTAGGAAATATGCCTGTTGTCAGTAAACCAGAAAAGAATTAGGAATTTTCAAATCAAAAAAGAAAAGTACTGTTTAAAAAATAAATAAATAAAAACCTTGTACTCTGCATAAAGGTGATCCTGTTACAAGGCTCTGGGGGCTGTTCCACCTTTTCAGTGAGAATGTGAATCAAGCTGTGGGTATCCTGGAAGACATGCTGCAAACACAAGCAAGCTGATGGCAGTTCCTCAGCGTCTTCTCCCAGGGAGGTAAAACTGCTGGTTCTGCATGTGAGCATTTCCACCCACAACAAAAATACCTTAAAGTATCTTGCCACCACACTTGATATCATGCTAACTGCAGAAACCCTTACTATCTGCTGTTCCCATCCCATGAAAAACATGACTTCACTATACTGGGATTACAAACTGCTCCTAAAGCAATGTGGTAATTTAAATTCCATTTCCCATATGGACAAGGCAAACAAGCCGTAGATGGACCTTCCAGCTATTCTTTCTTTTTAATAACTGGTGCATGATGGTCATATGCTAAACTCATTCGTCAATCTTATTTTTTTATCTATTGCCTGGAAAATACAGCAACTTAACCCTGGACGGATGGAAGGGAGACTTTGGGGCTGTGAATTAAAACCAGCCTGCTTGGAGAAGTGAGGACAGGCGCCGGCTTTGGCCAGCTAAGCAGGTGGAGGGGTTGGTTGTGGGAAGGAAGGGTCCAGACAGAATCACCAATTAGGGGGGTGATCAGAACTTTGTGGAGCCAATTAACCTGAAAAACCCTGTAACCTTTCACCTGAAGCACCCTGGTGGGAGTCCAGCCACAAGCAAGGCACTCCACCTTGTCCCAGTGCTGTGCTGGCAAAAGGCTCTGTGCACCCGGAGCTCGGTGGTCTTGGACCTATTCCCGGAGAAGTCGAGTTCTCAGCTTCAGTCCAACTGGCAGCCTCAGCTTTGCAATAACGAGACCCAAGGTGGAAATAAGCTGGAGAGGTGCATTCCTTCTTTCCTCCTGACAAGTGCCTCTCAAAGGAGCTGCTTGCACGCTGGTACAGCTCTGAGAGCTGAGACATCAGCTCCAGCCACCCCAGGCTGAGAAGGGGGAGACAACCAAGCCATCACTCACTACATGAGGAGGAAAGGAAGAGGCCATGTGCACCTGCAGTTTCATTAAAAAAAAATCCTTAAGGACCATTATATATATCTCTATATATACATATAATTTTTTTAAAAGTCCAAACTTTTTAAAATATTTTCAAACACTGACATCACGTTTCTAACAGAAAAAAAAAAATCATACCTCTACTCTATTAGTTTTGTCCCTCAGAGACCTTTTCGTTGTATTTCAGACACATCTGAGCTAGGAAAACCAAAGACAAATTTTAAAAAAATTCTGGATTTAGAGACATAAATTGGGAAACAATATTTTGGAAATGGTTTTGATTGGTGAAAGGAAAGACAGCCACTTTAACACAATATGTAAAAATGGTTTTGGAATATACTAGACAATAAACAGCATGAAGAAAGATATTTCCACTACTTAGCTATTCTAAAAGAAGGTATATTCTTAGCCAGAGTTTAAAAATACAGACCATCTAATATATGTATTTTGAGCTTAATAAAAAAGGCCTAAGCTTTTTAATTATTTGAATCTTATATAACAAATTTCAAGGGCTAGATTTCTACTGGTTTTTTCCTGTATATGCTGTAAGTTAAACTAATCTCATCTTTGAACGAGATCATATTTAAAATTATTATAACAATTTAACTGAATTTACAATTCTAGAAAAAACAAAATCCAGTATTTGTTTCTACAAATTGTTTGGCAGAGATAAAATTCAGGGATATGTATTCATAAGTCCTAAGCTACCAGTCCTGAAATGGGGGGCATTTTTGATTTGTCATTTGTCTAAGATATCTGATGATGTTGAATTAAGTGAGACTTTCAGAAATATTAACCTTTTAGTACTTCTCCTGGCTTTTAAGATGAATTTTTCAATAACTTTCATAAAATATTTTTTCCTTATGACTGCTGCAATAGCAACATTGCTGTTGCAACCCTTGCACCTGTCATATCATTAGCAGACACACCTTCAGAATTACAACTTCAATTTAAACCCTACTGATAAGGGTTCTAATAACCTGGACATAAAAAGAGTCTACTTAATTTTCTAACACTCATATACCATGCCACCCTTCTTACTCAAGTGCAAGATACACTCTGCATGCTTAAAATCCTTTCTGGCTCAGGCTGGGAGAGCAGCTTCTCAAGGGCTCGGTCTGGAGGGAAGGAGAGGGGGGCAGTCCTGGTGCTACAGCCTGTTCCCCACTCCACAGACACTGTGCCAGGGGCTGGGACACCCTCTGTCAAGGGCAAGGTGTTCCCCACAGACAGGATCTCCTCTGACTCAAGCCACAGAAGCTTTGCAAAAGAAATGGTGTGGAGTCAACAACCAGGCACTGCCACCAGCAGAGGAGCTGTAGAAAAAGCTAAAGCAGGAATTGAAAATATTCCCTCTATTCTGACTCGACTTAAGCCATCCTTGAAAACTGATGTTTGATCCAGGCTTGTTCCACTCTCATCTCAGTCCCTCCACCTCTGCAGTGCTCCACAGCCACCCTTATTATCTTCTTCTCTTTCCCTGCTGTTTACTACAAATTTCCCCTTTTCCCAGTCTTTCTAATCCTTAAACAGTATTCTTCTGCCAAAAAGTGAGAATTAACATGCCATTTATCACCACAATATTAACAGCTATGTATTGTCACTCTCTCTTCCCGTTTCGTCTAGTGCTATACTACTCTTCAAGGAACGAAGCTTGCCTCTTACCCTACCCTTTGTACAGTGTCCAGCAAACTGTGACTGGCTTTGGTTGGTCCCTCATAGATAACACAATCAGGAAAACCTCTGCAAGAAGAAAAGCAAGGAAACTTCCTCACCTGGATTTTTGACAATGATATTTCCTCAAGATATACTCTGGCAGAAAGTACCATGGTCTCACTGAGTAGAAGATTCTATTTCTAGTCATTTGAATTAAATAGAAGAGTTGTCCATACTCACAGCACAGGCTATAACTCTTCGCTAATGGCCTAATAAAATGCATCAGTTTCTGAAGTTTACCACCTTTTCTCTTTGAATTTCTCTTTGCTACTCAAACAATACAGCTACAATACTTTGTTTCCTGAAAATCTAAACATTAAAACACAACCCAGACTTCCATTTGTCCCAAACTCCTGCATGTTGTTTTTTTACAGTGCTTTTAAACAGAATAATTACACCAAGACCCAGATAATCTATGTACCATAATGAGAAATCAGACAGTATGACAAGAGTGCAGCACGCTGGAAACCTGTGAAACTTGTTTCAACAAAGCTATAAAATAAATTCCCAGCAGTTTTTGCCAGGTTTTCTAATGTTCTTACCCATCAGCTTTCTCAACAGGCACTTAGGGCTCTTCAGAACTTCCATGTGCTCCGGCCATGGCTCCTGTGCATGCTCCTGCGCCGCAGTGACTGAGATACCCCTGTGGGCACATCTCGGTGCAGATCCATTGCTCAGCCCCTCTGCCTTCCCTAAGCCATGGCTGAAATGCGCAGCAGAGACCATCTAACTCCTCTTTGCCTTCTGCTTTCTGCCTTCTTGACCTGCCCTTCCCTGAACATCTCTCTTACCCTCCTATGGACACTGTCCCTTCGTTATTACCTGCAATAGCCACAAGCCCTGTGGGTTTTATGCTCTTGGCCAGGCTTCAAGTTCCAGTGCTTCCCTTGCTTCTCACCCTCCACACACTAATCAGGGGTTCCCTAGTGGGGTCTGGGATGTAGATGCCTGTTTAACTTCTGTCCTCAGCATTTCAAAACCATTAGTCAGGGCCTGGACTGTGGCCATCAGAATAGGAGTACTGTAAGGTAAACAGTAACTCCCATATTTTCCTCACCCCCTGCATCTGGAAGACAAATAATGAGTCCCACAGTGTATTGTTTATTCTCATCCCATATTAATTTTAGTTATAAGGGTCAGCTAATAGGCGTTTCCTGGATATTAGGTGGAGCGCAACAAGGTACCACAAAGCAGGGAGATGGGTACCCTGAGACAGGAGGATGGCCGACTAGTGCCTTCACACCCTTCACCATATTCTGAACTCTATCTCCAATCAGCAATCCTGGTCATTGTCACTCTAACGAGCTACCTGTGACAGTCTGTATTACCTGCAAAACAAATGCTTGATCCAGACCAACCTGTGGTCAGAGCAAGCTTCTCTGAGTTAAACCCCATGAAATCCCCTGGTGATCGTGCCGCGAGCTGCATTGCTATAAATAACATCCATGCTGTGAAGCAGTCCAACTGTTAAACTCATCTGCAAGCACCATGCCTTCAGCCCCTCACTGTTAATTTGTTCAGGCTCCCCTCTTCTTCATTTTAGGTAACGTCAGGTTGCTTCTCCCTTGGGTGAGATAATGCTTTGCTTACTAATTCCCAGCTTGTGGGAAGGACAGAAGACAATGGGAGCTTGTAGAAGACAGAGACAGAGAAAACTAGAAGACAATCTGCAGTTCCCCTGTCAGTCTCAGGCTTGAGACAGTTGGGGTCTATTGGTTTGCTTAAATTTTCTTTTGGCAACAGCCCTTTCCTAAAATGTACTTCATATTCTCTGATCATTTCCCATATCACTTCACTTCTACATGGGCAAGTCACCAGGTTTAACTTGTTCCTTTGCTTACCAGTATTAACTGCCATAGAAGATCAGCTTTTGAAATGTGCTCACATTTGTACAACATGAATTGAATAAAATATAGTGTATTTTAATAAACTATGTTAAAATATAGATTATTCAAATTACACAAATCTTAATAAATATCCGAATAGGGTCTTTATACTCAAATCTGTTCACCCAACAGACCCACCCACTGTCTTTATCATAGTAATAAACCCTATTCTCAATAACTGCCAGTGAGATTTATGTGCCTGCAAATTAATTGGTTTTCATCAATATAATACCTAATTAAGTCCTGGTACACATTAATGGTGGTCTTCATCACAAAAAAAAAAAAAAAAAAATATCAGTAAACACATGAAAATGGAAACAGATGTTTTCTTAACTACCGTAATCAAGAAGACCAATTTACAGAGCAGAAATAATTATTTGCATGGTCAACAATGATGTAACAGATCCTGTATCTTCTGCTTTATGTTACAAACATTTTTTGCCCTAGGATAAAGGATAAGGCTCTTACCCAGATGGGTTGGGGAAAGACTGGTGAAGGAATGGTACAAAAGCATAGGGTTTTTTTAATTTTATGCTTACATGGTTTTCAATATTGCAATCTTTGTCATTTACTGGTAAAGAAAAAAAAAAGAAAAATTTTATAAAGGATGAAATGGTATTTTTGACACAATCTATTGCTATTAAAAGGGTTACAAATCATAGAAGCACTAGATCTTGATTTGTGCCTGTACAACATGCAAAAAATTGGCTTTGAGTGCAATGGAAATCAATCTTTTCTTGGAATAATATTTCTTTATAGACTATCTATTAATTTGAATCATTATTTGATACTTGTAGGTATCAAATTTTTATGAAAAATCAAAGAAACAAAAATTAAAAGGAGCAGAGAACTGAAACTATATCTAATATTTCAGCAAGAGGCAAGATGAAGACTTACGTGTAAGACCCTGTGGTCTAAACAACTGTCACATCTCACTCACTGGATAAAACACGAAAACTCTTCCTGTTCCCGAAGAAGTAGGAACATAAGACCACAGACAAAAACAGTTTCACTGGGAAAGGTTTGCATAGAAAAAAGTTGTTCCCAAGAGAGGCTTGAATGACACAAAGAGAGATCCTTGGTGCTTGATAAATGGAAAGTGGGATGGTGTAGTAAAGATGTTAAGATATGACAGGGAGAAAATAATAAAATCAGAAGGAAGTTACTGGTGGTCAGCAGGGAGGAGCAAATAAGTGCTCTCTGGGGATGTGCACCCGAAGCCCCTAGAAGTTAACAGGAGATTAAATTCATCTTTGTGTAACTGAAGTATAGGCTGGAGCCAAATAATTTTGCCCTTAGCTTCAGCGCTGTCAAGGTTTCCACTTACTTCAATGCATCATAAGCGTAAGAATACATTTAGCCTTAGTGCTAAACTGCTCAGTCCACACGAGCAAATGTCATCCAGAATCAGACCTGATTCTGAGCTACACTGATTTATGACATGTGTAGATCCACAAGTTTCAGAAACAAACCTTCAGCTCAGAAAGAGTAGAGGAATGTGTAATTCCTGTAAAGCATCTAAATCAAGCACTTACACCAGGAAGCTGGGCTCCTGACAGCACTGGGAGGAGGCTAAGTCCTTAATTCAGGTGGTCTGAATCATCACCTGGCAGGTCCCCTCCAGTCTGCAGGAAGCACCAGCACTGAGGCTTGGCAGCCCCTCTGCCACGTCCTTGGAATGCCCCTTGTCCAGACACGGAGGTAGCAGAGCATTGCACAGATCCTCAGGTTTTACTGAATGCTTCGCTTTCCCTCTGGAGATTACTTTCTCACTCTCTCACAATAAAGTTTAAACATATTAATGAAGGAACCTACATGCAGTTAACACAAACAGAACTGCAGTCAGTTCTCAGTTACACAGTTCGAGTGTTACATAGCTTGTGCACGGAGCACAGAACAGCTCTGGCACGAGCGCTTCACTGGATTTGCTTCCCTAAGGAGCAGATTCTCTCTCTCTCTACTCCCCACAAACGGATGTAGTAACGAAATAAACTATCCCGGGCCAGAAAATGCAGATGTGCTGCTCTGCGTGCTATTGACACCCAACGCTGTGTCCAGTGAGAATGAAGCCAGAAATGTCCACCACACCCAAGCCATCTCTGAAGAATCAGACACGTATGCCCTTCCTCCACCAGATAAAAAAACTAAGAATTACAGGTTTTATTAACTGCTTTCTCCGTTTTTTTTTCTTTCTTCTCTGAATGAAGACACTGCTGAACATTATTTCTAATGAAAAACTTCTACTCAGAGATACTTTACATTTTTTCCGAGAATCACGCTTGGGCTGCTGCATGGTCCATCTTCTGTTTTGCACACTGCTCATCTCAGAGTAAAGCAAAACAAAAAAATTATTGTGGGGAAAACAGTGCTAGAACAATAATAGGGCAAGAAGCGATTTTCAAAAAGCAAAATAAACAATTTCTCAAAGCTCTTCTTTTCTCCCTCTCCCTCCCTACCTGCTTCTATCTCATGCACAAACACTGTACTTTGGATAAGTTACAGAATAAAGTTTTGCACAGAATAAAGAGCAGTTATTCTTACTGACAGTACTATATGAAGCCAGTAACTAGGAGTAACTGGGGCCAGGTCCTATGGGAAAAAGGTCAGCAGAATTCCAAGGTATTTTTTCTGTCAGCACTAAGCAATCTGTAGGGAGTCAAAATTTATCATTATACTGGACTCATGCTTGAACCTATCAATTTTTCTTCCAGGAACTTTGGTCCATATATAAATATAGACTAAATATATTCTTACATGCTGAAATGCTTGGCTTTTGTTTTTGCCACAGGCATTCAAATATAGTTATAAAACAATGAACATGAGGAAGTATATATGGACAAATCAGAAAGAGTGCGCAAGACATAAATCTATGGTCTAAGGAAAGAAACTTTTTTTAACCATGTGTAGCAGATTATGAACCTGATTTTACTGGGAAATTGTATTTACACATTTGACATTTGCATGCAGTATTATAAAATTAATCTAAGTTTCTTTATAAAATAAATATAATATTTCAATCATATGATTCTGTGAAAGCAGAATCTATGGAGACACACGGGACAAAAAAAAAATCCAAATTGCACATGGTCAAAAACCTACAAATTACATACCGGGCTTCATTGCTACTAAAATAACCTGACAATAATGCTAGCCTGTACTTCCCTCCGCACAGAAGAGTAGCAGAAAAGACAAACCCAAACTTTTGCCGAAACACCCAGAAAACCACCTCAACAACCCTGTGCTGGGCTAGAGTTAACTTTCTACACAGTGGCTGGTATGGGACTGCCTTTTGGATTTGTGCTGAGCACAGAGTTGATAACATAAAGATGTTTTTGTCATTGCTGAGCAGGGCTTGCTCAGAGCCAAGGCCTTTCTGTACTGCCACGCTGGCAAGGGGACTGGGGGTGCATGAGAGGCTGGAAGGAGACACAGCCCGGACAGGTGATCCCAACTGACCAAAGGGATATTCCAGACCACGTGATGTCACGCTCAGTATATAAAGTGAGAGGAAGAAATAGAAAGGGAGGGGCATTTGGAATGATGGTGTTTGTCTTCCCAAGTTACCGCTGCACAGGATGGGGCCCCGCTCTCCTGGAGATGGTTGAACACCTGCCTGCCCATGGGAAGCAGTGAATTAATTCCTTGTTTTGCCTTGCTTGTGCTGCGGCTTTTGCCTTCCCTATGAAACTGTCTTTATCTCAACTCACGAGTTTTTGACCTCTTACCTTTCCAGTTCTCTCCCTGATCCCACTGGTGGGGAAGTGAGTGAGTGGCTGTGTGGGGCTTGGCTGCTGGCTGGGGTTAAACCACGACAAAACCATACCTTCCCATGGCATAAGGTAACCAGCTCCCCTGTGTACAGCTGCCTCTCAAATTTACTCCCTAATTCCATTTTCCCCCCAAATGATAAAACTTCAGCCTAGAGAAGACTGAGGGGAGACCTAATTTTGGTTTTCAATGTCCTCACAATGGGAGACAGGCACTGATATCTTCACTCCTGTGACCAGTGACAGAACCTGAGGGAATGGTATGAAGCTGAGTTAGGCGAGGTTTAGTTTGGATATTTGGAAAAGTTTTTCACCCAGAGGGTGGTTGGGCACTGGAATAGGCTCCCCAGGGAAGTGGTCACAGCACTGAACCTGTCTGAGTTAATGAAATTCGTACAATGCTCTCAGGCACAGGGTGTGACTCTAGGGGTGTCCTGTGCAGGGCCAAGAGTTGGACTTGATGAGCCTCATGGGTCACTTCCAACTCAGTCTACTCTGTGATTCTGTGGCTGAGTTGATGGAAACATGGAAAATCACAGATAGCTAATACATCCTCTTCCATTCTAAACCAAATCAATAGCCACAAAATTTCTCGAGTTCTCAAGCACTCGTTCTAAGCCATGGGCCAGTCATGTACTTTTAGTTCGGCACCAGTCCAGAAAAGCACTTACGTGTGCACTTAACCTTAAGCACATGAGCAGTCCCATGGATTTCAGCAGGACTTCTCACACGTTTGACGTTAAGCAAGGGCAAGAGTGACTTACCTGGACCAGTGCCATAAACTGAAAAGCCTGTACCTCAGACACTGAATATTTTCAAGCATGAAGTGCCTGTCCCATTCTGTGGGAATGGATACTTAAATATAATGCTAATAATCACAAGAACTTCTACTATTTCAGGTATAGGAGGGAATGGAAGATTTTGTTGGACAGAAGAGAAAACAAACATCCATCCAAACTGGTACAACAACCACTCTCAGGTGTTGTGTCTGTGTTTCCTAGGACAACGAAAATAATATTATTGTGTTTCCACAGCAACACAAATGTATATGCCATGATGCAAAATACATTCACAGTATGCAAAGGAAAAAAATGTCTTATATATATTAACATAACAGACAAAGGATCCCTATCCAGCTCAAGTACAGTTTTTCCTCTCAGTAACCTGCATAAAATAAAATCAATCTAGAATTTACAATTTTCTGTTCCTGTGCTGTGCACTGACACAGATCTACTTTGCACCCATGAAGCAACCCACATTTTTTTCAGCTTTGAGCCCAATAAGTGCTTTACATTATATGGTTAAGCATGGGCATCAGCCAGAAACTGCCTTCTTCCTCTGTTTCCAGATGTAGATTGGAAATGCTTTTCTGACCCATTCATTATTTTTTATGTGATAAATGTGGAACACTATAGAATGGAGAAAAAAAGAAGCACTATGGCAAAAAAATGAAGCCTGAAAGTGCAGGCACAGTGATGATTGCCTGGGTCTTGGCTGTCGGACTCAGCCCTAGGGAATTCAGTGCTGCTCAGGTACAGCCCAGCACTGTGATCCACACACAAGTAACCAGCAAGGTGCGAGGAGTGCAGCACATACCAGGTGTGCCGAGCTTCCCCCCTACACCAGAATCAACCCCCGTGGTGTGCAACAGACTCAGTCCCAACACAGTTTGTTGGTCTCATTAGAACAACCTGACAGGAAAGATTTACCTGCACAGAAGCTAAGCCATGCACATGCAATAACTCCTAAACACATCAGGTACACAAAGGCTGCTGTTCATATCCCGTGTGCCACAGGCACCCACATTTCAGGATGACTCTGACAGACACACATAATCATTATCCATCGCCTATGAAAAACCATGACCAAAA
Organism: Vireo altiloquus; assembly: GCA_013396875.1. Taxonomy (NCBI): domain Eukaryota; kingdom Metazoa; phylum Chordata; class Aves; order Passeriformes; family Vireonidae; genus Vireo; species Vireo altiloquus. The sequence goes on along the minus strand of VZRF01000317.1, from coordinate 336,978 downwards.
CTGTCACTCAGTCCTTAGCAGAGGTGACAGTAAATGAAAAGTATGGAGATGGAAGAAGTGATTTTCTCTACAAAACCGTCTTTCTGCATAATCTTTCAGCATGATGACTCACTGTTACTCTAAAATCTGTGAAGAAAAAGAGAAATTGTTTTCAGTACTACCAGTCTACCCACAGATGAACATATGCACCCCCAGGATTTTATCAAGTGTGAATGGCATATAACTGAACCAAATTTATTTCTGCTTTCAAAAAGTCATAGCCAGCATCTTCTAGAGTCAATTCCTCATAGCTCTGTTCCTGATTTTACTATGAAATGTCAGCCTCAGGTTACAGCAAAACCGAAACAGAACTGTGGGACAATGTAGGAAAGGTTGGCTGGCTGAACTATTTGTGAAATATAATTATTTCATTTTTGATGAGAAAAGAGTGATCAGGGTCACAGATACAAGTATTTACAAGTGCAAACTATTATCCTAAGAACTCGAGGATTTAGCTAGGGAAAAATACATTTACTGGAATGAACACTGACAAGTAAAATATTTAATCCCTAAAGTTTTATTTCCCTCTAACATAAAATAATATTACTTTGAATGGTCCATAAATAACAGTAATGGAGAGATTTTGAATGGTAAATCTCTAATGATATACGAGAGAGGACTTAAATAGGTTTAACTGGGCTTTTTCTCAAACTTGGCAACAGTGTTACAAATGGTTTTAGGTTTTTTTAAGCAACATTATAATCTGTTATCTGTTTGGATCAAATCCTAAAAAAGCTTTTTGTTCCAAATTTCCAAACACCACCAATGCAGAAGCAACTGGAGGGAAAGCATTTTTTAGTGCTCTACCAAGTTCAGGGAAAACATCACCTGGGTGCTCTGTGGTGTGATGGGAGCTCCCTACAGATGCCAGTGAGTGGTTGTGCAAAGCCTCAGCTGTGCTTAAACATAGTGTTTGTAAAGGAAGGCTCGGCAGCAAAGTCCTGCCAACAGAGCTGCTACCTGAGCCCGCGTCCAGAGCCCAAATTGGTTATATGCTGCTTTTTCAAAATTAATATTCCAATACAGCCTTACTACAAAACAGTGTGAGATAGTTAATGGTTATTGATCGCATTTTTGTGAGTTAAATAAGAGAAGCTGAAAGATGGAGAAGCGTTTGTCCAAATTAGCATAGGAATGCTTTCCTTCCCCCCCTGAGCTGAGGCCCTTCTAGTCCTCAACTCTGTGCCTCAAGCAAAACTAGTAACACTGGGACGTAAACCACAGGTCAAAATTTAAGGTCATGTGAATTGACAATATTCCCCCCACACAATAATTTTAAGCAAAATAAAAATTCCATCAATGGTGAGTCATCAACAGAGGTTCAGCTTAAGATCAGAAACAGGACTAAGCTGGGGCTGGAGTAGGAAAGAGCCCAAAGCACTCTCTTAGAAAGCGCACAATGAATTTATGTGGAAAAGATTTCAGCCGCACACATCCACAGCAAAATTGGGCAATAATCTGCAACCTTCTCTGGTTCACGTGCTGAACAATTTTGAATGCAATAAAATAAGAAGTTAAATTTACTGAACTGATGATATACGTGTGCCACAACTTACCCCTCGGTAAATATTAAACTCTATTTAATACAATTGAGACAAAGAATTCTGAAAAAGCAAGTTGCATGTAAATAACAAATCTAAATCCCTCTAACTAGCAACCATTTAAGCATATATGAGAATTGTTCAATAGTATGATTATAGAGGGAAGTTTATTTTTTATTTTTGTTTTGATATTTATTTAGATTTTGGTTATGTGTCACAAAAAATATGAAAATTATTTAAATTTGTATTTAGCATGTATTATCTTCATTAAAATGCCATAGAGAGGGTTTTACTAATGTTTAAAAACATTAAAATATCTTAATTTCAGCATTAGTAATAAACACTGTTAAAAAGTTCAGTGAGACTTCTACTCTACTGTAAAATTTCTCGTCTACCTAAAGGTTACACTTTACAATATTTCTACACTGTGAATACAAATTAAGAAAAAATATCCACATGCAGATATTTCTCCCCTCCCCCTTCCTATAACTTACACTTCCAGAGTAACTTTCTTTATCAGCTTTTGTACCGGAATATTTTTCCAAAAGTCTTCCACAGTAACTTCCTAAATTGTGCATTAATCTCCTGCAGATCATATTTTCAGTGAGATATTGAAATAAAAGGATTTTTGACTACTTAAAATTATAGTCAACTGAAGTACATGGTTTTAGTGCAAATAAGCATGAGTATTACATGAAGCAAAAATTATGCCTTTCAAAATTCAAGGAGAGAGGTATATATTAAGAATTTAAATTGCACATTTGCACAATCAGGATTTCTATAAGAATCAAACTCCTGGCCTAGGTATTGTGTGACAAAAATAACAGTCAGCTCAAACGAGACCAAATTGTACTTTTACTTTCTCTACCTCAATCACTAGTATTTATTCCTTTTTTATTTCCGTGTAATTAATCATCTAGATAAATTAAACTCTCTCATCAATTAAATCAGCTCTAGAAAAGTCAAAATATTATTCAGTGGAACTTTTTCTCCAGTTTTTTTGTACAAAAATTAGGAATTCCTCCTCTGAATAGACTTACCTGGGTACCTAGTCAGCAAGAAAAACTAATTCAAAGCCAGTGGCTGAACAGAGTTTTTGCAAACAGACTATCACTGCTATTTATTTTTTTCACATCACATGAAATGAAATTTTCAAGGTTTGCTTTTCTCTAATTGCCACTGTAGAATGGAATACCTTCAGCACGATATTTTTTCATTATATTTAAGTGGAGTATGGAAGAAAAACAATACTGAGGCTGAACTGAATCTGTTAGTGATTTCATATTCATATATAATCTTCACTGCGCAGAATTTCATCAGTTGCTGTGCTTCATATAATAAGGACAATAATTACTAAGAGAGTTTTAATACCCCTCCCAAAATCAAAAACTCCTTTCAAAAGCCAAATTAGATGTATTGGAAATAATGTGTGCTACATATCTTTTATCAAAAAGAAAGAACTTATATGTAAGTTTTCTTACTACTTCTCAATCTACTTTTCACTTTATTTTCACTTTTGGATTTTCTGTGCTTTCTCCAAAATTCTTCCGTTGATCTTGCACCACGCAGTAATTGCTCTGCTTTTGGATAAAATAAAATCTTCAGCATTTTTAGAAAATTTAGGTGTCTAAACCAAAAGTGGAGGTGCATGTCCAATCACTCAAGGAAAAAAAGATATCTGCAAAGTCACTCAAGTAAAAGAGAGGGAGTTATGTATGTTGACACCAAATGGAGTATTTGAGAAGGAATTAAAGAGAATGAGACTGTGCATCTTTTAGACAGGGTATGAAGAGTGCCGACAGGAAAAAACAGCAGGCAGCACACTATGTTGAATGAAAGACTCACAGAGCTACTGAAAAAAAGTCACCTGCCATATTTCTCCTTCAGCTGAGGAAACTATGCATCCTGTATTAGTTTAAGGTCATCAGTTTTGCTTCAAAGGTCAACCTATTAAACAAATATTCTCTCCTATGTAGAAGAACTTGTATTTTTTACTAACTCAAAAGAAATGAAGTCGCTAAAATTAATGGGTCCTAATATATATGCTCATATTCTGACATTTTCATCTTCAGTCCCTTTGGTGGAAAAAATTGATACTTTGTTCAGCTATTCAAGGCAGTTACCTGAAAGCTAAGTACAATACTCTTATTTTTGTTACCATTTCAATTAAAATATTTAAGGAGAAAGAAACCATGAAAAAATAGCTATATCCAAATTCTACCATTCCAGCTTTTTTGAACCACACTAAGTTACTACTACATAAGTCCCCTGAATTTTTTGCAAGACTGCCTGCAATAACAACTGATATAACTGAAGCAGTACCAACCCCTTTAGTAGAAAAATTAATGTCTTGTATATAACTCTGAAAAAAACCCCAAAAAAACCCCCAAAACCCAAACTGAACCTATTGTTCCTTGTGTGATTTTTGATCAAATGTGTAAGACATTGCCATAATCCAGCTGTTAAGACCTCTCTTTATTGAAATTTGCAATGAAGCAACTTGCCGTGGAATAAAGAAAATTTTTCTGCCAGAGGAAAAATATCAGAATATAGCTTTTATTTTTCTCCAGTTCAAAGTCACTGCTCAGTGTTTGCTGAAGGTTCAATTTTGCAACACCTTGAGCCTGATTCAGTTGGTGCCAAATCCCATGGAGCTGTAACTCTTCCTTCAGTTAACTATTGGATCATATCCCATCGCAAGGCAAACTATTCCCTGTGATTAACACTTGGGAAACAGAGCAGTCTCAGTGCCACAAAACATTTATAGAAAGGACTGAAATGCTTTCAAGATGCAAGAAGTAAAATTGAAAAATGAAGTTTCAAACAGGACAAAGTTAGTTTTAATCAAATGCATCATACAGATAAAACCTTATTTTTATGTATTTGTTTTGATTAATCAGAAATACTGATCTGGTATTACAGAAGGTTAAAGTTCCCTTACGGCTAGCTATGGCAATAAATCATCTGTATTTTTAACACATTTAAAAGTGTTGAGTTCCCTGTGCCTCGGTCACAGAAGTTCAGAATTTTCCTACATTTAAACTGAGATCTTTGTCATTTCCAGGTTCTCCAGGAATCTTTTCTCATAGGTCAGATTGAGATGTTTCTAGTGTGCCAGAATCATCATCCTTTTCTGTTTGTTTGTTTAAATGAGGATTCCTGCAGGAATTCCGTGAAATGTCAGCATAAAAATACCTTTATTTCTGTCTCTCTCCTAGAGTAGGGCAGCTTGAAAATTCCTAAATTTAACCGCAACTAGCACTTCTTGTCCTGCAGAGATTCCTGCAGTTCCTGTATTCCCGATTTCACTTCATTTTTAAGCTGTTATAGATACCTTTTTATGAACTGATATATCTTCACAACTACTTTACAGGCATTTTGTGCTTCAGAATATTTTGCAAATTGTGTCTTCATCTTTCACTGAGCTTAGAAGTTTATCACATCTCCTTGCATATCTCTTTGCTTAGTTTCCCAAATATATTTTTGGACTATTTAACTGGAAAAAAACCTCAAAACACCACACCTCACAATGATCAGAGTGTGACCTAACACACACCATATAGATAGCTGATAATGATACCAAAAACCCCGATATAAATTCAGTTAGATAAAAGTGGACTCTCTTCATATACTTTGATATAGTTACTCTATTCGTTTTCCTAAGGCTTGCATGTTACCTGATGGTTCAAATCATACTTTGCTGCTGCCTTGTCTTTCAAGAAATCCTACTTTACTTGCTTTTCCCCTCCTCCATTTTCATTCCTCTGTCAGCCCACGGAGTACACTGTAATTACTGGTATCTCCAGTGTGCTTATGAAGCAGAGCCTGGAGCCCACACTGTGTGGGAGAAGCAGGGCTGATAATCCCAAATTGAGGGAGCCACATTCAATGCAAGTGGTCTGATCAACTTGCTGATTTTTGATATTGGTCACAAATGTAAAATATTACAGCTTAAGTGGTGTACTTTACTCCAAATAAGAACAACTTCTCCTGGCTCAGAACTGAAGATGTCACATCTGGTCTGAAACAGAAAAAGAGAAAAAGAGAAAAAGAGAAAAAGAGAAAAAGAGAAAAAGAGAAAAAGAGAAAAAGAGAAAAAGAGAAAAAGAGAAAAAGAGAAAAAGAGAAAAAGAGAAAAAGAGAAAAGAAAGAAGAAAGGAAAAAAGAAAAGAGGGAAAAATGTGGAAGCCAGGGAAAGAAAGAAGGAAAGAGGAAAACAAAAAGAAATGAGAAAAGGAAAAAAAGGAAAACATAAATGAAAAATTGAAAAATATGCAAAAAAGGGAAATAACAGAAAACAAAGGGTGGGGATGAGGGGAAGAAACAAGGAAAGGTTCACAACACCCAGCTCTGTTCCCTAGTCTGAAATAGTTCTGGGTTTGGACTCAGAGTCACAGTTGCTCCAGGAGTGTCTCTCTCTGTTTAATCACCATACCTCAGATAACCACTTGCATGTAAGGGAATGAATCTCTCTTTGCAAAGCTTTAGGAATCTTTCCAATTACACCAAGAGGATCCCAGTCAGTACCTTTATGAGGATAACCACTAAAATTGCTAAAAACATCCTAAATTCTATCTCTAAATGAAAGTACTCTAAATTAAGGTACAATTGCTGCCTTGCAAATGTAGACTCTCTCAAGCTTGTATAAATCAGTACAGTCCTTGGCTCACACAATTTTAATAAGACCCATGTGTATTAAACCAGATTACATGACACATGTTAAGGTTCATGTTTGATATCAAATTAAGTATACGGATGATTTATGGAAAAGAGTTCACCTCCTTTTCCGCCACGTGAGGTTTAAAGACTAATCTTCAACCAAATCTTCCAACACTTTCTGCATTTAGGCCTTTCCCACTTGAAACCTTCAATGTTGTTTTTATTATCACAAGAGACCGATACCCAGGCTAGCATCTGTTATTATTCCCTTACCTTCTCTCCCTGGGAGAATGCTTGAACCAAGCATATATCACTGTGATTACTGGATGCTGCTAAATTCCTAGAAAAAGAGCAGCACTGCTTTCCTTGTAGAAGGATTTGATTGCACTGTTACTCTATGCACTAATGTGCTGCTTGGCTATAAAGGGAATTGTTGAGTAGTTTCTTTTAAAAAAATCCAACATACCAATAAAACAAGTTCCATAAAATTAATGAACAACCAACATTAGCTCTTACCCACAAGGATCAGCATGACAAATGTATTGATAATGACAGGCATTTGGCTGGAATAACTTTGGGAGGCAAAAATGTGAGTTAACACCTCTCTCTCCCTCCAGCAAGATGCTTTAGCATCTGCTATGAAAAGCAGACAGGTGATGCTATAGGTCATTCACTCCCTCTTGTCATTTTCACTGATAGAGAAGCTTCACAGGTCACCAGGGATATTAACAAAAATTATCTCCTCAGTCTGAAACACAAATTCACTGCTTCACCAGATAATCATTGGGCTGTCAGTTCTACTCTTTACAGGCAATCAGTGCCAGGCTTTGAACTGTACTTAGTTGTCATGACCCTAAAAACTCATTTCCATTTGTTCTTTTTTTTGGTTGCAACAGTAATCTAATTCCTGGTGCCTGTATTTGGGACTTCCTACTCTCAACCCTGGCCCCTTTCCCACCCACTTCTTATTTTTGCAATGCTTGCCCCAGTGCTTTTTTTTGAAAAAAAGAAACATGTCTGTAGGTATTTAGTTAATACCATAATGAAATACAGTTTTCTTTTTACAATATATGCATATTTTTTCCTACTCTTTCCCATTTTTCTTCAGAAGGGAAACTAACCTGGTGAGCACCCTGATGTAAAAATTCCCTTCTTCTTTAGAACATGGTGTCATTGGGTACAGACATGTAGGTTGCAAACTCGAACAGGCAATAACCCTATTCAGAGAAAAAAGTTTCAGAACTGTTAATACTTCTCAATATAAATACAGTTGTTTTCATATATATATATATGATCTTGTTGCTTAATTTGAATCAAGGCATTCACCTGGAATTAATTAACTGTGTGTTGTTACTTTTGACAGACCCTGTCCTCAGCAACGGATGGCTATCTCTAGTTCTACTTATGGTCTGAGTTATCACAGGCCAAAAAAGATGTTCCTGTCAGATTTACTGCCTGAATAGCCAGGCTTCACTGAAGCCTTGGTATTTACACAGGATTTCAGTATATGCATATCATATCCCTCTTTTACAGATGGCTCTTCCAAAATAATCTGACAAGGGTTAAGTTCCTTGCATGCTGAGACCACTTGCTGTCCTGTAGGCAAATATACTTTTATTACTTTCCTCTACTGTGTACATAGGATTTCTCTTGTCTTCTGCAAAGATGATATATTTGTAGGGTCACAGATTATCTTTTTGTGCTGCATTTTGCTGTACTTCAAGCAATGGGAATACATTGAACAACAACGGTGACTAACCAAATTATTAATAAACAGAAAATTCAAATTACTTGACAAAAACCACATAGGAAAATGTAGTGAAAATGTTGTGACAGCAAAAGACCTTTATCTGTGTATATGTACATAAACTGCCTCTTTCCTCCGTGCACCTCAGAGACTTGTGTCCTCTGTTCAGTATCTTTGAATGAATTGGTCAGAGACTGATTATATAGCAATTGTTTACTCCATACGATATCAGTGGTGTTTCAACCTATGGGACCACTTAAGTGGAATCCTGAACATTCAGGTTTATCTACTCTACAATGTCTATAAATTTGTTGGCTTTAGAAAAGTTCAGAACACCACAACAACATTTTAGGAACATTCATTATGTGAGTTTTGCTCACATATCTCCATTAAAAGCAGATGCACAGTTAAATACCTTTTCTGGTCTTGACTTTCATTTGACAGCCAAAGCCATTTTAAAACAATGCTCTCTTAGTGATAGCAATTTTATTCTATATGCTTTACTGATAAGACCTTAAACAGAGGATGACAGTGCATATAACAGGCAATATATCCAAGGAATTACAGATGACATTTTATCTGTTCACAGAATGCTGAGCACATTTCTTTAAACTATCTTTGAGAATATAGTCATCATCTAAGTATTTTTCAAAATCTTATTTTAATGAAACACATTTAGAAGTTTGTTTTAATGAAACACATTTTACCTTCTCATACACTGAAATGAAGTAAGAGTTTGCCATACTGCATGCTCCCCTTTAAGGAATCGAAGTCACAGGACAGTTCCATCAAAAAACCAGTAGAACCACCTGCAGTTCCAGTTGTCTGTCTCATCCCTCTTTCATTTCCTCTGCCTGACAGCAGGCCACTTGATACGCCCCGAGATGAAAAATAAAGGTAAATTCTCTTCACCCTTAGAGATCAAGACTTGATTTCACCCTCACTCCTATAAACTGGATTTCCAAAGCCCAGTCAGCTAGCAGAAGTTTACCTTTTGCCCCGATGCCTTTATAGAAAATGAGATAGCTATAGGAGTTTAAAAATTTTAAAGCATAGTCGCAGCTATGATGAAGCCATCTCTCTCTTTCTGTCATGGTTTAGGAATGGCGTTCCCCAATTTAGTGCTCCCACTGTGATGCTTTAGGTTTTAACTTTTATGTTGTTCCAATCCTGTACTGCTAGTGTAGCTGTGAAGTTTCCTGTAGCTTGTTAAGTGCTGTTCTCTCATGCTAAGACAGACATAACAAAGCCTCTCCAGCTTGCTCTCCAAGGACACCCAAACTGTCCTAGGCCCAAAAACTGTAAACCATCATCTTGGGAAGAGGGGGGTAAGCTTGGGGAAATTCCATCATTGTCTGGGTTCTGGTTGGTGAATTTATGTTGATATAAAAGTGTGAAGAACTGTCCATTTTGGGATCCACTGAGGCAGGACCCTCTGGAGCCCAAAATTGTACATCTGAAGGCCTTTCAAATAAATACCTCCTTTATTCCTTTATTCCTGTCTAGTCTCTGTTTCTAGGTAGCCATTTAAAGCATCAACTGAAACACTCCCAGCCACGTGCCACTTGCACACTTCCTCCTGCAGTGGGCTGGAGAGGAAAATTGGAGGCACAAAAGATAAAGATGACAGGTTGAGATAAGAACAATTTACTGGAAACAGCAATGAAATAAGAAAGCCATCAGTAACAGCAGTGTTAATAATGAAGTGTACAAGAGAGAGAATGATCCACACGGGGTTTGCTCACCATGCAGAGCCCTACAATGCCCGATTGCTCACTTGCCACTGAGCGACTGGGAGGGCCCCCTTTCCTCACCCCCAGAAAACGACATGAGGGGGTATAGAATAACCTCCATGTCCTACCCATGCCCCCTCCTGACTACTGCAAAAATTAACCCTATTCTGGCCAGAACCAGGACACCTTCCAAGCCTGTCAGCCACAGAAGAGCTGCTGACCACGTCTCCTCCATGGAAGGTGTGACAGGGAGGAAGGCGACCATCCTCGTCATTTGGGGACGTCACCCTTACACTCTCAACCCACACACAAGTGCCAGGAAGACAAGAGTGACAGCAACTCTGCAAACTCTTTAGCACTTGTCTAACTAAGGAAAGGCAACTCGAGTTTTTGCAGGGCCTAACAGGTTACCATAAAAATGTGATCACAATCCACCTACGAGCCGTGGGCAGAGGACCAAGGCCGTCACAGCGTGAACAACACGCAGCCACTTCATTTCTCCCAGCTGATACCCAAAATACAGATATGACTCTCCTTTTGTAGAGCCTGATTAATCTGAAATAAAGTGACAATAACATATTTGAAACTTTCTCGTTCCAGTAAAACTCCTTCCTGTTCTATTTTCAATTTATTACACTTGAAGATAAGAAAATTCTAAAGAAAAGTAGCAAGAGGATTTAAAAGATAAAAATAATGAAAATATTTCCAAAAAGCCCAGTATCAGACATAAATTTTTTGCAAACACTCTCCTAAAAAGCTTTTTACAAACACTTTGAAAAGATACCACTGCCATGACTTCTATACTAAAATGTCCACAATTAATAGATCTATTAAAAGATAAAACTTAAATAAAAGATTAAAATTGAAAGAGCTACAAGGATGACAGATAGGAACTTTATAGAATGCAATGAGAGACATTTTACATTGCTCAGACAAGACTTGAAAGAAGAGTACACAATATTAAAATCAATTTAAATGGAAACAAGATCAGACACACATGCAGAATATTTACAGATCCCACCCTCAGCAGAAATTTCCCAGAAAATTATTTCCTTCCGAGGCAGAAAAACAGTCTTTGGTAAGCTGTATACAGCATGTGTCAGTTTGGGACAGTTCTCTGGTATAATCTTTGTCTCCAGTCTCTAAATATAAAAGATGGATAGATCGAATTTATAAAGGTCACTTAATTCATTATACTCATAGTTTAAAATATGGACCTATTAATTTTTACAGCAATAATATTATGGTTCCACCCAACCTTCATTATAAAGTCTTCAGTTTCTCTTATTGCAGGTCCAGAGGTCCTAATCAAACTCCAGGAAAGAAAGTTATCAAATGATTCCTGCAAAGAATTAAAAAAAAACAACCAAACATCCAAAAGCTCACTGTGAACACACTAAATGAACTAAATAATGGGAAACACATTTACAATGTCCTTTAATGGTAAGCCTATCCAATTTGTGATTTAAGAGGTCAAACTATTGGTTATTTTTGCATTCCTGGTAATTTAAGAAGAAACAGGCTGGGAAATGTGTACTCGCAGGCCTTATAAAACTGCCGTCCTTATTTTGAATAATAGACATCCCTTGTAAAAAGCTTACTGGTGGAAAAGGCCCCCTCCATGTTTCCGCGCTTTGGCTGGAGAGCCCTCTGCCCATGAGGCTCACAAGGAAGATTGAGTGTTTAAAGAGACAAAAGAAATCGGCCACAAAAAACCCTGCCACCCATGCGTCCGGAAAACATGAATTGCTCCAAGAGCTGGGACAAGAAGAGCTGCTGACACCAGATGGTAACGTTCCCTGCAGGAGTACTGCACCACCATCTTGTGCTGGGAATGAGGGTTTTCCTCAAGGGCCTGAGGCTAAGCCTAATAATTGGGCAAGTCAGAGGAAGGAAAGGATGAGATGGAAAGACATCTACAGCTCACAGCTGTGGCAGCCCCAAACACTTCCACCCTCATTGCACAGGCTCCAGCCAGCCCACCCACAAACACCATCAGCCTGGTTTTACCTGGTTTTAAAATGATTATTTTATAAGAATTGAGGGCTGTTACATTGATGTCAGAGGAATACTCCCTTCTATGTGAAGAAAAAAGAAAGAAAATTGAAGCAAATTACAACACATCTATAAAATAAACTAAAATTTTAAAGTATGTGAAAATTTTAAAGTGTATGAAAGAAAAGATTTCTTTCTCTACTCAAGGTGGACTAAAAAAATAACTCAGACAAAAGACAAGCCTGCATGCTACATTCTAAAAAGGTAGCTGCAGACCTAAAAAACCATTTCACAAATCACCCAGCAGTCCTTAGGGAATGGAAGTTGACTGGGAAAATCAAGGAGCAATTAGCAGATTTTACTTACCTTTCCATTGTCAGGTTAGCACTGATTGCCAACAAGCATTTAATAATTTCACAATTTGGTCACACAGCATTTCTGCTCAATGATTAGTGCTAGCTGGAACATTTCTAATTAAATTTCATTTAGTCACAGCCAAATTGGGTGTTGCTCATTTGAGGTTTTATATTCCAGCATTAGTGGAATATAATAAGCTGGTGGTTAGGACACTAACTTGAGGTGTGGAACAGTGAATTTCAGTTTCATCCGCTGCCTGTGTTGCTCCAGCTCTGGAAGAAATAATCTGCCTGAAGTTAGTAGAAGCAGCAGCAGAGAATGGAGCTATGTTCATCCTGCATCTACACATTTTTAGTCAGCGTTATCCTTCAAAAAATCATGTCAATGGATTCTGTGTCTCTCTAAGTCATTTGCAGCCCAAGTATAAGGGCCATTTTTCTGTGTGTCCAAAGGAAAAAGAGACTTTTTTTTTTTTTCTTCCACACAGCACTGACCTGGTTGTGTCAAGCATCAGTGGGAAATAAGCTGAGGTTACAACAATTATATCCAATTGCAAGACCATTGGGCATAAAGCTGAGACCCACACTTAATATTCAGCAGTTAGCAGGGCTCAATGTCTGTATATCAGCTGCTCCAGGACAGGCAGAAAGCAGAGAATATTCCATGCCTGCTCAGTGGAGGCCTGGCCATCATTTTGTGCTCTCAGTACACTTGATCTGTTCCACTTCCTCTGACCCCACAAAAATTTACTGTCAAAGCCAGCACAACTTTAGGTATGATAGCCTTCTGCAAGCTGTGTCTGCAGAAATTAAATTAACAGCAATATATCCTTTGCCTCAAAGGACTGCACTGAGTCTTCGTTAGTCGAGTTTGTAGAAGTTTAGAGATCACTGGATGGGAGTTCTGCACAAGTGCAAGGCATTACAACATTACACACTGCAAAACTTTGTAGAGCTGCAATTTTTGTGGTAGTCTGGGGATTGTCATGGTCAGAATCAACTATGTCATTCTGCAGTTTTGGTTACTAGGTAAAATAAATAGATTAAGTTATTTGGTTTTAGCAAGGTACATATGTTTTACTAGGTCATTTTGTTCACCCTTTACTTGCTGTCTCCATTTCTTCCACTCTCTTCAATGAGGATCAGAGCCTTTCAGGCTGGAAGGGACTTTGGTAGGTCATCCACCCAACCCATCCTGACACACAGAGCAGGCCCAAGTCACACTGCATTGCCCAAGGCTTCCTCTCACTTGGTCTCATCCAAGAACAGAAACCACATGGCATCTCTGGTCCGATGCTTGGCTGTCATAGTAAAACTCCTTTTCCAGTGTCAAATAGAAAGCAACCCTCTCTCAATTTATGCCCTCTGTCTCTCCTCCTCTTGTCCTGCACCTCCTTAAGGAGGGTGGTGGCATTTCCTCACAGCTTGCCTGTAGGCGGTGGGCTGTGGGGTGCTCAGGGCTGCCTCTCTTCCAGGCTGAACAAACCCAGGTCCATTTGCTGCCCCTCTCAGGGCTCCTGCCTCCCCTGCCCCAGCCATCCTGGTGGCCCTCAGCTGAACTCGCTCCAGTCTATTAACACCTTTCTGTCCTGAAGCCCAAGGCAGGACACAGTACTCCAGATGTGGTCCAATGGGTACTAAGTAAAGTTTTCAATCTTCATCTCAAAAGCAATCTAACTTTTCCAGCATCAATGGTCCCTAGATTCAAAGAGAAAATGATGAAGATTAGATGCAAAAATTCCCACTGAAACAGTTTAAAATTTTTCAGCCTTTTAATGAACTGAGCCCTGGAGAACTGTTTCAAACTCAATGAAACTCAACTTCAGTCTGAATTTCTGAAGATCGTTTGGAGTTAACAATTCATATGCGCCAAGCACCATGAGAGAAATGCCACAAGTGGCAGAACCACTTTTGCAGTGCAGTTTTAACCATCTTTGCCAAGTTTACCAGTTAGAAGTGCCTCAGTGTCTCCTGATCCTGGAGCAGCATTAATCAGTCACCATTTCTCATATCCTGTCTGATTTATGGTTTTCCTCCAGGGCAAAGACTTCAACAATTGAGTTTGGGTTTGGACCTACAGTCTGACATATGTTAAACATTACCAAATTTTCAGGTGTTGTGGGGTATAGGAACTGTGCAAATAATTACTTTTTTGGATCCATGACTGAAGTTATTTTTAATATGACTTTGTTTGATTTCTCAGCATTTTGGACTATTTGCTTTCATTACACTTGTAATACATTTCTGGCAACTGCACTCCCCTTCCCGTATATGACAGGAAAGCTATGAAGGGCTTGATCATACAGAATGATTTATAAATCTGTTAATTAGTACCATGGATCACTTAATTTAATCCTAAGGCTTAGCTGAGATTGGAACAGTGAACAAAGAGAACAAACATACCTGAAAATAGTAGTTACGTTATCTATTTAGCTTTAATATATGCTGAAATTAAACACTTGTCTTAATTAAACCCTTGCCACAAGGGAGGCCTTGACACAATTTTTGGACTAATCAGGATGGGGAACAGTTGAGAATTGGAAAAAAATGCACATAACTAACTGTGATTGATTTCAAATGGTGTTAGGTACCTTTTAAGGTTCAACCTGAGCCTTCTCTCCCAATACCTCAGAGAATCGTTTTAATTACATGGACCCATTTATAAAAGTCAGTTAAAATGGCAAGGATAGAAAGGATTTTCAATAATAGGTTGTCACACTGATACCTCTACACAGCAGCCCCTTTCCCTTGCTGAATTACAAAAGCACATTAAAATTTCCTGCCATTTAAAAATAATCATTAGGAGGAATTAAGACAATATTCCTTCTATCCAGAGACTCTGGACTTGTCTGGGCTTCAGTACAGCAGTTCATCTTCTCTGCCAGACTGCTGGGGTGTCAGCAGAGAAAATGTTTGCTAGTTCTGCTTTCATTATTTATGTCCAATATCTTCTCAAAAGATCACCCACCTCAGGAGCTTGGTTGGCAGCTGAATCAATCATTTTAGCCAGAGCTAAATGTGTCCTTCCTTAACGCATCCTTGAAAAAATTCAGTCTTGAAAGTCTTGAATTAAGTTTTAGAAGAACTGAATTAATTTTCTTTTTTTTCTTTTTTTTTTTTTTTTTCTTAAGCAGAGAGGGTAGAAGGCAAGAAATGAGGAAAAGGCTGGGATCTTCAATACAAAAATTTAGCAAACTATCAACCTCTTTTGAAAGGATCTTCAAAGAGGAACACTTGGCAATATTTTGCAGAACAGCCTATTTCCTCTACCTATGCAAAATGAAATAGAGGTGCAGGAAACTGGCTACTTAGCCTATTTTCATGGTTGGTTGATATTTTTTCTTCAGATCCTGCATATTTCCTTCTCCTCAATCCTCAGTACCTGTAGTATTTGAAGAAATCAAATTTTCTTTGACACACAATTTCATTTGTGGCTGATACTGGAATGTAAGTTTAAAAAACTATTTTGTCCTATGGTAAGTGTCTTGTGAGCAGAAGCTGGCTATGGACAGTCTATTTGAAAGGTAAGCACTACTATCTATTCACTACTCTAACGTCACTCTAGGAATGCTGAGAGAAGGATTCTTTTGTACCAGTTGAAACTGCCTAATTTATTTCCTAAACACTGGGAGCTAGTGATGAATTTTGATCATCAAAAAGCAATTTGGCATGCCACATAATGTGTTCAATTGCTTTATTAGGGACACACTTGGAAAGAACATTTTCCCATAAGAATTAACAAAAAAATTGTGTGATGCATAGGGTAATGTTTTATTTAACAGTAGTTTCAAAAGCTGAATAATATTTAAAATTTTAATGATATTTTCTAGATGAAGGGAAAGTGTATTGAAAACTCTTTGTATTATTCTCCAAATAAAACAGCTTTATCTAACAGCATTACAAGTTTTTTTTGAAGCTGTGAGTGGTAGCAAAGGGCTAAAAACCTCCAAGAACCAGTTATCTAATCTGGCATTTGTACAAATAGAGATTAGAAAGTCAAGCCAAAGAATGTGTCAATCATGACACTGGAAATACAGCAAGTTTACTTTTTAATCCACTGCACATGGAACCTCTTTACAGCGTGTTTCATATCACTGCTTCTCATCCCAATTATCAAAAATCTTTTCTTTCCCTATTCACTACAAGCATGAACAATATAAGCTCAGCTGCAGGTGGTTGCCAAAGAAGTTACTTCACTGTGGATATCAGTTCATAGTCTCAAAATTAATATTTTCTTTGGCTTGCCTTTGGCTTTTTTTTTTTTTCCCTGACCACTTAAGTAGTACAGAGTCACCCCAAGACAGCATGCAATGCTGATCTTAAACTACAGCAGAAAAAAGAAAACCCTATCAATGATAATTAGGTTTGCCTTGTAGAGAGCTTTCAGGTTTGTTTTTGTTTTGGGCTTTGCCCTCTCCTGTCGTCTTTGCCCTTATTCAATTCTTTGAGCTCTTATGGTACAGCTGGGTGTCAGCTTCAGCTATATATTAAGAAGCTAAAGCTAAAGAAAACTCCTTGGGTGACAATTGTGAAGTGATTTTGAGGTGAGTAGATTTCATTTGTTTGCCTATATGGTGTGGGAAAATGATAAACATAGTCGGAGTACAATATAAAACATTCTTCTGTATCTCTCTAATGGGAAAGCATCCTGATTTTTTGCTTTCATTTTTGAATTCCATAGTCCATTGGACAGTTTTCAGAAACTATTAGCAACATCAACATACTGCTATAATAATTTTTTGGCTTCTGAAAAACATTGATTTAATATTTCTAAAACACTTGGACCACCAATTTAGCAACTGTAAATGCTTCAGTCACCTCTTAAACCACCAATGTAGCATTAAAACTAACAATTCCCCTTTCACCCAAATTTCCTTCGAATAGGTCTAGTCATTGGATACTATTGATATAAATGTCCTCAGAGCAGATGAAACACTGGGTGAAACCACAGCTAGAGCTGGGAAGAAGCAAGTGTAGCTACCCATAGCTTATGTCAGACACCCAAATAATTTGGATGAGGTCTTTTGGTCATACTGCTGCTGGATGCTGGCTCTAAGAAAGCATCTCTTCCTGGTCATCACCAGAAATACTGTATTTATTCATTAACCCTTTGCTTATTAGGTGGCATTTCCTGATAAGGAAGTGTTAATGTCTCTCACATTAACACATACAGTGATCACCCATGAGTGATGGGCAAGGAGAGGGTTAAAATTAGTTTCTTTCTGCATATGGTTCCTGTCTCAGCTGTGAGATCAGTTATAGCTCCCTGGCCAAAGATAACAGCTAAAATATAACAGATGCTGGTACTTCCACAGCCGAGGTGAAGTATTTCCTTTCATCCTCGCTAGTCACTGATAATGTCCCAATTCTCCATTCACTGGAAACATCAAGGGCACGAGCAGGTTATTACAACATGAAATGAATGGCCTGTTTAAATTGAGCCCATGCCTGTGCACGGTGTGAAGTTTCTCCAGTCCCAAGAGACTAAAGCTCAGTGGGGAAGAAAATTATGCAGTCACAACGGCAATGGTTGGAGGGTGAAAGCTGTGGTCCTTCTGACAAGGCACTGCTGGGGAAGAGAGTGTTGGCTGTCATCACTTGGTCTTCCTGGCAGAGCCATCCTTCCTGGCACGGTTAATGGACAAATTCTGACTTGCTGGGGCTGTCACTAGGCAGTCCCAGCCTGTGGCTTCCTCGGCCCAAACCAAAAGTTTTAGACTAAGCATCTACCTTGCATGGATGTAAACAGTGCATGAGGAACCAACCCAGCTTCTATGAATCCACACTTTCCTAGGCATTGTCAATATTTTACGCCACTACCGATTCGCACCAAGCATTTTGGCAGCCATTTGCATAAATCTTAACCTGCCGGGTTTGGGGGTTTTTTGTGTTTTAAACTCAACCACAAAATGAGTGTTAAACTCAACATGTCTGAAACCCAGTCTGCATATAACATTTTCCAATGGGAGTTAATGAGTTTAGGGATGTATTAGTCCAGCAGTTAATTAGACTGGCAATCAAGTTGCTGTTCACCAGTATAGCTGGAATAACTTTATAAGATACAGTGCTGGCACTAGCAGCAAATGCTTGTTCTTGTACAAAAAAGCCTCCCAGTATGCATGCATAAACATATTAATGCATCAGGGGAGGTGGGATATAGATAGCTAAACAAATTTGGAGAGAGATATTTTTCCTGCTTTCCTGCACAGATGTTTATAAAGACCAGTGAGTTCTTCTTTCTTTCCTCTCCCGTGAAAGGAACTGAATCAAAACTGGTGATATTGGTACACCATTACAGGAGGGAAAAAAAAGTGCAAGATGATCCACAGTAAATAAGGATAGAATTGGTATGTGGATTTCTGTAGGAACAATATCCTGGGAAAATGTGGTTTCCAGTTATGCTCATGAATACAGCTCTGGAGTGCAATAATACAGAACTGCAATGCCAGAAATCAAGATGACAGGAGAACACTGAGGTAAATTAAAAAAACCCAATGAAAATTACTTAAAGAGAAAAGGGAGACTACAAAGAAACAGAAACAAAGAGGTCATGGTGTCTGTTTTCCTTGCATCAATCAAAGGACATTTTCCTAAGAAATACATGAATTGTAAAACCTAGATTTAAGCTCAAAGTGTCTTCCACTCCAAAATCACCCTGCCAAAAAGCCGCAGAGATGCAATGGTGATGTGTACCATTCTGGATTTCTCAATACCCTCCGGCCATAAGTTTTGTAAATTTCAAGTTCTGTTTGTGTAAAACATGCATCTTGGTTGCTAACCCAAACTAACAGAAAAATTGTACATCCAGGTGAACGAAACAGAATAATAAGACCACAAAAAGTCACTTTATACACAAAAGAACAAATAAGGAAGTATCACTGAAACTAAGAAAATATTATACCAAATGTAATCTCCTGTTGGTAGGAGAGGGCTGTGTGAGCTACAGCTCAAGGTGGGTACTCCTTGTCCTCGTTAGGATTTCATTAGGATTACCTGTGTAGCTGCCAACTTTGGTAACTGACATATGAAAACTAACATTGTCGGCGGAGAAATATTCATTCAGCCTTAAAACTCTTGCTGACAGAAGTATGTTTTTCCAAGTAATAGACACATTTCTGCAAAAACTATCATCTTTCCCTGGGAAAATACTGACAGGCCACTAGAAAGCATATCAAATTAAAATATAGAAGTAAAACTACACTGGTAAAATATTATCATTTGTTCGTATATATGTAACTGTGCCCTGTGGAAGTTGCCAGCCGCACTCCTGTCCAGGCTGCTCTGCATTCTCACGGCAAATCTGTTCTTCTCGCCAGGAAGAGAGGCTGTGATTTGTTGTAAATACTGTAGGATGAGCAAGAAACCCATTCCAGAGAGGAGGAGGAGAGCACGAGACAGCCAAAGTACATTAGTCCACTTGGAAGTGGGCATTATTTCAGAAAAGCCTATTAGTCAAAATACAAAATATGGTATTGGTACAGCTTTGGTACAGTATTTTCTCTTTTGGCAATAAAATGTCCAACTTCATTTTTTGGACAGTTTGAATTACTTTTTATGGTTCTAGTCTGACAGTGTTGGAGGCCATGTTATACAAGCTGAAGAAAATTTTTATTCAGAAGAGTAAAATTTCACCTTTCTTTCAGGAAAGATTACTTTTTAATTTACTCATTAGAAATCAATCCGTGGGGCAAGAAATCTGCCTGAAAACTTAGAATTCCTTAAAAGCATATAAAAATAAAAGGAGAAGGACAGGAAAGAAATCCAACAAATATTAATGCCAAAGTCTAAATAAAATATCAAAAGCAAATAAGGTGAGAAATAGGTGGATTTTCCTTTAATATTTAAGCCAGCATCTCAAAAAGAAGTTGCATTTCTAAAGATGTTCTTTAAAAGAAAATCTCTATTTGAGCAGCTGTGCTGAGGTCTACCTGAATCTGTAGGGGAAACTAAGCTCTAAAAAACAAAACCAAAAAAGCTGAGCTGCCTTTTTTGAAGAATTGTAGCTAAGATGACCAATAACATAAAATTCATCTTTTTTTTTAATCCTTTATTGGAGCAAGGAAAATAACATCCTTGCACTGTAGCAATGTCATTATTATGAGACCATGAGAGCTGTTATGTGCCATATATAACTATGGTGATGCTAGAGGATATCTGGTTGAGAGTATCCAGATACCAGAAAGGGAACAGTAATCAGTAATTACTCAGTGACAATGGCATGACATTTTTCTTTCTAACATACTGAGGACAGCTGAGGAAGATAGACACCTGCAAATCCAGAGCTGGCACCTGCAGCAGTGGGTATTTCTGAGTGGAAGGAACTCTGGACCATCTTCTCAGCCATCCTGAAGAAGTATTGGCCGCTGATCAAACACTTGCCCGATAATGGAATGAGAATATTGGATGTCATTATATCCTTGCAAAAACAAACCGCAGCAATACCCAATGTTTTATCAGTGGCAATCACTGACAGGCAAAATGCAGCATCTTAAGCACAAAGCATCCTTTCCATGTTCCCACTGACACCTCCTCTTTTCCCTATGAGTGCTGGATTGTTAGCATTTGGAGCTTACAATTCCATTCAGCTCACTGAACAGATTCAAAAGTGCTCCTTGCTACCTTATGGAAATATCAAGTAAAATAATCTCTTTTCAAAACCTGGGAGAGCAACTGTAAGTCTTCTAAATTTATTTTTGATAGAAGTCTGTTATGGCAGACAGAGATGAACTGTCTTCCCCCTCCTTTTTTTATGCAACATGTGTTAAAGGTATTATTTCATAAAATATATGTTTATTATGCAGTTATCTCAGCCCGAAGGCTTATGGCTTTCCAGCATGTATAAAACAGTACATAACTATAATCCATAGAGACTCTGGGTTTATTTAAGTCTCTTGACTCTCAGCAAAAATACCAAAATAGCATAAGTAAATAGAAGGCTGTCTGAATGTAATAATCTTAAAAATAAACAAACACATCTCATAAGTAAGCACAGATCAGCAGTATTGTCTAGTTTAAGTTCCAATGCTCACTGTCTCCATCCAGAAACTGGTAAGAGTTATTTGCATAGTTGTAAACTTACTAGTTTCAACCATGCTTTCCAAATAAATCATGTAACCATATAAAGATATTTTAATAGCCAGATGTACTTTGGTTCCTCAATCATCTGAGGTAGTAAGAAACATCTGGAAAGGAACCTGTCCAGAGAACACAGTTTGCCTCCCCATAACAAACATACATATGCATACGCACAAGAAGATACCTTCCAGCCTCAAATATGCAGGTTTACCGCTAAATATTACATCTGCTCATGTTTAATGATTCTCTGTGGTTCCATATTTAACTATTTTAGCATTTAGTCATATGGACAAGTGCATGTGCTTTTGTATTCAGCAAACTACCACTAGGAATAAATGATAAAGAATAATATTCTTTGCTGATTGTATCTCAACCAAACACTCAGTCAAGGAACCAAAACAGATGTCAGCTTCGGAATCTCAAGAGGTGGATGCCTCCGCAAAAGCCAAATAGGTTTTCACACTTAACATTTGTACAAGGAGTTTCCATGCTCCCTTTGCTGAAGCTGATGAACTCACAGAGTTAAGGGCTGTTTTTGCAAGAATAAATCTATTGCATCTAGTCTTAGTTCTCTGGGCAAACCATTACAGTTTTCCCATGAAACTGAGAATGTAACTCAAAAAAAAAAAAAAAGGAAAGTTTTTGGAAAATCTGACAAGCTTTTGAAAAGGGATTTGGTAGCTTGAAAAACACTATATCACTTCATCATGAATTAAATAAACAAAAAAGAGAGAAATAATCACTGATATCTAATTTATCCAGACTAATTTTCACCAATAAAGCAAATTATTCCCTTCTTCTTCAGAAAATCATCTTTGGGTCTTGAACATTAGCAGTATCACAGTGGCATTAACAAGCAAAAGCATTATTATATTTGTGACTGACAATTGCTTCTAGTCACAGAGGTGACTTCAGTTTGTGGCTTTATTGCTGTGAGAGATGATTTACCTGGCGGTCATTTATTTGCTGGAAATTTTATTTTGTGCATTTGAAGGGTAATAGGATTTTTTCTGGTGATTTTTTGTTTTTGTTGTTGTTGAAGAAAGGATCAATATACTTTCAATATTTCCTTTATTTTCCTTTACATTACACTTACACAACTCTTTGGATCCTTATAAAAAAACCCACTTGTTTTTCAAAGAATTTACAGAATGATATTTGGTTTACTGTTAAGCTGATAATTGCAGGCAACTACTAAGAATCCTGGACACAGTGTGGAAATAAGTTATTTTAATTTTTCAATAGAAGTTTTCTCTGTTACCTGAGACTTAACAGATTGATATTCCCCGTTAAAATTCTCTGTTAAAAGGCTGAAAGGCTGTGCCCCTTAGTAAACACTAAAGTAGTAAATTGTTTGGTATGATGACAAGACCAGAAAAGCTACAATGCAAATCTTATTTTTAGGATGAGTATCAGAGAAGCTAAACCATGAGATTAGAGCCAAGTGATTTTTAGTAATTATTTTCTAGTTCAAGTAATAATAATAAAGACTTTTTCTTACTGCAGTAAACTAAAGGAAGCTCTTCTAAAGATTTTGCATGTTTTTCCTCCACTCAGCTAATAGTTACTATCATATTGCCAGTGAATATCCAAATTTTAAAAACTCCGTGAAAATCAACTCAAGGAGATAGCCAATTTAGTAAGGGTAAAATTCCAACAATGTAGTAAAAGCAGATTACATGTAATGTTTAGGCACTAGCAACAACAAAAATGCAGAATATTCTACTTGAGCACAGTTCTTATCCAAAAATCGGAAAGAACTTTCCCAAATCAGTAAGTCATAATCTCACAGATGGTAGTACAGTCCCTTTAGCTCCTCAGCCAAGCTTATAAACATGTTTCAGACAGCTAGCATACTTCCTCTTATCTGATAAGGTGATTCTTTTCCTAGACAAAAAAAGCACAGAAAATGCAATCCACTGTATTTCACTGAAGCATTTGATATATTGCCATATGGGAAGTTATCGATTCAGCTGCTAAAATTGGAGATTAGCACCAGGACTATAAAAGAGATAGTAGACATGAATACTAACTGTGGGGAAGTACTGAAATTATGAGGCTAAGAAGAGGTTACCAGTGTGACTCCTCAACAGTTCCGTCTTGGAGACGACTATTTTCATTTTAGCGACATTTTCTCTATCAGGAATAATTTGCTAGTGCATCTGCCAGTCTCATAAATGCAGTGGAGGGCTGGAATATCCCATGGGAAAAAACACCAAGGATCTTAGGGATAGACATGATAGCAAAAGAATTAGAAGTTAAAAAAAAAAAAAAAAATTTAAAAAAAAATCAGAAATCCAGGAACAGGATTACTAGATTTCTCTTGGACAGCTCAACCAATGGAAATGGCAGAGGACAGAATCATCTGGCTGCATTTTCCAAAGACAGGGAGACTCTCACATGTTTATGCCATCTAACCCCAGATGTACCTTGAAGATTTTCCAGCAGGGACAAACATTTGTGTTTGGGTAGAAGACACTAGCAAGGCCTCTTTTGGAAGACTATGTACACTTATGGTCAGCCAAGCTCATAAAAAATTTATTTAAACCAGAACAGAGCTACCAGAACAAATAAAAGCGTTAGGATATTAAAAAACCAGAGTAGCTTATTCAGCCTTTAAAAAAAAAAAATGAAAAGGGTTTAAAGAGACTTCAGTTTTCCTCCGCAAGCAGTCAGGGTGATTAACACTAGCAGGGGAGAAAAGCTTTCCAGGATCCTCTTGCCATAGGCAAATATAAGTGAAATCATTCCTCTCCCAGTGTATATTCCTCTCACTCCATGTGAACACCTCTCCTCCAGTTCCAGCAGGCTGGAGCTGTGCTGGCACACCCAGCCAAAACAGCTCCATGGGTGCAATGAGGGCCTCACCTATCCACATCACCTGCAGCCTGCTGATTGCTACGAACAGCTTTTCAAAGAAAATCAGGGAAAAGACACACATTCAGAGATCCCCTGCAGAGCAGGCTCCTGAAGAAGCCAGTGCCTTGTATCTCGTGTTTACATGTGTTTTTGTATTTATGGAGGCAGCAATGTCCCATGGACAAGGGCGTCTTGTACTACATCAGGTTGCTCAGAACCCCATCCAACCTGATCTTGAGCACTTCCAGGGCTGCTGCATTCACAGCTTCTCTGGACAACCTGTTTCAGTGTCTCACCACCCTCACCATAAAAGAAAATTGACTATGTAGTCATAGTCCAGGTGAAAACTGGAAATGTCCTGCTGAGAATAAAATAGTGCATCTTCAGGAATCCTACTGGGATCTCCTCATGTTCTCTCAGTGCTTTTCATATCCAGCTAGCATGGCTAGGGACAAACCCCCAACTCAGCCCTACTTTCATCACTTTTCTGTCATTCCATATCTTTGCCTCAGGAAAGGTTTTCCTGTCAAGTCCTAAGAAAATGTAAGCTTCTCTCCCTTTTTTTCTCCATCACATTCTACTTTCTCTCACTTCTTTTCAAGGTAACTGTGTTTTAGTCTTACTATACCTATCTATCCCGGATATGTGGAATTTGGTTTTGCAGTCCTGTGTCATACAATGCTCTGTTTGGTAGCAAGTCCGGATGCCCAAAGAGACGAAGAAGCAGTTCAATAATATTTTTTTCCTATATTGCATCTGACCAAACTGTTAAATTTTTTCCTTATTTTAAAAAACAGGACCATGACTACAAAAAGTTATTTTTTGAGGCTTTGCCCAAGTGAGCAAATACACAGTTTCAATATAAGCACTGACAGTGTAAGCAGTCACGAGAGCAAAGATTTAGTGAGTCAATGGGCACTATTTTTTAAATTAAGTTATTGGGGGATTTGAGGGATGCCAGTGTAGAATGATGGAAATACATGGCTAAATAGTGCATAATTTGAAGTCACAAAAATGTTCATACATTATCCCAGTTATCTAAAATAAAGTGTGTTTTAACCCAGATATTCCTCCAGATTGCAGTGCGACAGAGATTAAGAGATTTTTAAATACTAGAACTAAACTTGAATTCCATTTAGATTTCTGACTAATAATGTATTCTAGGTCAGGTACTTTAAAATCTAAATACCACCTAGAGGGCAGCAAATACTGAGTGGTAGTATTTGAAATTCAGTATACGAAACTGAAAATTAAAACCTATCCATCTTCTGTACCACCTGCTTAGAACTAAGTTCAGGTTTTAGATCTAACTGCTGAAAAATACCAAGCTTACATTACCATAACACACTACAGCCTGAAAGATGAGAACAAACACCAACATAGTCATTTTACAAAAAAACCCCACCCCAAATCCCACAATATAATATTTTTTTAAATGTTGGCTTAGATTTGCTACTATATTAATTCACCACACCAAATCTAGGGCACTTTGGGAGCACAAGACAGACGTAAACTGCCCAGTTCACCTGGCTATGGCAATGCAAAGAGCTGGTTTCACAACACTGAGCAGTTGCAAGTCAACCACACCATAGTAAAGAATCCAGCATGACAGCCATTCCTATGGCATGATAATGCCATGCTTAGGTACAATTTATTCCTATACCAAGAGAAGAAGCTTTTGCAGCTCCAGGAATTTTTATATAACCATGCAATAATGAAGATCACCAAAGAATATATTTAGCCACTGGCTAATTAAGATGGAAGAAATGATTGTATAATCATATTCAGCTCACCCAGTGATTTTGTGGAGCATCTGGGTGCCATTAGGTTGGCTTCTTTTAGTCTGATCATATTGCCAGCCTAGTGGTTTCCCCATAACCTGAATTAATATAGCTCTTTTGCCAGTTAATTGTTCAAATCCAGAATCAGAGTATCAAAACATGGTAATTGGTCTACTTTTTTGCTCATTACACAACCCTATTATTGACAAAAACATAAAAGTAAATGATGACAAAGTATCGTGCCTTTATTATTTTCATTACCACTGAGCCCTGAAGCCCCACCACTAGAGAGGACCCCACTGTGCAAGGCATTCTACAAACAGAATAAAAATGGCTCTGGACAGAAAACAGAGCTCTGCAGAAAACCAGAGAGGGCAGTTAAACAACAATAATTTACACTGGGAGAAAGCAGACCCGAAGAGGAAGGCAAGCTAAAGAAAAACAGTGAAGAGTGTCTAGGAGAGATGCTCTGCTGAGAGGAGGAGAGGTGGTGTAGAAGAAGACTAAGGGAAACCCAGAAGTGGCACGTAGAAACATTTCTAGTTTTGTCTATCAGGCCTAATTACTCTGCAGTTGCTGGTTTTGTTCTAGTGCTGTTTCTCTTAGATGAGGCAGAGAGAGTTCCCTGTGTTTTGGGGTGAGCAGCCCTGCTCTGTGAGGAGGCCTGTACTAGCCTCTTCAGATCCATGTACCTTCCAGTAGGACACAGTAACCAGTGTCACTAATGCCAGTCATATGCAATTCATTCCCTTTCTCATCCTGCTGCCAGGGGAACAAGTGAGTGCTCAGGGAATGTTTTGTGTTAGCAGCATTTGGGTTTTCCCACCCTTGCACACAATGCAGAAGACAAAGCCAGCTGAAGAAATGCATTTTTCCTCTGCAGCAGAAATGCAGAGGCTTAAGAAAGTTTTATGTTCCTATGAAAGTATATTTGAGGTTCATGCCCTAAAGTAAGTACAAATGGCAAAAAATTCTGGTTTTGAAAATGGCTTGTTTGTTTAATTGGGAGTCACTAGATTATCTCACCCCCCATGTTTCTGAGAAGCCCAGACCTACAGGGACATAACCATGGCAGACACGAATGAAGCAAAACAATGAGGAAACAATATTTTCTGCATGTGCATGTGTACAAATGATCTAACAAGACAAAAAAGATCTGAATGCTTTTTTCCAGTAAAGGAAAAGTGTCATAGAAATGAAACCAGGGCTACAGGCAGGCCCTTGAAGCCGGCAGAAACACTGCTGATTGCTTTCAGCAGATGAATAAAGCTGGTGCATCAATAAGCCAATGCCTGCACTCTCTACAACCCCTGCAGCAGTACAGAGCACACAGTGATGGCCCACAAGTCCTTTCTCTTTGCCTGTAGTAAGTGCCTCCCCCTCAATTCCATGATGAGCATTCATGCAGAAGCAAAAATGACATCTGGGCATAAAGGCACAGTGGGCAACCACGGGCTGTGGTGTTTCTCAGTGCTTCAGGAGGTGGGGATACTTGCTCAGGTAACATTTCTTTCACTGTGCAAATGAAAATGAAAGTGACGCTTTCTCTCTCTCCTAAATCCACTTCATGGGTTTGTAGCTGCCACATTGCTCCAGCTCTGATGAGCAGGGCAAGACTCATACAAGGGGAGGTACCAGTGACGCTTTTATTAAACCAGTTGATGCAGCTGAATACCTTATCTTAGCCATTCTTTCATTTCCTGTTTTTTCCCTCTCACAGCCTGTTTTGATTTAAAGCTGTTCATTCAGGCAGGAGTACTTCGGATAGGTAACACAAAGTTTATAAGACACAAAATGTGTATGTGAGTGCACACACATGCACACTTGCCCGTTATTCCCACACCATCCATATCTGTAGTCTAGACAAAGCTACAAGAGCCAGAAGTGGGGAACAGGAAAGGGAAATAAAAGGTGAGGATTGCATCAGTGTCACCAGAGCCGAAAACTGGGAAAAAAACAAAGTGAAAACTTGCATGTTTCTTAGTGCACTGGGATATGACCTTCCCTCAACCCTGGTCCATGTAGACCCAAAAGATATTAAATCACCTCTGTTGCAGGAGCACAGTAATCAAGTGCCTCAATCCCGTAAGAATTAAGTTGATGCACTAATTTGCCTTTGAGCTGCAGAAGGACATACTTTCAACTACAGGGTCTGAGCAGCAGCTGATGCTGTGCCACAAACAGCTGTGATGAATCTACACAAGAAAGACGGGGTGCTAGCAGGAGTAAAAAGGCTTCCAGAAATGTTTTAAAGTCCACAAAATCAATTGGCCCCCAATTTCGATAGAGCAACAAACCACACAGGGAGTGTGATGGAGGGCATAGTATTAGGGCATACTCATGAAACACTGAGTACAACCTTGGTTATGAAGAATGAAGTTTAAAAAAAAATCACTTATTTTCTATTTATTTCTTTGATTTACCCTGCTGGAAAAATAAAAAAATAGGCAGTACATTTTCTTAAACCACAGGACCTCACCACAAACCATCCCATCTTTCTGCTGGTATCCAAACACAACAGGCATGGGATATACTCCTTCATCTCTTTGGGTGGTAAATTGTTACTCAGTCCGTGGAAAATAAAAATAACAGATGCACAAAACAAAACCGTGGTCCTCAGTTTTGCAGGTTGCAAGAGGCAGTCCCATCCCCTCGGCAGCACTGCCAATCCTATGGAGCAAATCCTTGCCATGAGGGTGTTGGTGTGAATGACTGACAACTGCACTGCGGTAAATACACATTAACACTTCTGGGTTGAGAGCAGCCAGGTTGACAAGAGCTCCATGGTAACAGATGAGTCAGCTTTGAATGGATCCTAATTGAAGCCAGCAGCGTGGCTGGCCACACCAATGTGCTGGCCACCTGCTCCCAGGGCAGCAGAAATGCTCAGCATGGGCTGTGCATCTTGAGAGGGGAATATTTTTCAGATGCTAAGTCAGTCCATGGGCTGAATGACTTCAGCTAAGGGCAGCCATCAGATCTCAGACACCTTTTAGCAGAATACAAACCAGAATACATACCAGAGTATAAATGCTGCTGCTATTACAGAACACATAATTTATTATGTATGGTCTTAAGCACGGGGGATAAATCTTTCTTGAAACCAATTTAAAATCAAACCAACTCATAGCTAAAACCTAGCTGTTATTCTGAATTTGTTGGTTGCTCTGTTTTTAAACAGAACTTTAGGAACTGCAATAACTTCAGCATTTTGGCTGTTGATCATTTAATGGCAGAAGGATTTGGACTAAATTTGACACTGTGCCTTACTGTCTTGTTCAGCCATTTGTAGGGAGAATGCTATTGGTGATAATACAGACATGTTCCAGATGTGAGAGAAATGTTCACTCATTTCTGAGATTCTTGTGTTATGCCAAATACACACAAATAGAATTCATACCAGAGGGTGGATAATTTATCATTTTCCAGACCAAAAGGCAAGAAAAATGAAAGGCATCCAGCACAAATACCACCATATATATTGCTAAGATAAAACATAGTTGGTCATTTATGAGACCCCCCCAGTCCCATAAAAAGACAAATGATGCTTGCACCTACTGTAAGACTTCTTTTTTTCCTATTAATTCAATTATTATTTATAATGTAAGTGTTCAGTTATGGCATTTTCTTTTAAATTGCATTGTCTGTTTGATTGTATTACTAATTTGAGATTTGAGGTCTCTTGTCATTCAGCACTTGTGTGCTCATGTGTACAGAAAGAGTAATATTATGAACAAATAAAAATTCAATAGCACACATTTATCCTCAATTAGACAATCCTATTTAACAGAAGATCCAATAATCATACTAAGCAAATCTGTACAAAAAAGGTTCCTATTTTCATTAATTGAAATGTTTACAAAAATATTACAACTATAATTTCTTTGTTCACCTCACTCCCCATGCTGAGTGAAATGCAGTGCTAAAAAATTACACCACAGAAGTTTTGCAAATTTCTTCATATAAAAATGAAATTTGATACATATTTCAGTGATGCAGTTTCTACAGAGAAAATTGACTCCCTAATTCTTTCCTCTACATCTCACCAGAATGTTTTTACATTTATCAGTCACCCATAGACAAAAAGCTTCAGATCTGGAATATGTTTGAGATGATGATAATTTGAAATAGCTAAGGAAGACAAACCCAAAGAAAATCAATTTCAGAACTTTTCACTTACTGTACATAGATTTTCCAAAATACTGTATTCAAAACTTAACTGAAAAATTAGTGATAGAGTAGGTAGGAGAAGGAACAGGAGAAGGGCATGGATTTTCACCTAAGGGCAGGGAATGGAGTTATAGCTTTAATTAATTTTACTTAAGGAGGCTGGTAAGTTTAATTAACCAGGAATGGTTTGAATACACAGGTAATTCATTAGACTGAAGCCACAGTTTCATAGAGATGGTAATTTTGTGTGTTAATACTGAAAGACTCCCTCATGTGCTGAGTTTAAGACCACATGAAATCCCACATCATGTCTGTTTTGCCATGATGGTAATTGGTGAGTGACCTCTTCCCTTCCTTAGCTCATGAACCTCTTGTTGTATTTCTCTCCCCTGATCCAGTTGATGACGGCTTTGGTGGGCACCTAGCATCCAGCCAGGGTTAACTCATCACAAGGGTTCTACAAAAACTTTGAAGAGGAAAAATTTACAAGGGTATGTAGCGGTACGACAAGGGTATATGGCTTTAAGCTGAAAGAAAATATGTTTAGATTAGTGAATAGGAAAAAATTCTTTACTATGAGGATGGTGAGGCACAGGAATAAGTTGCCCAGAGAAGCTGTGGGTGCCCCATCCCTGGCTGGAAGTGTTCAAGGCCAGGTTGGATGGGGCCTTGAGCAACCCAGTCTAGTGAAACAAACATGTCCATAGCCATGGCAAGGGCAGTAGAACTAGATAATCTTTAAAGTCCCCCCCATCCCAAATCACGATTCTCTAATATTAACATCATTGTCAAGGGATTTATCACAACGTTTCTTATTGTGATAAGGAGCAGAAATTCTCATTACGTGAACCTGATTAAATACATTACTTCAGCATCTATTTTTTCAATAAGGGAAGAATCAGTGAAAGGTGCAAAAGGCAAGGCTAGAGTAACATGCAAAACGTGCTTTTTTGGATACCCAAGGTGCTACAGGAAGGGAATCCATGAAATCCCTGAAACAGATGACAGCAGACAGCCTTCACTCCATCCTCCTCTACAGACACCTAGCATAAGGAAAACTTGCCATGGACAAAGGTGTCCAGAAAACTGATTCAACTTGTTCACATTCAGTCCGTTCACAGTTCTAACCTGTATCATAAATAAGTTTTGGGGAGTCCTCAGATTTTCATCTGCTGGCCCCCAAAGAGCAGAAGTTGTCCTTCACAAGAAGGTGATGGTTTCCCACTTGGTGTTTTAGTGGGGACATCTACCTCCCAGATATTCTGATGCTGCTCTAAGGTAGCTCACCCAGGGAGAGATTCCTTATCTCTCCCCTGCCTTCTTAGAACTTCTCCAGAAGAAAATCTGAGATAATTCTCCCTGCTCCTTTCTACTTGATCCCAAGAGTTATATAGCTACTCGTGTTTCTGTCACTATCTTTCCCAATTTCTAAAGTACTCTTTGTCTCTTTCTACAGTTTCACTTTAAAATTCATGAATTCATTAATACTTGAAGTATTATTACATGTAAATCTGACAAAGAAATCTCAAATTATGAGTGCCTTTAAATTCAAGACCTTATTTTAGAACTGCTTCGTTTCCCTAAACTGTAAAAATTTAGTCTGAAATTACTCATAATTTAAAAAAAATTAAAGTCCTGATCAACAATTGCACAGATGTAATCTGAGAGGCAGTACTTACACCAGCACAAATATCAGAATCCACTTGCACAGACTGTATTCTTTAAACTGCTCATTTTCCCCCACTCCAGACACACTGAACTTATTGTTTTAATAATTAGCATTAAAAAGCTTGAACTTTAAAAAAAACACAATGAGCACACAAGTAACACAATCCACATAAAAGACAAAAAGCATTTGTTCTTTCATTACATTGACTTTTGCTTAGATGCACTTAAAATACCACATCATAAAATGTATGTGAGGAGACCATTTATTGCCTGAACAATTAAAGAGTTTTCTCTTTCTTTATTTATTTGTATAGGACTAGCTACCCCACAAACCACTTGGCCAAACAACCTGTTGGAGTACTTCCAGGATGCATGGAGACATCCACCAAAATATCAAAGGCTGTAATTACACTTTCATTGTGTGTTCCAACTCATCCAAGAATAGTCAAGAAACATTAAAGACGACAATCTCATCTGAAGCTAATTACTGACAACTAGCTCAATACTGCCTATAGAACTCATCATCTTTGATTTCATTCATTAAAGAGCGGTCTCATCAGTTCCCATGTTCCTCAAAGTACTTCTTGAAAGGGTTATAATTTAGTGGCGATGAATTCCAGGTCCTGGGTTTCTGAAATTTTTATAACTTCACTGTCCTAATAGGTTCTTCATAGTTGGTCCAAGTTGGATCATAACTGTAATGATGTAATGACTGGTTGAAGGAGAGGGGAAAAAAAAAGATTGCTAAGTTAATAAAAAATTGAGTGGGATTTTGTCCCAGAAAATACAATAATAATAATAATAAAAATAAACTCCAATCAAATATATTTTATTACTTCTTATCCCATTGAAATTTTCAGCATAATTAATAACTTTATTTTTACTCCCAAAACATTGGTTGTCAAAACCAAAAAGTACTGTTGCTCACATTTTAGAAAGAGGCAGATGGGGCACTTTGGAAAACTGCAGCAGAACAGGGAATTTTAGCCTGGTCTCCAGACTATCAGATTGGTCTTCAAAATACTGAAAATCCTTTCCCATTACTGTTCTCAAACAGCAGCTTCAGTAACTGCAGGGTAACCACATTCTCACTGAAGCTGTGCTGGAAACCAGATTGACTAAACCAGTGGAAACATTGCTAAAGAGATTTCCCTAAACAACATGGTTAGCTAATTTTCAGATTTTTCTCCTCAAGAGAGATGGTGGACAACCTACTTGAAGGAGATGTCTTGCTATAAATATTAATCAAATATTCTGTGTAATCACTATTTTGTTCAAAATATAATAAAGTGGAAAAAAAAATCAACAATGCTACAGTGCCTTTAAAAGCCTCACTTTTCCCTTGGTGATTCCTTTGACTAAAGTATTTCAGTTAAGCAATGCACACTTTTTGGTCTACTTAGTGGAACAGGACTCGTGGGGACCTCTCTCATCCCCCAGCTGGGAGGAGACTCTGGCAGACCACAGAGCTGCTATTGTCTTCTACAGGAAACACAAAGAGAAGGCACTCCAAGAAGCACTGGGTGGCAGCAAGGCATGCTGAAGACAGTCTTGAGAAACGTCTCAAACTAGCTGTTCTTCAGTATTTGGTCTATATCCTGCTAAACCACAGTTCTGTACCTGAGACATACCTAACACTCTGTTTTCTAGAACTTTTCATACCAGAAAATCTCCTGCACTGAGATGACCCTCACACCCTTACACTTTCACACCTGAAGATACGCATAAACAAACTTAGGCCAATATCTCATGTAGGCCCATACCTCAGTTTCTTTCCTCCTGCCATATGGGCTCACCCCTCACATGGTGAACCAGTTGCACACTTCTCCTTCCTCAGTAATGCCCAGCATCACAGCTTCTGTCAGGTTTCAGCTCTCTGTCATAGGCCAGTAAATTGCGCAGTAAATACAGTGTTGGCACTGCTTGCATCCAGCCAGGTGTTATCCTTGGTTTTGCACTATGCTGTGGTGGAGGTCTCAGTCTGGGCCTGTCTGGAGCTGTGCTTGAGCTTGTTTAGTTGTAAGTGCAATTTTCTAACAACTCTTAGAAGTCACCTACTTTGGCGTTACCTTTAGCCCTCAGCTTGGCTTTGCTTAACTGCATGGCATGAGGTTCACTTCCAGGTAGTCATTGGCAACAACAGATACTGCTTTGGACCCTAAATCAAAAAAGTAACGTGGCTGGCATAGAACAGAAGCTTAGCCTTGTTGGTATGGACTCAGGATGACCCTGGAGGTCCCAGGGCTATAAGCTACTGGTAGTAAGTGTTCAGTGACTAGCCAGGAAAGAGATGAGTCCTTGGGAGCTGGGTGAAACTAGCCAGGGGTAAACAAGAGAGCAAAGAACAAGTGTCAAACACATGTCAAAAACACCATATAGAGTAAATTCAAATGCAGCGTGGAACTACAAACCAGTCAAGAATGAGATAGGTGCAGACCATACAAAAATGTCTGCAAGCAGACCCTAAAGTGAAGGGGAAAGATTTCTCCCAAGGATGTATTCATAATACTCAGGATGCAGTTTCACCAGAAACTTCCCCATTTGCCAAGATTGAACACATTGACCTGAAGACCCCAAGTGCCAGTGGAAATTATAAGTAAAGAAAAAGAGATACATAGAACTTATGTGATTCTATACATACTAGAAAATGTGTGTATGCCTCATTATATCTGCATTTGCTTTGAAGTATAAGTGTCACTATTATTGTAACTGGAAAAGTAAGAACCCTTTGACTGGACAATTAAGATTTTAATTATACTAATGATAAATTCTTGTATTTGAATAGAGGGTGAGTTCTTTTTGCCTAATATAAGATTTTGAATGTGACAAATTTGTGGGAATTCAAAGAACCTGTTGTGTAATTGGGATGCAACAATTTCCTAAGAGTAACATGCTCACTGGGTCATCAAATTCAGGGTGTTTCTTCCTTGGAGAGGGAGTAAGAGTGTTTTGGAAGAATCAGAGCACTTAACAAACATCAGTACAAAGAACAGGAGTAAAACTGTTGACATCAAACTTTTTCAGCCTTACAGCCTCAGAAATGTTTCAGAAGTGATGGATTTCAAATCGATACAGCACTCAAACTTTAGGTGGATGACACATATCACAGAGCACCATTAACATATGGTGCACATAAACTACACTGCTGCCCACTCATATTGGGAGAGGTTTATGGTTATGTTCTACACGGAGTTATCTTGTCTTAAGGTATCACACAGATGGATCTCAGCCATAAGATCTGCACCGAAGGAAAACCACCAGCCTCCTGGCCAGCTTCAGTTGTAATCAGTGCTAAAGAAATATTGCTGTTTCCAACACACTGAGCTGCAGCAGAAAGGGCTCCATGAATTCCTCAAGGCTACACAGCCACACAAATGTCACAGCCTGAAAGGGAGAGGTCAGCCACATCCCCTACCCACGGCTTTTTGCATCATCCTTACTTTGCTCAGGCCTGAGGCTTTCCATCCTCCAAGTCTCCTTCAAGCAGGGAGGGCAGTCATCCCACACAGCACCTGTGAAGTTGTTTCAGCAAGAGAATCTTGCCAGACCTAGCACCTCAAAACTGAGACCCTGCTCAGTAAGTCAAAGAAGGTTTGCCAGGATTTTACACCACACATCAGGTGCTGCCAATTAAAAAGTCTCAAAACAGTGGAAATCATGCCATTATGTGAACAATAATAATAATAATATTATAATGTATAATTTAAGAATAAAAACCTGAATTCATAAGTAATTTTGTTGAATAAATGGAAAATACGGATCAACAGTGGAAACAGAAATCTGAAATAACTTTTAGTTATGATTTTGGAGTAGGAGTTCTAAACTTTGGAGGGGGTTTTCAAAATAAGACTTTATTAACTGAGAATCAAATTCTCTGGAAACTGCTCGTTTTTCCTTTACCTTTTGTTTTATTGTTGGACTAAGCAAATTTTGCCAAGAAAGGGTAAGATCCTGTATAATATAGTTACTCTAGGGACAGTAAGAGGTTATATAAATCCTCCCAAAGGAAGGGATTTGTATTTTTTTGTGGAACTATAAACATAAAGCAAATGGAATCGCTTAAGAGTTGCTATTTGCCCTCTTGGTTCTTGTTCATCTTGTAAACTAAATGCAATAAAAGAACAAAGACTATTTTCCATTTTTAAGGATTGTTTCTCCATCAGAGCTGTTCAGAAACAGTTTATTTTCCAGTTGGTGAATTTAGATTTAGGAGGTTTCTGTCTCTCTTTCCTACAGTTGGCACTGTAGGAAGTGACTAGGAAAGGAGGAACTAGGAAGGAAAAACTACTCAATTTTTGAAAAATACAGTATCGTGTCAATGCCTTACACTTTATTTTAGTGCAAGATAAAGAACTGAACTTTGCCTGATGAGGGAAATAAACAAAATGTTTTAGAAAATTGCTAGAGGAAAATTTGAAACCATTCATGTACACCTATATGGAAGCTCTTAAGGAAATATTTTAAGACAGTAAATAGGGTGAAGAAATTCAACAACTCATTCCTAATTTACTTGAGCCAGCGAATATTTTTTTAAAGGAAACAAACAACCTACACAGCAAATAATTTAGTAGGAGCTGCTAAGCTCATACTACCAGAAAAAAAAATTATTTATGTACTGATTTATGTACTTTATTTATGTACCTATCCTGAGGAACAGGATAGGTATTTTAGATAGTGATTAAGGTCCTTTGCAATCAGACTCTGAATATTTCAGACCATTGTAGAAATTTATTAAGCCTCCATTGACATTTTCTTCTGTGTGCGTGGACAAAGCAAAAGTTAAACTGAGTTAATGAGAATAAATGTGTAGTACTTCATTAGTAACCCATGTCAACTCAGGAAAAAAAAAGGTTAATCATATTAAAAAAAAGATGTTAATCATGCAGTTCACTCTCCTGGGTTCTCCTGGGTTTGTTTATACTGAGTAAATGTATTGATGGGAATGGAGAGTCTTGAGAGAAAGGAGCAAACTGTGCAGGAGTAATCCATCACGCAGAACTGTGAGGAAAACAAAAATTCTTGCTACTTACGAGAATTCTACAGAAAACACATTTTCCTCCCTGCAGGTTGGAACACACACACACACACACACCCCCTGTTCTTGAGACATACACATCAGAGTGAATTTAATGGAAAACACCCCAAAATTTGTCCTCATTGACATACACTATCTGGTCTCCTTAGGCTACTTACTGAGCAAAATTATGCCAGTTGGATGTAGTTCTATACACAACCACTCAGGAAGACTTCTGGCCCTTGTCAGTTCTGCTTTATCCCTTTGTATTCCTTTATTGGGCTCACACTTCAATTCACATAACATATAGTACACAGTTAAACCATCTAAACTCTGCATGCCAAGTGAGAGGTAGGGAGATGTTCACAAGGCACACTACTGGGCACAGTATATTCATCTGTTTTTTAAAGTTGAAACGTCACACACCCTTCCCAGATATACCTTGAGGAAGGAAAATAATTTTTGATTCAAATAGCTGTAGAAACATACTGCAACCTCTTTGCAACAATTTGCTAGGACCTTTCATAAATCAGAACAGTGTTGTTTAGCAGCCAATGAAAACATCTGTCAGAAGACAAAGAAATTAGTCCACACTCACATGCAAAGACAATTAAAATCAAATTCAGACATTAATAATTGATCCCAGGTGTCCCTCTATTCTTTGACCCATAGTTGTCAGTTGTCACTGATGTAGTTAGATGGTTAGAAAGCTTTTTCTTTTTTTCCATGGTGATTTGGCAAGGTTCTAAAAGCTTTTAAGAGTCGAATCTAGGAATTTATGCAATAAATATCATTATTGTAGAAGCCACAACAATTAAAAACTTTTTCGAAGAATCTTAAATCATCTTAATCTGGAGCATTATAGGCCATAAAAATAGCAACTGTTTGAGGATAACATTGTCTGCTCTTTTTCTTTGGAAGTTTTGAAACAGACATTGGAGGTGGGTTGCAAATTCAGCAGTATATTTTGATCACTCACGTATTAGGCAGATGTGCAAATGCTCAAGAAGACATGTTTTTTTCCTTTCCACAAAACACAGGCAGTTTAACAGCTGAAAAACAGTAATGACCAAGTTCATTAGCTAAGAAGCACTATGGCTCCATAACAGACTTTCTTAATTCTTGGGCCCATTGAATTTTTAACCATTTATCTTCATCTTTTAAAAAACAGATCAACTCAATATACACAGAGGCTACTAATACCTACAGTTTAAATTTCAAAAGGCAGTCCCCATCACCAGACATGGAAAGGAGAGTGGGAAATTCTATAAGGAGGCTCTGCTTTTGAGTCAGCAATGAGAAAGCACTGCTGTCAGTTGGATGTTTTGGGTTAATAAAGAGTTATAAACTAATCACTAGAACAGATACAGGACATTAAATGAAAAATGCACAAAAAAGCAGCCAATTAAGAATTGTCAGAGCCTACATTTTATTATTCACACTTAGATGAAGATTGTTGACATCTACACATTCATATTAGCATTTATTCTGTTACGCAACCATTCTCATGGAAATAATGTACTTGCACTCTATATGTCAGGCAGGAACGAGACACAAAAATTATTTACTAAGCCAAAACAAAAATTTTACCAAAACAGAAAACTGGTGACTGTCAAAGGTCATGAGCTAGTAAGATCTGTTTAAACCTGTTTTATTCTAGTTTAATCTGTTTAAAAGGTATTTGCTCATAAGATGTTAAATATCTACCCTTTATTCTGCTATTCAGGAAGGCGGCGCAGCTGTAGATAATAACTTTGAGGCAATGTATTTAAACAGTATCTGTCGATACACCCTGAGTAGGACAATTATGTTTAGTTTTGGATTTAAATTCTCTTTTCAAAGATTACATTCTGCCACTATGAATCCATTTTGGCAGTTTTATTCAGGGCTCCACAGTAGAAGCAAGTACACCCAAGGCAAGTGTAAGAAGTGATGGCCTGTTGTTTTGAAGACCTATAGCTTTGCTGTAATCACAAGCCTGAAGTAAATTTACAAGTCAAACATATGCAAATGGCTTATCTCTTATTTGCTGAGGAGCAGCACTTCTCATCATCTGTTTAATTAGCTGGAGAGTTTTTCCCAGCAGGTCTCAACAAAAGAACAAATGTGTAGAATTGAGAAGTTCCCTTCCCAAATTCCTGGCTTTGCTTTTCTTCTGTAACTCTAACTCTAATACACAAAATCTACAAAATTTGAAAACTGAAAAAATAAAAGAAAAATTGTGGAGATCACCATGATTTTCTCAAAATTCAATCAACCTGCTTTTCACTGATATCTCCAATCCCACCTTTCACCTGTTTGTCTCTTCAGAGAATAAAACGAATGCCTTCCTCCTAATTTTAAGAAAAGCTTAGCAAAATTCACCACCCTGGCATGCCACGAGGCATCACCAGCAGGATGCCACCATGCTCAGATATAAAGACTTTTGTCACAACAGAGACCAGCAAAGAGGCTGGGTCCACATGGTGACCCTTGTAGCGACGTAGGTCTCAGGTTCATTTTGTAGTGCATCATCTATTTAGGGCATCCTCTCAAACTACAACTTAAAAATAAGAGTTTGTAGAAACAGGCGTTAAAGTGTTCATTTCCCTTTATAAGGAAGTCTTACAGTCTCTCCTGACATACACACACACACAAAAAGAAGCATGGATGTAGAAAATGTCTTCCAGGGAGAGAAAAATGACAGTCCTCAGCACACAGTGGCACTGTAGTAAGCCTTACCATCACATTATGTTTTCCCGTGTTAGCCTCAGCTGGCAATGTTAGTCCTTCCCATTTTTCCTAGAATTCTTCACAGGAAACCTGCAATCCACTATGTCTGACAACTGCAGGCTGGATCCAGCCAAAAGAAAAGACTAATAATATTCCAAATTAACAGCCAAAGAACCAAAACTTCTAAGCCACAAAAAATAAAGAGTCATAGTTACATCAAGTGTACTTGATACGCTTAGTTAATGCAGAGACCAAAACTTCTAAGCCACAAAAAATAAAGAGTCATAGTTACATCAAGTGTACTTGATACGCTTAGTTAATGCAGAGACCAAAACTTCTAAGCCACAAAAAATAAAGAGTCATAGTTACATCAAGTGTACTTGATACGCTTAGTTAATGCAGAGACAAAAAGAGAAGTTTGCTGACAGGTGAACTTTTGACATTTCCTTTTGCCCCAAAGGCCACACACTCACAAAAGCACTCCAAAAAACAGCAACAGAAACAGACTTCATGTAGGAAGCATTCTGTCACATCAGAGGCCACTGTGGCTTATTTAGAAGAGGGGCATCTATGTCTCTGCAGAAATACTTGGTTGCTCTTGCAGTAAGGGAATAAACACAACGTTACATGAGAATTTTAACTCACTGCCTCAGAGTCAGGACTGTGCTGGCAGCTCCTAGGCTTTTTGCTTTTCCACATCCAGCTGGAACTTCATACAAAGAGGCAGATTTCCATGATGTAATTAAAACCTTGCTGGAAATGAGATTTTTCACATACTTCATCAAGCTTAAAAGCAGAGGCATTCAAACAGACTGCATCTTTTTAACTCTTGGATAAGTTATTTCTGTTCTTTTACCAGCTCTCATCATTATCTGTGCAGGAGTTCACTACAATTACCATTACATTAAATTAAATTAAGTCCACAATCTTTCTGCTATTATCAAAGTTGGTGCAGATGTTGAGATTGTGTGAAGCATGGTCTGCAAAAGGTGGGATGGGGGCTGAAGCAAAATCACAACATCACTATCCAATAAACCAGGTTATTAGTAACAAAGAGTTTACCTGCTCTCAAATACTATCATTTCTATCTAATTTCACTTACTCTTGATTATCTTACAAAAGAGAATATCCTAGGTCTTGAAAAA
The DNA here is from genome assembly GCA_013396875.1 of Vireo altiloquus. Taxonomy (NCBI): domain Eukaryota; kingdom Metazoa; phylum Chordata; class Aves; order Passeriformes; family Vireonidae; genus Vireo; species Vireo altiloquus. The sequence goes on along the minus strand of VZRF01000317.1, from coordinate 296,484 downwards.
TATTTCTCACCCTTTTTTGCCTTTGGAAAAAGTCATTCAAACAGATATTTCTTTTCAAAAACCTTTTTCTTCTGAGTAATATCATCTAAATGAGATCCTTGCATAGCCTTAACAGCCCTCACTGTTATCTATGAGACTCTCATAATTCTTTACAGTAACTGAGGACAGCATTTTTCCAGAAGCACCACTAGAGTTCATGTTAATCATTTTAAAATGATTTTTATTTTTCAGTTCATAAGAGGTTTGCAATGCAGTATGGAAGTATTTAGCATGCACACAAGAGTTAGGTAAGACTATTTCACCCTTTTTTTCTTTTTAGTGCCTAATTGTTTTCAAATTCCTGACAGAGCAAATTAGACAGAAAGAAAATCAAGAAAAAATTTTAGTGGCATTTGGTATTTTGAAGGCCCTGTTCTTAATTTCCTCCATTCTTTCATGTAATAATAGCTTTGGTTAAGCCTCCGGATACATGGTAATTTGGACTGAGTTTGAGTCCTTCCTCTTAATAGCTTTACTTGTAAAAGGGTCCAATGCGAGTAAATACAATAGGTCACAATTATCCATAAGTTTTTTGGAGGGGGAAAATCACAGTGAAAACTTTTTAAAATATTAAAAGTTTGCAAATGACTCGTAGCTTTAGAGAAAATAAAAGGTTCATTCAGTTCTCTGCTCCTCTCCCCTGCAATGCATGATGATGATTCAAACCCACCATGCCCCACATGGGGCAAAGCAGTGCTGGTTCTCCTTTCCTCTGACTCATTATATTTGGAAGATAATTAATGTTTGAACAGCCATGACTAGGTAGGTGACAGATTACTTTGCATGCTTTTTTAGAACCTGGCAGTGGTTTTGCAGGACAGGCTAAGAACAAGAAACAGCTTCCCAAAACCAGCAAGGAGACCACGCAGACAGTAATGTAACTTCTAAACACAGCCAAGTGCTGAGAATATAGTCTGAAAGTTGAGTTTTCAGTTGATGACAGGAGTGAAATCTTACTGCATTCCCAATTAAGTCTCTAAGTGTTTCCAATTTTTATGCTAATATAGACAGCATTTGCATACCAAGCTTAAAAAAATATACATACATATTATATACACATCTACAGTAAAGCACAAGAGCACCACAATTCTCACAGGCTCAGGAGCTGTCCCTGCAGGGGACATATCAAAATCTTGCACTGACATAATGTGTGGTATTTTCCCTGGTTTTAACCTCTACTTTCCTCCTGTAATGACTGTTTTTTTACCCACCCCTCTCCTGACCACCTTAGTAACTCCTTACCTACCTCCTTTACATTGTCTATAAACATGGATGCAGTTTTGGTCCATCAAATTCCTTGAGTTTTCTTAGTAGCGCTGCACCTGCAGAGTTTCCAGTCTCCTACAGTCTGCTGCTGCTAGAAGTTATCCTCCCACTGGTCAGCCTGCAAGAGAATTCTCCAGCTACTTCCAATCAACATGAGACAGATTACCAAAGACATGCAATTTGAACTAATTAACCTAGCCTAGATCCTTTTTGCTTAACCAGGTGTGGGGTCATCCACATGACCAACTTAGCTGGCAGCTGTGAAAAAGTGAAAACCTCTGGGAGGAAGGATGTGATGAGCAGCCAGTAACCATCGCACTTCCTCTTCCAGCTGCATCCACAGCTCTCCCTCTAAAAAACAGTCCTGATCCCCCTTGCAAAGGGTCACGCTTTCCTCTGCAGGCTAAGGGAACATGCAGTCATTACTAGCAGGCTGAAACCTGAGAAGAGCAACTCCAGTATAGCTCTTCCTTATGCTGTCCCAACTACTCTTACCAGTCTCTGAGCACCTCCTCTGGCTACAACTTGGCATTTGTAGGTCATCTGTTTTCTCCTCTATTTGTGTGCCATCAACACCATTAGATTGCTCCTCTTCTTAATATTATGTCCTACTCAACTTTCCATAGCTCTGCTCTGATACTCTTCTTCCCTGGGTATTCTAGCCCTGTTCCAGCTAAGCAGAGTTGACTAAATGAGATCATTTGGGTGTCTTCACACAACAATGCGTAGTCACTCCCTGGGACAACCTCCTTATTCAATTAGACTGGGAATAATTTGAAACAAAACTTCTACTGACGGTTCTTGTAAAATACCAGCTGCTCTGAGGTCCATAATTCAGGCATCCCTCAAGCATTACCATGCCTGTGTTGGCTGAAATATCCTCTGCAAAAAGTCTTGCAGCAGTCTTCTTCTGCACCTTTGCAACGTCCTATTTTATGCTTAAGTGCCTTAGTACTGAAATACAGTACACTTGAAAACAGTCATGCCAAATTTCTAATTAAAAGCCCATTTTTCTTACTTCCAATTAGGCAGAAGAGCAAAAATCTCCTTTTCCCATTTATAGAAACTCCTATTTTTGCCTCTATTTTTACAAGAAATACAGAAACATTGCAAAGTGTGCCCCAAATGTGTCATCATCCAATAAAATTCCACATGTGCAAAAACCAGTCCTAAAATAAAGATTCTGTATTGACAAAGTTATAGGCAGCAGGAGGAAACAAAAGGTAGTGAGGTAAAAGTTAAGAATACTGTTACTAGCTATTGAAGGAGAGCCCAGGGTATATTTCAGAAGTTCAAGAACTAAATCTCCTGGCCAATATTATAATAGAATTCCTGAACGCATCCAAATGAGTTTTTACTTCATCTTGAGGAAGCCCTGTGACTGTGCCTCTTCAGGACCACTACAGCACTTTCAACAACATGAACTTTTTGTTCTGAAAACGAGAGGAGGAAAGACCTGGAATACATCTATGCAACATGAAAGCTGGGAGGAGACCCAAGCAGGGTGAGTTGCACAGGAAAAGAACACAGTCTTTGATGGGTTTTGAACAAGCACAGGTGTGGTGGCATGAATTCCTAGTAGGATTTATGCATTTGTAGCAAGAAAGACCTTGAGGAACCAAATTTAATTGTCAAATAGTCTACAGGAAGACTCTATTCCTCAAAACACGTAATTACATAACCATATATGATTTACAGATGGTGAAAAAGTACAGCACCTGTCCCAGACTTTGCTAAGCCAAAGCCTAAATAATGTTATCCTTCATAACATGTTTCTGAAGAATCTTTTTTAATTCTAGGTCCTCTGCCAAAGGTGAGGACTAATCCTTTTGCCAGAAAAATCGACTGAAGTCTTTACAACATTATCATCAGACCAATGCTTACCAGCTGAGGGGAAATCCAGTGCCCTAGAGGGTATTAGTTCTGCTGACAGAAAAAACAGGTAAGGTGTGCTAAAAAATGTGCTCTGAAGTCAAGGGAACAATGTGATGATTTAAAGATAAACACTGGTACCAACATGAATTATTTCATCTAGATGAACAAGGTAAGAGTTAAATATTTTTTCTCCAAGTTTTCTTCAATGCTCAAGGCAACATTGAAAGGTCTTCATAAGGTGCAAATTAGTAGGAATAAGAATATAGACGAAGCATACATTAGCAAGTGGTGCAGCATGGTACAATTGTATCCATAAAGAGAAGCAGCCAGTGGCGAAGATGAGATATCCTCCTCACTACTGGATACTCAGGGATTTCCAGTTCCCAACGCTCTGCTCCTGTGAGCTGAATGCCCACTAACAGGTTGGAATGTATTTTTTGTTTCATTACAGCCAAAGGAAATCCCGCTAACGTGCAGCCAGGCTGCCCCGCAGAGCACAGCAATGAACTTTCAGAATGGATGAGTGGATGATGTGTTTCAAAGCTCACTAACATACTAATGGAAATGTTAAACACAGAGGAGCATAAACCTAAGCCTTGTTTAGGGCTTGCGACTCCAGGACACAAGATCTGCAGCTTTCTTCTTCACTGATTGCTGGACATTGTGGCAGGCCTATGGATTTCGGTGATAACTTCAGGAGTTCCCTTCACTCTGAAATCTAAGCCATTTTTATTGTGTATCTAATTTTAGGACTTTATATCTGATGCTATTTATTTACATGTTTTAAGAAATGGGAAAGTGTAGCTGAGGTGAAGACATGTGGCAAGAGTATTCCAGATGGTCAGAGCTGTAGGGGAAGGAAACTGGATTACACTGGTGTGTTACAGACCCGCTGGGAAGAAATTAAAATGAGTAAGTTAATGATAAATTATGAATGAAGTATGTGCCATGAATATTAACCACACACACTGTGTACTTTCTGAAACTGTCTGTCTCCAGAAGAATAGTTTTGTAGCCACAAGACAGCATCAGTTTATTTAGGGGACATGGGAACTCTGTAGGGAGCAGGAATCCTACAGAACTAAAGAAATTGTCCGGTGTCGTGAAAAACAGAAAATTGTTCCTAACTTGTACAGCACACTAAATAACAAAGACATTAAACTTTTATGGCACTCCTAGGGATGGATGGAAGCCCATTTCAATAGCAGATTTAATTCTCCCAGTTATAAAACATCAAGATTTACGTGAATCTGGGGAGGGGGGAAAGCCAGATACAGAAGAAGCATCGCATCCCAGTACAACATTAATTAATAAATAACAGAAGTGTCTTGAGATTCCAAAAATGTGGGTAGAAGTACTAATGTCAGTAGGAGATATTTTTGGAAAGGATACCTATGTGACTTCAGAACAATGGAAGTTTTTTTAAGTGTTGGAATGGAACTTCCATCTGTCAGCCATAAAAATGAAAAATAAGTTGTCACTTTAAATTTTCTTTCCTACACAAGCACCTTATTTCAGACTCTGTTGAGGAGCAGGGGTGTAGGGAGTGGAGAATCCTCTTTTTGAACTTTTTGAGAATATACAATAGTAAGCACATGGGCACTTCTCTAGCCCATGCCTTAATAAAGTTTACTTAATACTACCAGATATGAAGACTCTGCTGGCACAAAAATCTGAAAACAGTGCTCCTGAGAGCCTTTCTGAAGGCTCAAGTGTTTGTGGTCAGACACCTCCTGACACAAACATGCAACTTCCCAGATTTCCATGTTCTGGCATGTGCACATGGTAAACAGGAGAACAGAGCCTTGGGGGCCTCACTGGCCAAGGAAGAGCGAAGAAGTCACCAGCAACACCTGCCAGTACCTGGCTCAGGAACAGGAACATTATCTGCTTTTCCTCTTTGCTTTACCAGCAACAAAGAAGCCAAGCCACCACTGGTCAGAGCACAAGGTGTCCAGATTACCTGCTGTGAGCAAGTACAATGAGCCAGGCAAGTAAGAACACAGCCAAACCCACATGCTTTCTGTTAGGAGCTGGGCTGAGCTGCTGATGGTGAGCATATGTAGCAGGTAAGAAGTGCCTGAGACACAACACAGGGCACAGACCTGGGAGTCGTGGCAGACAGACTCCAGCAGCTGGAGAAATCCATCACTTGCTGTAGCGCTTAGACCTCACTAAGGCAAGAATTAAGTTTAATATGTACATTTTGGCTTTTATTTTTAGAAGACTAACTTGCCTTGCTCTGTATTACATCCTTATTTAAGACAGCCAGAAAATTATTCTCCAGCCCTGTGCCTGAAAACACCACACATAAAACCTACCATAAACTTCTACTCTGCTCTAAAAGTGCCAGCAATTTCACTTCTAAGGCATAAAGTGAAGGACATGTTTCCAGATACATGGAATATTACAAAAGTTATATCATTGGCATAAAAGGAAAAAATACAGAGCATTAACATTTACTTTACGAATGAAAAGCCTGAAAAAGTCAGGATGTGTAGTTTACAAGGTAACAAAGGAATATATTGGTTTACAAGGTAACAAAGGAATATATTGGCAGTAAACCCCATATGCAGTGTTAAAGAAGTGACTTCCACCTTACTTCTCCTTAAAAGTAAAATCTTATATAGGTACACAGAAGAACACAGGCGAAGTAGACACAAGCCATGTATTTTACTCCACTTTGCAAACACTTAAATTTTTTTGTTGAGTTGTTTGCGTTTTTCTTTTTCCCTTTGTAATTTAGCTTTGGAAACAGCTAAGCTATTCTGACATCAGTTTATTCAAAATGTCTTCTTCAGCATGGGAAGATAATGGCTGCTTTCTCTTACTGTCTGTGCCAAAAAATCTTTTACAGATATTTAATATCTGTTAAACTCTTTGAAGTTTGATGAAAATATTGCAGTTCTTTGAGGAAGGATCTGAAATTTAGAAATGAAATGGCAATAATATTAAGGAAGTAATGTGAAAATCACAAGATAGCATGCTGTGAATCTCTTGAACACTATTTTCCCCTGCATATACAGACAAATAGAAGGATGATTATAAAATTTCCTGCTGTAATAACTTTAGCTAGCTAGCAGCACCACCAATTAGCCAGTAGCATGGTCTTCAGTGCAGGGCTGTGACAGCTTGGAGGCCGGCGGTGTGGCACACATGCTCTGATGGTCAGCAAGACCTGGAGCCTGTTGTAGCATCCTGAAGTCCCATCCTCATTGTCTTCAGCTAGCTGTAAAGATGGAGAAGAGACCATTGGAATGGCATGTGATGTACTTTCTGAGCATGTGCTGTGTAGAACGATCACTACACCAGGAAAAAACAAACAAAAAAACCCAAACAAAACCAAGGCTGAAAGCAGAGAAGAAAAAGAGATTACTTAGGCTAGCAGAGCTTTAAAACCACTTGCTCCCTATCAGCCTGAAGCTGGAAAATGACAACCAGCACAAATGCAGGCAGCTCTAAGTCAGGCAGCAGAGCCAGGGTGAGCAAGGGGGAGGCTCGGCTGTGCAGCAGCCCAAGCTCACTGCGCCGAGTGTCTGGCTGGGGAACCTGCATCTGCAGCCTCCGGGGATGTAAGTAGCTCACAAGGCCACACACAGCTTTTGCTGGATAAAGCTCATGGCGAGCTGTGCTCACTATCCTGTTTTCCAGAGACATCAGCGCTCAGTAACTACATAACTTTTCACCTGTTCACTTGTTGTCACCTTTCAAAAGAAGCCATAGTGCCACCTAACGCGTATTGGGTAGCAGACACAGAGTGCGTGTATCCTGGCAGGGATAAGCTAAGTGAGTCGAAACAAATGAGGTGTTGCAGTCTAAGACACAGGAAAGCAGGCAAATGATTAATAGTCCAGTGAAAGATTATCCTCATCTGATATTTCCACACTTGTGTGAAATCCATCCCAGCTGCAGTTTAACAGTTGTCTTTTTGGAGCCCCTAACTACTCTGCCTCAAGTACTTTTATAGTTGTTTGCATCAATTTTCCAGTAGCCTTTAAGAATTAGTATAAATAAATAAACAAATAAATAATCCTAAAGATTTTAAGCTGAACTGTTCAAAATAGCTTGTTTTCCAAGTCAAGCTACCACAGAATGGTAGCAGAACCCTCTAGCCTGCAAGACTATGAAGTAACCTGCCGAGCCATAGCAAAGAGAAAGGCTGCTGCTTAAGGGGAGATGAAGACTGACTTCAAGGCTAAACCCTTTTCCGTAGCTTAAGAAAGCTTCCAATGGCAATAGCGCGAGCAATTGTGTGTCAGTAGTGTGTCAATCCCTCCAGGGTGAGGAGAAAAATGTCTTTATTAACTCTAATCCCCAAATACCAGAGCTTTTGTAAAGATGGGCCATGTTTCCTATGCAACTTGCTATTCAGTAGATAAGTTATTAAGCATCCTTTTACCTTCTCATGCCTGCACTGACCAAACGTAACAGGAAATTTTCTGTCCTATCATTTCTCATAGTTTCAATAAGCCCCTGCAAAAAAATCAGCAGCTCTTACTAAAGCAAAAAGAAAAATATTATCTCTAGTTATATACTCTTACTACTAGGGAAAAGGCAAGAAAATTCACTGTAAAAGTTCTTTACCAAAGGGGCTACTGTTGTGCTATACACAGAAAAATCAGGGGAAAAACTTGTCATTAATGAGTCATCATAAGAACTCTGAACTCTTGCAAGATCTATTATTCCTTTTCACCAGTTCTTCCATGCCAATCTCCTTTGATCAAGCAAGAAGAGTTCATTATTTTCTGATATACAAGGTGGGTGGGAAGAAAAAAAAGGTGTAGAAAAGATGAGATCTACAGGAGAGTGTCAGGATATGGTGATGTTCAGCTCATCCAGGAAGTTTAGAAGGTCAGAGTTTATAGGGACAAATGGTCCCTCTCCTGCAGAAAACCCTGTTTCTACAGAGGGAAACTGTAGACTGACTCAGCTGACTACTCCATCAGTTATCCAGGATGACAGATCAAATCTTCCTTCATTTCCTTCCTCTTTCCATTACACTTCGTGTACCTTCTGATATATTGCTATTGTACGTAATAACAGGTGTCCTACCTTACAGTAAACTTCCTAAGGAGAATCCCAAGGAAAACATCTGACAAACCTGAAGACATAATATTTTTGGTACCTTTGGGGGGGAATCTTAGGGGAGCACACTTTCAAGCTGTGCCTCCCACCTCTTGCTTGAGTGGAAAGACTCAAGGAGAAAAGACTTAAAGACAGGCTTCTCCAGGGAGCTGGAATACTGCACCTGCAGTGAGTGCAGAGAGAATGCTTTATGTCAGTGAAGTTATTAAGACCTTTGCAAACATTCTCATAACCACAGTCCTGGTAGGATTTTCTTTTTTGTTTTTTTCTGTTGGTTGGTTTGCTGAGGTTTTCTCCTCATTTTCCTTTGTCCTTTATCTTTCAGACTGAGCGGGCAGAAAATAATGAGCTTGGTATTCACTGGATTTAAAGATAAGCTATTAATAGATAATGGGGATGAGACTTAGATTTAAAGATAAGGTATTAATAGATAATGGAGAGGAGGCTTGCACTAAATACCATACAGGAAGGGAGGTTCCTTTGAAAAGCATTCCATACAATAATTTCTCTTACAGTTAAGGAAATGGAATGATCCTTTCTGTTAACCTCTGAATATAACCAGCAATAATCATTCCTATCTCTAATTTCTTTGTCTGACCTTTCAGAAACCAAACAATAAGAACAGTGATGATGTACCCTGTCAGACCTGGGAGCAAAGAATAGTCCCCAGGGTCACTGCTATTCTATGCTATGCTATCTAGTAAACTCGTCTCTCTCGGGGGAAAAAAAGAACCCTGCAATATCACAACATTTTCATGGAAATTTTGTAGCATTTTGTTTTCTGAGGTTTTGCATTAAGTCTCAAGATGAAGAAAAGAAAGTAAACAACTAAACAGAAAATTTATCAATTATTCCTATGTTCTGTCTTGTGGCTGGATCAGTCTTCAGTTGTTACTTTCACAGTACATTTTTAAAACACCTTTTTCAGTGCTTCTGACTTCCTTTAAAAAATCCAAATTTGCTCTTCACTTTGGAAAACTACTTTTTCTTAGTCAACAGGACACTCCATTTACCTCAGGTCTTTAAGCCTTTCCACCCTCCAAGTCAAACAGAACTACCAGGTTTCCAGATCTAATTTCAGCAAATCGTGGGCTGGATATTTTCTGAACAGAGACTTTAACAGGTTGAACACAGCCGAGGAAAGGAAGTTCTATAGACCAATATTTCAGCTAATGCCTTCTTCATAAGGCATCCAGCCAAAACATTCATCTGCAGAATTTCCTTCCTAGTTATAGTGAGATTTACCCCTGAGTGTTTGTAGTGATAGATAGAGCTTTCAAGAGACCAACTTTCACTAATGGTCTCAAAGGCAAGGAACGAGACCCACAAACAATATATAACCCACACCAGGAACATCTGTACCCAGTGTCTTTGCTGGGTTTTCTTCCTTTTGTCTGGCTGCTCATCTTTCCCAAGCACTTTTCAGGAACCAGGCACCTTTGCTGGGGAATTCTTCCTCTTCTGCTCCTTGTGAAAATGCAGGTGGCAATGACAACATTGCTGTTCACTTAGGATTTGGATAGTGAGTGTTCACTTGTTTTATCAAGCTTGAGAAAAATTTGTTTAAGTGTACATTTCATCATTTTCTGAGTGTTTACTCTGGGAATAATTACCACTCAATAAAGTGTGTTTCCAACATCTATGATACAATTCTCACTTTTCAAAAAAGGGCAGCACTCGAGCCTTACCTCACCACACATGAGTTAAAGAAATTGCTCCTAAAATGTATCCTCAGGTTTTGGATGAAATATTTGAATTTTAACAGTTAAGATCCAGTTTGAGTTTTGCACCAAGCTTACACTGAGTCTTTTCTACTGACTCTGGTGAAATTATTCCATCTTTGAGTAAATATGATATCAGTATCAGAAAAAGAAAAAATGCTTTTCTTGAGGAATATGGACAAATATCTAGATATTTTTACTTTTATATAATTAAAGTCCATGTTAAAAAATGAATTCCTCATATTAAAAGTTACTCCACCTGTTTTAGGCCACAGATGGTGCCTCTGTTTTAAACAGAGTATGCATTTTGTAAGCAAAACATCTAATACTGCGGGTAAGGCAGGATTACATTGGAGACACTGCTAATTTAAGTGTCAAATGTTTTTAAGAGTTGAAAGTGTTCACTCATAACTGTTATGAATTCAGCATATGTTATAAATTATGTGCATATAATCTAAAAAACAGATGAATTCTGGGTAATGTCTTCTTTCAATTAAGACATTAATTGGCCAACATGTTAAAAAAATCAGGATTAGGATAGGTGAGGCTGCTTTCTGGTTTAAAAAGAAAAAAATATTTAGAGGAATCAACCAAAGGGTTCCCTGGTAAAATCAGTAGCTTTAGTGAGAGAGGCAAGGGTATCTGTTGCTTGATGCTTCAAAATCATTCATAAATTTACACTTGCATCACATTCTTGATAGCCTATAGTAGCTGAAAATTCAGATGAAAAGCCACAATATTTCCTTCATGAAGGGGCTGGACAGCAACTGGATATTTTGTCTTAATACCTTTTACTAACTTGATACCCTATCATTTTTTACTGTCCCATGTAGACTGTAAAGCAGTCAAAGCCCACATAAAAGAGCAACAAATTTATAAGGCCTTCATTCTGCACCCATTTCTTACAAAAAGAAGCCAAGTAGTTAAAAATATCAGCTGTACCAATTTCAAATACTTTTAGTTCCCAAGCAAAACAACAGTACAACCAAACACACCTCACGTACACAAAAAATCCTCCATCAAGGCTATACCAGAGATCCCTTCAACCAATCCAAGCAGGTTCTCTGCAGCCACCAGGGTCTGGCAAAGGCTGTTCATCAATGACATTTCCTGGCAAAAGAAAAACTGGGCAAGAAGAACTGAACAGTGGTGAGTTGTACTTCATGATTCAGATGCATATAAATTGAATTACAAGTCTGGAACACCAAATAAAAAGGAGCTGTAAATAAAGGTCATAAATGTTTCACATCAAGATATACACAAAGAAGCTGTAAAGCAATGTCACCTCTGCAGTCTGCCCAAGCATATATTAAATTAACTCGTAAGTTTTGTCACAGTGCTTTCCAAGGTATTTAAACATAGCAAACAAACAAAAAATTATAGACCCTTCAGACAATATAAGCATGTAGGATAAAAACATCTCATCTAGNAAAAAAAAAAAAAATCACTCTTTATTCTTGAAAGCAGTTTGTTCATCTTTTCTGGCCATTTTCAAGTGTTTGCTAATTATTGGTTTTCTTAAAAAATCAAAGTATGAAAAGTCACAAAAAAGACTGACCCTTGTGTTACCTTTGACTTTATGGAAACCAGAAAATGCTGACATATGCACATTATGGCTTTGTCTCTTACAAGTTGGGACTCCACAAAGCACCTAAAACTACTATTTCTGTGGTCTAAGTCTCCTGTGAATGTGGACTTCAACAACCTTTAGCAATGAAACATCTCAGAGCTGAGATAACGCTTTCTAGTCCTCCTAAATGCTTTTTAAGAATTTGAACTCGAAAAGAGCCAAGTGCCCTTTCCTACTGAGGAGATCACAACCAAAAAAAAATTATTAGGGAGAAAAAATGCCACCAAAACACCACTTGGTCCAATAAGGTTGACACTCACAGTGTTTACAGGAGGGAAAACAAACAGAAGTTAACTTCTCTAAAATAGGCAGTAAAACTTAAAACCAAAGCCAAGGTCTTCCAATTCTCGCTCCACTGTCCAAGCCACTCGGTCTCAGTTGCCCTAATTTGATGCCTCAAAGAGAGGTCAAAGTACGGACTGCCTTTCAATTTAAAATATGCTGGAAAAGAGCTGAAGCAAATGTCAGCCTTAGCGCAAACAATGCAGCCAATTGATGAATGAACTGAGGGGTTTGGGCCCACATTTAACTGAACAGACCAAAAATCTCTTTCAATGGTCTTTGAATGAAATCTTTAGGGAGAAATCCTGGTTCTGCTGGAGTGAGTAGGAGCTTTGAGTTCCTTAAACAATGAAGTCAACAGTTAAGCAATGAAGCAAACAGTCCAGAGTTCACCGCAGAAAATATTCAGGGCTTCTCACCTCCAAGTTCAGCTTTCACATTTAAATTCTACTGAGGATAACTACAGTAGTCTGCCAATTCCAATTCGCAAAAAGGCAAGCAGAGCCAGCCAGACTCCTTCTGTGCAATCTACTGGAGACAGCATCCCAAACTTTCTGCATTTCACTTCACATCCTCTGAAGTAGCAGACCACCACATCTGATTCACAGGCACAGCACAGGAATGACTCCAGTCACATTAGTGTAGGTGCTCAGACTGCTACGGTAAGGACCACAAATAAACCTTCTAAACAGAGAGGAGAAAAAACATCCACATTTCTCTTGTTTACACAGGAGACACTATCCTGCTCCCCAGGAAGCCAGTGATAAAACACTCACTGACGTCAATGGGACGGCATTCAAGCCTCAATTTAGGATAAAATTGAGAAGTGTTCAAGTAATAGTTTTTGCCTTCCCCTTTACCCTCTGTATAAAACTCCATCCTCACTAAATCATTCATGTTTGTCAGCTTCCTGCCTCTCCCTGCATGGTGGGATCCAAGCAGCCAAGCTTTTTATAGAAATACATAGACTTGTGTATGATTTTAATTTTATTTGGACCTAGAGAAGAGCAAGACTTGCCAGGGGTGGTTTCTGTCACTACAGGATTCACTAATTTTCTTCATTCCCATCATATTTGCAAAAGCGGTGGAAACACATTCAAACTAAGACTCCTGTGGGTGTGGCAGGAGATACACTCCATAAATATTTGTGAGAGCTCCTATAAGCCTCCATACTTTTACGAACTTTATTAAAAGACTTTTAAAAAACACTAAGATACCCATAGATACAAGAAAAGACCCTCAACAAGAATAAAGGGACAAAGATACATTGTGCCCCATTGATCTCAGAAGTAATTAGGTGCATAACCTCCTTGGTTAGAATTACAGAACTCTCTAGATGTGTTTGCATCAATACCTATTAACCACAGAGAAAATGCAGATTGCAGACCTCTGCCCCCATTGACTTTTGCTGAAGCACAGCTGGGCTCTTAAAAGTTTATGTTGGTGGTGCCAAATGGCCCAAAAGGGATGATCTGACAAGAACTGATGCTACTGAAATACTGAACACTGACGTCAGAGTTAAGCATGAATGCTCACCTCCAACATTCCATTTCAGTTCAACAGTCACAGCTTCAAAAATTTGTTTCCCAAATGCTTCAGTCCCATATGCATTCACCTAGAGCTTTCCAGCCACTCAGCAAGGCTACACTGACTTCCTTGCTGAGTAGTTCCTTTGATTTATGAATCTCTTCAACAAGCAAGAATTGAGAAAAAGCCTGAACATCTTGGAGAAAGTCAGAGAGATATTATAACTATGCTTACATTTGTTTCAGTATGTGGCAGTTTCTGCTTGCTGAGTGAGCAAAAGTCTCAAGGACTGTAGTAACTGGAAAAATTAATAAAGGAACTATACAGAGATGTTGACCAAATATCCCTTCTTTCTCACTCATATGCGCATTTGATAATAATCAAAGAAAAAAGATGGGTTTTATGCAAGAAAGAAAATCAAGCCTCTCTACCCAGTTTGTTGCATATTCATCTTTCTGCTCAGTACGCCACAGCTCTTTCAGAAGTCACTCATTCAAAATTTCGGAGTTATTTCAGCTTAATATTGAGACCAAGTTGCTTAAAATATATGACTTCCTGAATAGCTGCACATAGTTCTTTGATAGCCTTTTTTGCCTCACAGAGATGTTACAGGGGTGGGCTCTTCCCCCTCGCCTTCCCAAATATTTTTCTTTATTGTGATCTGAACTTCAGAGAAAGATCCAGGAGGGTAGCTGTGCATCAGTCAGGCCCCACGCTGGCTCTCCTCAGGGGTGGGGAGCAGGCACTCCAAAGCTATCCTGCATGGCAAGTGGGGTCTGTCTTAATTACTAACAGACTGACATAACAGGCACCAATCTGAAGATGATTAAGTCTCCCCTGACATCACTCCAAAAGACACTTACTCACCCTCCTCCAGATTTCCCCTTCCTTTATAGGTGAAGAAAGGCCACAGCTAACATCACTGCTTCTGCAGTAAGGCCAAAAATTAGAGGGGAAAGTGGTGGCTAACCACACAGCTCCATGGTATAAACTCTGTTAATGAATATAAAGCATTCCTAATTTACAGTTAATAGTTTCTGCCCCTGAAACTGCTAACATCTGCTGATTTCTCATTCAGCTAACTTGCCACCATTTCAAAGCCTTATCTTCAAGAGAACAGGGCAGATTAGTCCATTGTCTCAGATTAGTACTTACCATTGGATGCTTTCATTGTCTATTAAAGTGTGCCATGCTTGCCAAGGTCTCCTGTACAGACACACTGCAGAAAGAGAGCGAGCTGGAAGTCTTCAAGCACTGCAGTCTTCCCAGAGAGTAGAGCTCTGTACACAGTTCAGTGAAATGGATCTGTCTAATACGGGCAGACCATCAGTGAGATGTCTCGGAGAAAACACCTGTTCAGCAGAGAAAGCCAGCAAAAGCTGAACACAGAGAATGCTTTGGCACACTGAATAAATTCTGCACAGTCACATCAAAGAATATTCTCAGGCAACCCAAACGAAGTCAGCAGAAAGTCTAGTCACTTAGCTGTTGGCATTTACGGAAATTACAAACATAAATCAACTAAGAAAATAACACTTTTCAAGAGAATTTTATTTATTAATAAGCCATACTTCCATAATCTAGACCATACACTGGCACAAGCAGAAATCCATCAATTTTCACCTTCTCATACAGGGCAATTTATGGTGTCAAATAAAAAAACCCATGAAATTAAGTGTCTAGTGAGTACAATACTTTCCTCAGAGAAATAAATACCAACAGATAAGTCTTAATGAAAATAGTTAAGCAGAAGGCAATGAAGAGAGGTTTGTCACATGTCCATAATGTTGTCAGAGAATTGCTGGTTCTCTGAAACTTTACTGAATATTTTCCAGCAATGTACTTAGTATGTGACCTCTCTGTAGCTCCACAGTTTCCCCAACTGTTTTCATAGCTCATAAAACGTTTAGGAAGTGTTTATAAAAACTGCTTGAGGAAACCATGCCACAAAGAACTTGAGCTTCACGTCTCAGCAGTGCAGCTTTGATTTAGTTCTCTTTGACGGGATTTCATTTTGCAAATGCCCCACTAACATCTGCATGCAGGTCCTCCTGGGACTGTACCGAGACAGAGTGCAGTTTTATGTATATTACTTGGCCAAGTTCCTCTAGCATGTGATGGTTGACTTGCCTCCCTCATGAAATCACACATGCAAATGTTCCCCATGCATACACTTACTGATGGCCACTTTCAGTGATCTCTGCTGGGAAGAAATATTATGTCATAAACACCATTGCAACATCTGCGATGGATCCTTTTGGAACCCGACACGGACGGCCGAACCCAGGGAGCACTCTCACACCACAAGTCCATGACTGACAGTGCTTGACCTACTGCCCTGCAAGCTCACCCCAGCTTTTTCATGCATGCTCAAACAGCCTGCTTGGAAACACATGGCCAGAGAAGTGTCACAGACAAGCTCTCAGTATATAGCCCTCCAGAGAATGTTTGCAGAGTGCAACAATGAAACACGATCATGCAAGAACAATGGGGTTTAAAACCAACATTTTACTACGCTTAATTAACTAAAACCAACATTCAGAGAGTTCTGGTGGAACTGTAATCTTCAGCAACAGATTCATAACTTCCTGTGTCTTGGATATTAATTAGCAATTATCAGTAGCCTGTGAATACGCTCAGGATCAGGAGATTCACCCCTACAGAAAGACTCTTCATTGAATTCCTGCACCGTATCTGTCAAATTGAGTCTGTATCGAGTCAATGCCACCAAGCATTCTGCTAAATAAGGTAATAAGAAATCCTTCAGTCATAACATTTTTTTCTTATAAGTCAAGAAGAAATTTTTACTGGTAAACAAGTAGTAGACACAGCTTCAGTAGACATATTTTAAATACAGCCATCATTAACTGCTTTGAAGTACAAAGGGAACATCACATGGCAAACTGATGGCCCTGACAATTTGTCTAAATAGTCATATACTCCACCAAGATCATCTTAAAAGAGTTAGTTAAGCCATAAACATTCAATCCTATTCATGCACTTCTCTCCATACACCTAAACTGGTTAATAAGATAGCTTGTGAAAAAAATACCAATACTATGCAATAAAATGCCACCAATAACTATGGCAAAGATTTTATTCTCTTACTGGTAGAGATTAAATATCCTTGAGCAAGACAAGCCCTATTTGTAATAAAAATAAATTACGGCGGAGACATAAAACTTTTAGCACATACTTTTGACAATAGAACTTTTCCAGTTCAAGGCTGTTTTATGATACTAAAATACTGTTATTCAAACCCAGGAATCAGTTATGTGATTTTTGAGTGTCTAGTCAAGCATGCACATTCTCACCCCTGTTAATTAATTATCCACTCTTAAGCAGTAAATCAGAAGCAGTCATTACCCTTGAGGAAAAAGCAGGACATATGTATCAGGTGTTAGACATAAAAACCAGCTTCCACTGTTTATTTGGCTCCCAGGCTTAGCCCAGGAATTCAAATGAAGCAGTTGGTGAAAAACAGCTACCCTGTTCCCCACTCCAAGGACCATAGGACTCCTTAGGAGTCGTCAGACAACACAATGCTGCATCTTTCTTTAGACTTCAAGTTACATTTAAGGTCAAGTCAA
The DNA here is from genome assembly GCA_013396875.1 of Vireo altiloquus. NCBI lineage: Eukaryota > Metazoa > Chordata > Aves > Passeriformes > Vireonidae > Vireo > Vireo altiloquus. The sequence goes on along the minus strand of VZRF01000317.1, from coordinate 279,469 downwards.
TCAGATTTTGACTCCATCTAGACAGCTATGAGAGGGATGGGAGAAAAATTAGTACCCCTTCTACACAGTCTTGAGGTCATTTCAGAGTAAGGAGTAACCTGCGCTCATGACACTGAGAAGAAATTTTAGCATGCCCTTTGAATCTTCTTTTAAAAGTCTGTTCCACTAAAATATTTAGAAACCTGTTACTGGCTACAGTTAATCAACAAAGACCTCTTGTGATGAACACACATACACTAACCACATTACACCAGCTGCTTCACTTCATTTTTCTTTCCCACTAAAAACAAGCAAGCCTGCAATAATGCTCTCACTGCCCTCCACCTTGACAGGATGATCCAGTCCAAATATTTCTTATTGTCTTGATGGTTACACAAGAGACAGAAAAGGCACAAGTGCTCAGATCTGAGAAATGAGATGAAGTGAAAGACGTCTGAATTGTGGCAAAGTGTGACCATTATTAATTACGGTAGTTTTTAACTTCCTCTCAGCAATCAGCCACATAGTCTGCTACTGGTTGCTACAGTCTATATATCTGAGAACATCCCACAATTAACTTAACTTCACAGCTATGCCTTTTGTACTTAAAAGAATGGCCAACATATCCAGCTGAAACATTCAAAGCATAGGTTCTGAAAGACAGGTTTCATGTGTGTTTTGCTGCTGCTAAGATTAACCATGATTGAGAAGACTCATTTTGCAAATGTAGAGGAAAACAAAAAATATCATTCAACAATTAGGAAGGAGGGTTTCAGGATATTATCAAATCTCTTCTTATAAAAATCACTGAGAGAATATAAGAGTGGACATGTTAGTATGTAAAAATGTATATAGCTCATGCTCTCCATGTCTAAAATCCCTTCTTCTCAGCATAGTCTCACAAGCCTCATTTCTTAATAGACAAAGACCAGGCAAGAACCACATCTGCCTTGTTCAATGGAAGAGACTGGAAAGTCTCCATATTTTCTAGTAGCTGTAAGCCTATGACACAATTCCTTTAGAGGAGAAGTCAACCTAAAAGTTTTTGGGGAAAAAAAACCCCAACAATCAACCAAAACAAAATCCGCAGAACACGACCTTCATTTAAATATCCCATGCCCTGAAAGTCTGTGCTCACCACCTGTCTCGAGAATGAATGCATTTTTTGCTACTTAAAAGTTGTGTGACCAGATTATAAATTAACACAATCTAATACTAGCACTAAAGAGGATACATCAAAGTTGCACTTACCAATTCCTCATTCCTTAATTAACAAAATATCTACTGACATCATGTCTTTTCTCCTTTACTATCTGCCTCTGTGCTTGGCTGTCACAGAGTCAGACTGAACATTAACAATGCTACATCATCATCACATCACTGTTTGTTTTACTAAGGTCTATAAAGCTATGAAAATATTGAAATAAATAGCACCCTTCCATTCAAATATATGTTTACTTGAAGTAGTTTCTCTAGATAATTGAAACTTACCTTTGTGCTTCCTCAAAATACACATGGCTTTATCAAACTGTAAGCCAGCCTACAACTGCTGGAAAGGATAAGATAAGTGAAGTACACAATGTAAATTTACTGTGCTCAAGAGGGGTAATTCCCTCTTTGTTGAGTTAAGCTGCAGCCCTTCAATCATCATTGACAAGCAGGAATGAAAGAGGCAATCAGGAAGAAACATTGTGAGACCAATTCACAAGAGGAACTGCTCTGGGAAGGCTCTTTGACATAAGACATGACGCTTTATGGTCAGAGTGAGATTTTTCTTCACACTGCTCAAAGTTCTTCACCATGCTACAGACTGATGATATTTAATTTTTTTTTCCATATGAGAAGACTCAAGTCTATTCAAGAAATCCCTCTTCAGTTACCTTTACATCACATTTGGTTTATTACTGAGCAGTTAACGTTGCAGTCCTACCCACATGTCAACAAAAATAATTCACTCTCTTTCTGTAGCTACACTAATGGGCTGTAGCTGAATAGTTTTCTTTTAGATGGAAAATAGATGTAAGAATATTTCTTTAAAGCAAATCAAGTATTTCTATTTTAAGTAAAAGCTTCTAAAAGGATGGTTTTCTCCAGGGGGTTAAAATAATGAAGTTAAATGAAGATGGTGGAATAAATACTCGGGCAGAAGCAAGACTGTAAGGGTAACATTCACTAATTGACATGTCTGCAAAGCCAGCAGGATGACCACGAACTCTGCTCACAGGAGCACATTCCATTCTGCAGTCCTTTCATTCCATCCCCACCAATGGGGGACCTGCACCAACCCTTAACAACTCCCCCAGAGCAGCCACCATTTCCTCCACAAAACTGAACAAAATTAGTTGCTTGTAATGTGCCAAATTCATGAGCTGTGATTGCAAGAAAGGTGTGGTGTCTTAACAAAGCCAAGATGATAACACCATCCTTTAACCTTAGCTAACAGGAGTGATGTGCACTTGTGCAGAATTCGAAGAATTTTTAAGAGTTTTTTAAAATGCCATTTCTGAGCTACGATGCATTCTGTCATTACCTTGGGAATAGTCTTACAATTCTCTATCCCATAAAAGTACAACACTTCAACTGATGTAGAATGTCTCTAACTGGATGATGGCTGCCCACTGCTTAAAAGGTACCTTGCTTGCTTCACTCAGTTATCTTTCTGCCAGCCTTGGAGCACAGACAGCCTGGCCTCATGTGGTTTTACTTGTGCATTTGTTTCTCCCTTTATTGCAGATTCCACACCTGAATATGTAATCTTCAATGGTGGTGTGCGTGCTTGGCCAGAAGTAAAAAATATGTCATGCTCCTGCCTTGCATTTCCCAGTGCATAGATGAATTCAAAGGATTTACACAGAGTATTTCTGACCTCCAGCCCCCAGAAATATTTCAGCAAGGCAGCTTCTTTTGGAAGAAGTGGGGGAGAAGGGAAAGACAGAATTTTCGTCTTTTTGCGATGGATCTAGGACCTCAATAATGCTGAGGTGTAGTAGGAGAGACATGAGACATGCTGAACTGTCCCATGTCTAATACTCTTGAAAGACAAGATCATTTTATCTCAAACATTCTTTATAAGGCTCCCCCAATTTTCATTGCCAAATACCAACATGAAAGGATATTTAAAAAATGATTATACTTGTTTCCTAGGCTCAAAGGTACATATCTAGTTGTTAAAGAACAAAACCCTGTAACATCAGTGACGCTAGATGTGCTTCACATATTATCAAATCTAACACACTTAGACATATAAAACACAAGTTTAAACATTGTCTGCTTTCACCAGAACACATTTTGACCAAATAATTATTAGCCTTATGGTATTACATTTATTGAAAAATTAATTATAAGACAAGTCTGGTTCCTGTTCATGTTTACAGTAGTACCAAACCAGATCAAACCTAACTTCAGTAATTACTTAAAACTCCCACTAACAAAGGCAAAATGCCACTCTTATATCCTCTTTCTACATTCCTCTCAGCTACTAAAACATATGATCTTTTGGTTACATTGCTCTATAATCAAAGAAACATTAAACCAATTTCAGTATTTTAGAACCTAATAATGTGTGTTTCTTTTCTGAGGGACTATAGGACTAGACAACTCTCTGCTTACATTTCTTTGTATCCTTATGGATATCCTATGTGGCAACCCTAAAAGCAAAGCTTCACAGTATTTTATGACTTGAGACTACATTACACAAAGAAAGTTTAAGTCACCTTTTATGAGTGCTCTGCCTGTAGAAGATAAATGCTGAGCAATACTGACTTACTTTTGCTGGAGTAAAAGCCATTTACTCAAACCAAAAGCCAAAAAAAAGCTAAGAGAAGTTACAAGAACTTTGAGAGAAGCTTCTCCCCAGCAGAAAGAAGAGTTTTCTGCTAAGATCATACCTTGTTCCAAATAACAGAACAGTGTTTTACAGTGTGAGCTTCAGTGTGAATATGGACAAGAAATCCTAGTCCTGCAGTTACTAGCAAGTTTTCAAATACATGAATCCGGAGAGCAAATTTGTTAAGGTATAGCCAGAAATTTGAGTGGTGCACAAAAGCCAGGGCTTTGAACACCTGATCTCAGCATACTTCTGCATTCCACACGTAGCAAGTTATTGCTTCCTCCCTGATTGCTAATACATCTGTATGTTTGCATTATGCCTGAGGGTAGCTAGGGGCCTCCACCAGCATTTTAATAAGATATTATATGTCTATTTTCTGAATTCTAGTAAGAAATTTACCCCAAAAGACACTCCTAGGAAATAACAGAGAGGGGGGAAAGACCCAAAATCCAAATAAAATAAAACAACCCCACAAGTGCACTCAAGACTCCTACGTTCAGTATAATATTAAGGTTACATCAGATGAGATCCCACTCGGGAAGATAAAACCGGCACCCAGGATAAAGCTGCACACTGATGACAATTTGGCCACCTTAGAGACCTTTCTGTTAGAACAAAAGCCCATTTGAGAGTTAGAAGGTATGGAAAGCTGATACAATGAAGCAGCTGCATTTATTTCCCACTAGAGTTTGGCTGTTGTTCCAAGTGGCCCAGTTTACTGTTTTCTAGGGTCAGACATACGATATGGCACCAATATGCTCACTAGTGCTCCATTACTCTTGAACATTAAAGTCCTACTCACCCAAAGGTATCTGTAGATTACAGTCAGGAGACTCTCATTTGCTAGGGAGAATGGTTCTTCCTCATTAAGATGTGCTCAAAGTGCCTCCACTTCACTGACTCAAGCATCTAATGTGCCTCATGAAAGAAGAAGAGTAAAGAAATACCAGGGATTTATGTATTAAAGACTGAAAAGATTTTTCTTTTATTTGAATAACTCTGAAAAAGAGACCCTACTACGAGACGTAAGAAACCATTCACTTTCAAAGAAGTCCACCAAATGGTTAAAGACAAAAAGCTATGCAAAAAAAGTGCTGTAGCATTGGTCAGTTCCAGCTTATCACCTTATGACAACTGTCTTTAGAGTCAAAAACTGCCCATATTTTGTGTGAGCCAGTAGGAGGAAAATGCAAACCAGACATTTCTGAACTATTCTAGAAGACCATGGTTATATCTTCACTTCTATCTTCACCCTCAGCTCACTTGCAACATGTCAAACACATCTGACATTTTATACCTATCAAGCCTGTCAGATGAGCACCAACTGGATGTTCACACACTGACCACAGCTTTCTCACCAAAACCTGCTAATTTCCATGGGGATGCAAGAATTGTCAGGGAAGCAGGGAGGCACCACAGAACTGATGTTTGGAGATTTTTTTGTTCTGGCTTCCTCCTCCTCGTCCCAAAAAATTTGTAGTTAGAGTATGAAATTAATTTGGAGCTTCAGCACAAAGAGACAACTATCTTGCGTATTTACCAAAGTCCAGGATGCTTTCTTCATGTACTCAGAACCACTTGGTTGCAGTGACAAGTATGGGAGTACATGGTAAATTACGTATATGTGTTAATTCAATGGGACCTGCCCAACAAGGAACAATGCTCCCATTGAGAAGAGACAGCAGTGTTTCTAGATATACAATTTATTTACATGTTTTAAAGTTAGTCCAGTCTGAAAGTCACACACTCGTGCAGAAAATGGCATGTTTATTATTGAGCTCAATTAAGAGTACCTCCTACTCAAAAAAAATTGTATAGAGTGTGGGAAAACCCAATGATACAGTTTCAAGCTATTGAAGAGAGATCTATCAATATTAAAAAAAATACTAAAATTCATTCTAGGAATCTAACAATTTGTCTGAGAAGACTGAAATATTTTAAATTTGTTGAGGTTTACTGATTCTACAAATTAATTTTTTTAAACACTCTAAATGGTAATGAAATTGTCCTTATTTCCCTGAGGAATTTAAACCACGCTGATTCTTCCAGAATCATGTTGAGAACACATCATTTCCGAATAGCTTTCACCTACTGAACACCAGCCATGAAGGTAAGCAATTTTTTAACCCTTGCTTTGCACACAGACTACAAGACACCAAACCCAGCCCATAAATCCCATTACTTTTCTACCCTGCTCCTTTCCTCTAGTCCTCACCCTCCCTGATAAATTTTGCTATATTATTTTACTCATGGAAGAATCAAAGTGAAAACTAAGTGGGTAACTGGACAGTGTACTAGGCAAGATCTTTTCACTTACACTGGTTTCAGGCCACCCAAGGGTCTGAAGAGAAGGAAACCAGGTGGTCTAACCTAAGTCCCATGGTAGAGATATGCTGCATTGCCAAAGCAAAATAAGTGATCCCACAGAATCTGAAACATATCTGTTGACTCTTTGCAAAGAAATGAAAGCTGAAATGAATGGAAATTAAATTATCTCCTTCCCCCAGAGGCAGTCATCTTCCCAGGTCAGAGGTATGCAAAGGAAATATGAGAGTTCCCATTTCATGGCTTGCACCATAGCTATGACTAGACAGGCAATATCTCTGATTTTTTTCTCTCCCACCCCACCATCCTGACTTGGATCTTCCAAATATTCCTCATAACAGAGGAATATATTACAATACAGAGGAGGAAAAATAATATATGCAGATTTAAACAAAGCATTACTTGTGGAAATGTGCTGAAACTGAAAATTGTGTGGTTTTCTATAAAGGAAGAGCATATTGACACATAATTTTGCTGAAACATCCTCTGCAATTATAAATAAACACTAGGAAAATAATTATGAAATTTTTCAGAAATTATTGATGGAAATTGGAAAAGAAGACACACTGCAAAAGAAAACAGACTGTCAGATTTGCAATTGCAAGTTAGCTGAGAATAGATAGTTTCAAAAACAAGCTTATGTTTCAGAAATATTTACAGTAGATAAAAAGCCTAGAGGCATTTAATTAAAAAAAAAAAAAAAAAAAACAAAACAGGAAGAAGCATAGTTTCATCATTAAGACCAGCATGAAAATTTCTAAGCTTTAATGAATTTGCAAGTTCTGTCTAGGCCCCTCGCAGTGATTTAATCAGAATTCAAGCTTGGCATTAACAAAGATGAGTTCTACCACATGTGTAATCTGTAAACATACATATAAACCAACAAATGTAACACACAAGCATTTTAATGCTTGCAATATTTAAAGAAGTTAATTATTTTTCTCCAACATTGACCAAATTAACTTCCAGATGATCAATAATTTGTCTTGAAATCCTGTTTCATAAGGAATTAGAAAAGGGTATGACACACAATTACTGCTTTAGAAAAGAGTTTTAGAAGTAAATTGAAGAATTGACTGTAGTTGAAGAATTAAACATTTTGGCCTATGATGGGGAAGCTATGAATCCATCAATTAATACTGGGGGGGTTTTCACACTAGCCACAAAATAGGTACACAATCAATAAAGAATACCTGCTGAACAGTAGTAACTAATGAATGATCAGTAATACAATCACTTCTGATTGTCTATACGTGCCCTTCAACCAGCTTGCTCTGTAAAGAAGTGTTTTTATCCTAAAGATATTTATGATTAAGTCATGTTTTGCTGACTTGAACCAGGCAGTTTATCCATATAAAGTTGACACCAATAATAAGGCAGTGTAAATTGACTGAATTCCTCACCTTCTACAACTTTCAAGAAACAACCCTATATTTAAGCCATTCAGCTCTATTACATATAAATGCAGGAGCAAGATCCATTTCCTTCCCTTTTTGTTGCTTAAATCTCAAATCTCAATCTCAAAAATGCAGGAGTCTCAGAGGTTTCTGTAGCAGCCCTCAGCGTTCCTGCTTGGACTGCCACAGAGCAGGACCGGCACTCTCTAGCTCTGCCCTGCATGCTCATGTATCTGTGCCTTTATTCAAGAGACAACTTTAGTTTATTCTTATCCAAGATAATTTCCACTGAAATGGCATGCTGAAACTCTGTTTCTAGTTAGTCCAGCACTTGACCATATTGTTAAAAATATGTATGCACATTTTTGCAGGAACTGAATATTAAAGTCTTCTAAGTCAACAGGAAAACAAAAATACGAATATGGTAAAAGAAACACTTTCCAGGGATAAGACACAAATTTTTCAAAGCTTGTTTCCCTTGATCCTTTATGACATGATTTTGATAGAAGCAGTCAGGTGGAATTTTATTTTACTTTTCCTTTCCCTAAGGAGTGTTAGGGTGAGAAGACGGACGTGCTGCCCACAACAGTGAGCTCAGCTGCATGATGAGCTGCAGTAGGTTTGTGATCATGTATACAAACAGAGCCTGAGTAACCACATCTGTCCTGTCTTTGGGGTCTTCTACGGAGAAGAGCTGATGACAGCTCAAGCAAATACATGCAATTTCACTATGGACAAATCCCTTTGTGGCACACACTTCTGCTATTATAAAACAAACAATGACAAAAATGCTCTATCCAACAGCAGCATGCCAAGATAAAATAAGTAATCTGGCTCCTGCCTCCTCAAACAACCCCAAAACATGTCCAACAAATACCTAGATCCTCCACTGCTGCAGCTGTATGGTCATCATGATAGTTGAGCTTATCCATCTTAGCCTGAATTTACTCTCTGGCGTGGAATTGTTCATCCCGTGAGACTGGTTTTATGTTCAAAGCATTCTCAAAGCTTTGTTGCCTTTGTGGCACATTTTGTATCCATCAACATCAAGCCACAAGCTCCATTTCTTCCTTGTTAATTATGCTTATGCTGCTCTGTTCTGGCTTTGTTCATTGCAGAGCTTTGATAAATGAGCTTTCTGCCCCCATCGTTCTGAGGACACAGAGAGAATTCCCATCCAGTTCAAAATTAAATGATGAAAATAAGGAAATGGTTTGGTTTTTATATTAGAAATTGATGAAGTGTGCAAGGGAGGGAGAGTAGGAAGGAAAAAGGGGGGGGGAAAAGGAAAAAATTTCCAGAATTAACCAGACTTGACCAGCAGCTCTGACTTCCTGGAGCCACTCAGGTCATCCAGATCTGGATATGTTTCCACTTATAAAACAACTTTTCACTTGATTTTTGCACCAATGGGCTGGGAAGATCAGCCTCAGCAAAAGCCTGATTTTACTGCTCTGCTTAAGGTTAGGCTTAAGTATAGGGTTAGGGTTGAGAAAACCACAAAGCCCACAGCTTTAGGGACACTGCAGCTGCAAAGGGCATGCCAAGGGGAGCATGGCCCTGCCCCAACATTGCTCCCTCCATACCGTGCTCCTTGGCACTACTCACATGCTGGGCACCTCAGCCTAGGAAAATGCTGATTTTACTGCTCAGCTTAGGGTTAGGCCTGAATAAACCCCAGAGCCTAGAGCTTTGCAACTACCAAAGTCTTTGCAGTTTGAAAAATTGCAAGGCTCCTCTTATTTGGATAACTTTTCTTTTGAGTTCACCCTGTTTCCTCAGATTAATTGGGCACCTCAGCCTACATGAAACAACTCAAGTGCTCATGAAACTGCGACAAGACTGCTAGGAGATGTCCTGTGTTTGTGACCAAGTGACCCATTAATATTTAAAATTAACTCTCTGCTCAGTACTGTACTTCAAATATTCAAACATTGCAGCTACTCTATACCATCTCACTTCTACCTCTGTGGAGCTTAACTGAAAAAAGGGCCCAAAGCTAAATTTTGCACAGAGTACAGTGCCCTCTCCCTCCAAAACTCATGAAGGAGTAAAACAGGAAGGGCTGGTGGGTTAGGGATGAGGGAGGTAAAGAAAGAAAAAACAAAAAACCCCAGTCCTGAAAGCACCAGTCCATGACTGCTCAGTCCTTAACTAATGACAAGGTCGTTATAAAGGTGGCAGCACCTGCTTCTTATGGAGGAAGAAAACTGCATTTGAGTTCTAACTAGTAAAATTACTGTGCCCTGCAGAGATCGATTAGATGACAGGAAAGCAAGAACACCATAAAGAAATGTGATTTCAAATTGCTTTGCATAACCAGCTAAGATTTCTGGCTTAAGTAGGGATAATATAATGACAAAACATGTTCAAACAGCAGGAGCCACCTGCTCTTTGCCCAGGCCATGTTCAGAACAGGGAACATAGTGAGCAGCAACAGCCACAGCAACAGAGTGCAGTAGCACAATACCATGGCAAAGAGGGAGCATGTTTCTTTCACTTATTATGTTAATTCCCTCCTTTTGTCTGTTTTCTGTCAAACAAAACATCCTTCACTTTTCACTAATGCATTACAGTGAAATGTACCTAGAGGGATATCCAGCTGTGTTTAAGTTCACTTAATGTACTTGTTCTCAGGAAACTTTGTGAATTTCAGGCGTGGTATAAATAAGGAAACAAACCAGACTTGATTCAGAACAAGAATCTTGGTGTTCCCATGAGCTGTCTCCTTTGTTCTTCTCTTGCTTCTCTCTCTATATCTCATTTTCCCTAAGCTCCCACCAACAGGACGGCACAGCTTTTTTATTTTGCTAACTGCAAGTCACTGTTGCTCTGGGTGAAACAAATGAAGTTTTCCTCTGTATTCTATGTTGCCAAGCACTTTTACCTGCTGATTCAGACTTGGATATCCATTGCAGACAAGGCAGAAATATCTTGTATGATACAGATATTACAGACATAAGCATCATTGGACAAATTCTGCATTAAAATAAATATTGTGCAATGTCCCAAGACTAAATGGGCTCACTTGTAGATGCACAGCACTTAAAATATGATGCAATTTGCTTTGAAATAACTGAGAGGAAGATGCAGGTTTCCGGGGCAAACAAAACTGCTACAAATATCACTACTGCCTGACCAGGACATGCAGGCCCTTCCATGAAAGCATGCCTTAGGCAGTGGGGCCACACACAGGCCTTTTCCTTCAAATCAGTCACCAGTGAAACAATTTGGATTAAAGGTGGTACAGCCATTGTGTGCTACTGAAGCACATGCATCAATGTCCTTTGCATACATGGACTTCTCTGACCTTATGCTTCCCATGTCTGACATGTGTTTCCTCTGCTCTCATAAATAACCCCTCTCGCTCTACATTTTAGTCATTTGCATGAGCCATCCATTTGGGATACTCCCATTTCACATCTACCAGTGAGCTTTACTTATCCAACAATTTCTGTTTTCATATTGGTGTGACTTGACTATTCAGCCACCCATTTAGAATGGGATTTCTAAACATCTAACATAAGAAAAAGTTAATTTAGTTAAATATGTCTATGAAAGAAACAAAACAGACCAAGCTGAGATAAGTATGGCACCAGCTCAGCAATTTACCAGCTGTACAGTACATCACAGTTTTATTCATTAACTTAGTAGATGTGACTACTAGATGCCTACACCTGTTTCTTATGTATTTGCACGCACACAAATAGGATCTTATTTTCTCAGTCTTAAGTTCTCTAACTGGTCTGAATGAAGCAGGGAAGTAAAGCTGAATAACTCTACCAAGTAGTTACCTGTCCTAATGTGAAGATCTTTGAATTCTTTATTTTAAGATGCAGTCCATAACTTTGATTAAGTCTTATACTTACTTTTTAAAGGTAAGAAAATATATTGATTTTTCAAATGCTTATTCGGAGATATGGCGTTTTGTTTGAGTTTTGACTTCCTGATAATGGAGAAAACAGTCAATAGAAAAAACTCAAGAGTCCCTTAATGAAATCACTTCCATACCACTGCAGAGTATAAATTCAGCCAACTAGTCAGTACACTAACCCCAGAAACATGGGGAGCCACATCAAAGTCAGGTATTTTGGTGTTTTTCCTGATGCTTATGTCTTCTTTTCATACACTTACCCCAGGAAAAGCCCTGAATTCATTCTATGACTAAGAAAAGAGAGTGGAAATGTTGAAGGGAGGGTTCTTCCAAAATAAAAATAGAGTTTACAAAGTGTGGTGACTTGTGTAACATGCTTTCTGTTTCACTGACATGCAAGCCAGGCACATCTGACATTCAGCTGGCTTTTTTTTCACACAAGATAGTGGGATTATATCAAACACAGTGTGGCTCACCACAGCAGAAAGGGAGGTGTGCCACATGACTTTCATTTGACCAACATGAATAAACATGTCACTAAAAGCTTTCTTAGGAAACATAGTCTTCTTGAAATAAAAAACATATTTTGAAAGAGAGCCCACAACAGAAGTCATGGAATCTTTGGTCTTTGCGTAACATGGAACATTTTCTGGGATAACCATCATGGTGCAAGTCCTCAGGATTGCCTGGTTGCTGGCCTTGAAGTAACAATGCACAAGGGTTTCAGATACTCCATGTTTGGCAGCTTTAAAGGTACCTTGAAATATCAGGGAAACTGAAGTCCAGATATAGTGACTAGCTATGAGTTTTTGTGCTGGCAGTGGCCCAAATTGTGCTCATTTTCCTCACAGGAGCCATCCGGCTGAGGTCAATGTGATGACTCACAGGGACCAGAGTGCACAGGACTTGGCACAAAGTGTCGCAGAAGTGCAGATGTGGAACTACTCTACAGCCAGAGACAAACAGGATTCATAAGGCAAGGAAGGTTTTGAAGTTGTTTCTGCTGACCTGTCCACGCACTGAGACCCAACCAGAGAACCACAACTCCCTCATGGTAGAGTATATTGCTAGTGTGTTATTTATGGTTTCAATAACCTCGATCTCAAAAACTCACCAGTTCAACAGGACCCACTGACATTTTTCTTCCTGCGGTGGCCCAGCTTAGGGGCAAGCCGGGAAGCACTCAAAAACCCAAGCAGTTTTCCTCTCTCAGTTACAGACTCTGTTCAGCCATTTTGTAACCTCAGTTGTCACAGTTACCCTCTCCCCAAGTTCTGTTCCTCCCCCCTGTTAGCTGAACCCATTCCTTGCCCCCCAGGCAGAGACCCGTTGTCACTCTCTCCAAGGAACACCCTTTCCCCTAGAAACTTCTACTCTACTCGATGTGTCATTGGCCCCTGCCCCTTGATTCCTCCTCTGTTATTCCCTGGTTCGTTTTTGTGTTCCGACTCCTCCCAAGTACCACCCCCCGACCCTTTCCCCATTGGTTCCTGGTTCTCCCCTCCTCTGGTATAAAATCCCCTGCACACCTCATTTCAAGGTTTTTCATCTCTGGACCGTCCCCTGCTTGTAAAGGCTGTTGGAACCCACATGGAAGATCTTTGCTTTCTTCTTTACCTCCACGGATGTGAGCCACACCGAAGCTTAGGGGATTGCTCCCAGAGTGGGAGACCACAAAGTCTGCACACTGCTGCTGTGATAGAAGCGTTGGCAGTAGGATGTGGGCAGTCCCTACCACGTCATTTTCTGCGCACCTACTGCAAGCTGGATCCAGCTACTAGACCCTGAAGAGAGAATGTAATTAAAGATTCACAGTTCCCACAAGAGCACCTTGACATACTAGCTTTTCCCTACACCCACAGTACAGGAAAGTATTTTTCCCAAGACATTATGTGGAATTTTAGATGCTTTTGTTACTCAAGATTAACCTTCCCGTGCTGTTCCTTACACATCACCCCCATACCAGAAATGAGATCTTAGAGGTTATTTTATTTATTTATTTTAACAAGCCAAGTTGTGGAAATACTGAACAGCTGTATTAGTTTCCAGTAGACATTTTTTCAAATTCATCAATTTATTCACTTTGAGTAGGTATTCTGAGATGTCTCAGCTTCTTCTGTAGTATGAAGGACCTCGATTACTCTGTGAAAATCATCTGGACAACTGAAATTTTATGAATTTTCATTCCATTTGGAATATGTCACAGTCAAAAAGTTGGAAACTCCACCAGTTTTGACTTGGGGAGTGTTTCTGTGATTCTTCTCTCTCTGAGGGCATATTTGACTCTTCCCCAAAGAGATCAGGAGTTTCAATCTACAAGTGCAGGTGGATCACTAGAGGCTAAGATCACCTGCAGTGTAGCTTACTACATCTGCTACTCCTATGAGCATACACTCTGCTTAAGTACACTTTCCAGGTTCTTCCTTGATTGTAGTTCTTTTCAGAACATCCTTTCAGGGGAAAATATTAAAATCTACTGCTGACTGTGAATTGCACTGTCAGTTTGGGAGAGAGAATAAAAGAAAGGCAAAGAGGGATAAAAGAGAATGGGAGAGTGAGGATTTGGCAGAGGCCTGTTAGTGATTTCTACACCATCCAAACTCTAGATATAAAATATAAAAGAACAACCTGGGAGTAGACCAGGGAAGATGGTATATGACATATTTCGTATGAGGGGAAAGCCTATTAACTAAAGAATACTGGCTTGGAAATGAGATCAACCACATCTCTGACATATTCTGCTTTAGCATAGAAGCCTTATTTTATGCCATTTGGGATTGTTAAATTTTAGGTATAAAGACATAGTATTGTCCTTCCTTTAGCAAGGGTGTGATTATCAGCATCAAGATTAACAAAATAAAAATATTTTGGTAGGCATTTTAGAATTTCCCTACAACTATATCAATTCAGTGAAATTTATGGTCTTTTTTCACAGTATTTTTGGGAAAGTGATTGGTTGCATCGCTGACTTTACACATACATCCTTGAGTTTATTCGTTTGGCCATTAGTTCTCTGCAGTCATAGTGGCAACATTAGCTGACTTTTACCACTAAGTCAGTGATGCTTCAATGTTTCACTTTAAACCAGTAAACACTGGTTCAACTAAGTGGAAACAAATATTTTTTTCAGCAATCCAAGAAATAGATGCTTGTTTAGCAGAAACAAATCCAGGTTCCCCATTTTCCTACCTGGCTCTTCTAACAGGCCAGTTCTTAGTCTGTTCCTATACGTGTGGCATCCACCATCAGCTCATACACAACTCTCTCGTACATGCATGCACACATAACAACATCTCACTCTCTTGTTCTTTTGCCTTAGAAATGAGAGGTATACACAGGTGAAGGCAGTCCTCTCTGGTGTACGTCAAATCCACCTCATCCTGCCCCTGCTCTCAGTGGAAGCCTTTATGTAGAAAAAATCTGTTTCTCAGTTCAGGTGAAATGTCCCCAAGTTTTCTCTGGCAGTATAAGTAGTAATTTGTTCCCATCCCATCCTGCAACGGTGCTGCCCTGCTCTCCTGCCCTTATCCCACTGGGACAGCATTCATATACGGCACAGCCCACCTGATTGATTGAATGTACAGGAAGGGGCTTCTTTGTGTGCTAATTGAAGTTTAAAGGAGACGAGAGTTCATGCATTACACATGCCTGGAAAGGTTTCTAATTCACCATTTTAAATGTGGATTGCAGGTTTCCCACTTTATCTCAGCTTAACAATAGGTTCAGGTGCACAAAATCAGATGGGGAAAATGCTTACAAACATATTCCTGAAAAGAGAAGAGTGAATAAAATATTCTCTGTCCACCAAAGAAATATCTATACATGTAATCAGATTTAAAATAGATGTTAGCCTAAATTAATTTTAAATAGCAGAGTTAGGAAATAAATTTTTTAAAAATAGCAGAATACTACCCCTGCCCATTCCCAGAGAAATTAGGCATCTCCACCAAGAAATAGCTAGCATAAATTGCTCAAATCTCATTAAAAGTATCTGAAAAAAATGTTTTGTGTTTATGAAACGTTATCAAGACTGGGCTATGAACGTTTTCCCACTCAATTACATTGCTTGCTACAGATGTTAGCTATCGGAAACTCTTTGCAGTTTGCATTTGCATTCCCTGGGTAACTCTGGGCAAATCTAAATAGCCCACTTGCTCCGGAATTTCAGAGGATTTCTCAGATGCATGTTGAATGAGTTCTGTACATGGTGAATTATTTGGAGCTTTGCATCAGTGGGTGTAGCCTGATTACAGGGTAACAGAATAAAACACTAACACTAGCATCAGACATCTTGCTTGTTTGATGGTTCAGCTCTTCTCTGCAGCTGTAAAACTACTAAAGCGCATCCTGCTAGATTTGTTACAGGCCTCCCACTTGCCGGGTGAAGTCTGAGGAAGAACCTTGAGCTAATCCCAAAGAGCACTCTCATAACCTAGCCTTAGGCAAAATTTACCCTGGTCCTTCACACTGCAATCAATCCTTGTTTAGGTTTGTAGTCTAAGTCTGACAGGATCTGCCTTCTGTCAGCTGCAGAAAGCCACATGTGACACTGGGCACTGGAAAGCAGACAAGTTTTGTGTTGTCGTAGGTTACACCACATACTCGGGACATCACAACTGAAGAGACAGGTTTGCTTAATGTTAATCAGGGGCAAGATTGCTTTTTATTACACCAGAAGTTTAGGGACTTGATTTAAACCAGTCACTATGAAACTGTCTCTTAACAACTGACTCAGGAACTGCGCTTCTATTCAAGTGCTAATGACAACAAAGCACATTTTGAACGAACACAAGAGTCCTCCAAAGTGACTCAAGCTTTTACTCTTCCATTTTAGGCTTTTCTATGAACCTTGGGTTTCATCAATCTTTCCCCAGTCTACGACAGAAGGAGAGAGCAAACATTTCTCTCGCAATGGCAAGATTATTAGCCATTCAATCATACCTGCCGAGCTAGGAAACAGTTCATAAACAAATAAAGCATTTTGGAAGGTCTGCAGGAACAAAGTCCTTACAGTGACCATATTAACAGCATGAGTGGTCTTGTGTCAGCTCTTGGGTGATCCTGCTTAGCATTAGTTCTTGCCTCCATTTCTCTAGGAAAGTGGGGTTGTGGTAAGAAACCTTGTCAGCCTTGCAAGCTAGTTCAAAAGTAGGGTAGGGAGAGAATTTCCAGTCAAGTTCAGAGTGATCAGATCAGCTCTGCTTCTTGACATCATTACCTCACACAGACAGTTCTCCCACAGCCATGCAGCTTTAGCTCCAATACCTGGCCAACAATATATGGGCATAATAACTCCTTGCATGATGTTGCCCTTTCTAGTGCAGCCATACTTGTAGCACTCTCTTTTCTGATCCAAAATATGACCGTGTTTACATTTTTTTATTTGCATTTAAAAAGGCATTATGGCTTCTTCCAGCTAACAGCTCTAGCAGCTTGGAAAGGATTTTTTAGCTTGTTTTGTTCTTTTTTTTTCTTCCAGGCATCTCCATTCTCTAAGACAATTTACAAGAACAATCCCTTGTAAATGTTGCCTCTCATATTTATTGTGCTGTCCTAATTATCACATTCTTTGCAGTATTTCAGGCACACTGTATACCTTGTCTAGCAGCTACATGCTGTTGCTGACATCAGCATAACTTCCTTGGTGGGAAATGATGCTATTTAGAAATATAAAGCAACAATAATAAATTCAAGGGAAAAAATACAAAAATGCTCCATGACCTCCCTGACAAACTGCTGTAATGGTCTGAAAACTGCAGATGTTTTTCCACTAAGTTTTTACAATGTTTGTTTTGAAATGATTCTTTCTTAAATCATGTTGTTTTCCTGTTGTAATTTCTGCAAAGCAGATGTGACATCTTGGGCTTAAGGGCTTTAAGCTGATTTTGATGGCTCAGTCTTTCTGCTATTCATGCAGCACAGAAAGTTCTCCTGCAGTGGAATGGGATTTGTTGTGTAAAGTACAAAGAATCACCTGGGAGGAAAAGGGGTTGTCCTCACTGTCGGTGGTGGGACTTGGCCATTGGATTTAGGGAAAGGGTCTATCTGCTGCCTAGTCCCATATGGCTAGTTCTCAGGAGCTGCAAGAGCACAATGGGCTGCATCAGCTGGCCTAACACATTTCTAGCAGCCTAAGGTCATTCATATGCACACACACTAGTGTTACAGCAAAATTGGGTCTGAGAACGGCAGGAACATGGATTGCATCCTTGGAAGCATTTGCAAGATAATTCTTTCGCCTAAAATTAAAAAAATCTGCAGGACAGTTAGGACCTGGACCAAATAGATTACCCTCTTATATAACCAAGTTACGGTCAAAGCAAAACTAAAGCTTTTTGCCATCATATGTCCTCAGAATAACTACAAAAAAAGCTATGAATGTCCAGCTGGTCAGAGTGATCAGGAATCATAAATGCCTTGTCTGCCTGCCTCTTAAGCTGCAAATGGTTTCAGTGAAGGGCAGAACAAACTTGTGGAGGTTTTTTCCAGTCTACACTCTTACGTTTCACTGAAGTCTACAAAACATGCACTTTTATATCCACAAAACCAGGTGGTTCTTAAGCAGTACTACAGGAAAAATAAAGATGGTTTTTCTCCCTTCTGCATGGCCCTGCTACTCTCCTCATCCTCAAGGCCCTCTTACAGACTCTCACCTTTCAGAATAGTTCTCCTGGGCAGAGAGTTCTACTTGTGGCCCTCTGTGATGAGGACAGGTGTTATTCTAGAGTTAGCCAGAGTGGCTGTGACATGTACCTGGCAGGAAAATTAACAATTACCCACACCTCCCTGCCATCTCTCTACTCATCCAGGGCCCTTCAGATTGCACAACAGTGCCCTGTAAACCCACCCACAATGAGTCCCTTATGCATACCAACAGCACTCAATTGCTATGAATTGTTGACTTGCTTGAGTGCTGGGAAATCCCTCATTCACTTACAGTCAAGTTAGGAAATGCTCTGTTTTCTCAGGAATCTGGATCCCTGGAGAAGGAATGACCAAATAATTTTCTACTGATTCTCAATCATGCTTTATCTTTTTGGAAAGTCACCTTCCATACTTAATGACTCCCTGCAAGCCTACACATCTGCAGAAAATCTATGTATTCAAATTACTGTGCTGCTAGAAGATGGACAGAAAGAACAAGGTAAATACTTCAAAGCTCAGGAGTGTGCTGTGATATCTTTTAGGTGAAAATGGCAACAGCCATTTAGTGCCAATCAGATATTCACTCATAAAGTGAAATACACTTAAAAACATTCAATAATCATTCCCAGCATGCTGTGAATTTTGAAACAGATGTTCATTGCAGGAAAGATCATGTGGCTCAAGTGTCCCTCAAACTACTACCTTGGCCTCTCAAGCGGCAGCATGTTGTTTTATAGCATTACCTCAGAGAACTTAGGAAAGTGCAGTGAACTTTAACACACATTAAACACAGCTCCAAAGACAGAGCAAAATACCTTCTGGAGGCAAAACAAAAGCCAAATAATGATGGATATCTTAGGCCCTCAGGCACTCATCATTAGAGCATCTTACCACATCTGAGATAGT
The DNA here is from genome assembly GCA_013396875.1 of Vireo altiloquus. Taxonomy (NCBI): domain Eukaryota; kingdom Metazoa; phylum Chordata; class Aves; order Passeriformes; family Vireonidae; genus Vireo; species Vireo altiloquus. Next base: position 260,514 of record VZRF01000317.1, on the reverse strand, counting down.
CAATAGTGCAGAAACATTAAAAATTTCAGAGCTGCCTGGATGATTTACATATCCATTAATTTTCAAATATGCTTGACAGGTCAAATGGTGCCCATAAATTTCCAGTGATGGTTTAAGGGCTATATGGATAAGACTGAAAGAAGATTATAGTCATAAGTAGACAGTAGAAACTGAAATAAGAAGTTAACCGAGGGTGGCAGGCAATAAACCCAGAATGAATGCTGATTTGATTTTTCAGTATAAAATGAGCTTGACTTTTTCTCTTTTTACACTTGCTGAGAAGGAAGCTGCACAATGTGGAATGATGAGAGAATGCCTTCATCAAATCCACAGTTCAATAAAATACTCTTACTGGTGTTACTCTAACTCAAATCTTTGTGTCAGTATTTTATTTCTTTTGCACCTTGAATCAGAGACCAGACAGCAAGCAGTGTAGTTCCATAAGGCATAAATAAGGCAGCTCTATAATCAAACTGAGCCCTCCACCTCCCTAAAGATTGTTCTTTCCAAGCTGTTCAAATATTGAATAACTCCGGAATATAATTACCCCTTGTATTCGATCATGTGCCAAAGTTAAGCTAACCAAGCATTGTAATATAATTTAGTTCCTTGAACCAGCTAAACTTTCACATTGTTTATCTCTCTGCCATATGTAAAAGGACCACCCAAACAGAATATCAGGTAAAGGTTATTATCCGTGCTCAGTGAAAAGGAAGGTGCTAGAGAAGAGGCTATAGATGACACCGTAGTAAGGTGATTTAGTGACACACAAAAGAGTTGGAAGATTTCTGCTTTTTCCCTGATTATAGCCACTGACAGCTGTAAGAAAAGCAGTCACATAACTTGTTTGGCCTTGACTCAGTACTTTCTTTGTAAACTGGAGGCAACCCCATTGAAATGTGTCTGTTGCCTAAAGGCTTTTTGAGCCAGACAAGAAATGCAACACTTTATTAAAATAAAACTAGATTTTAATTTCAGAAAATGGTGAGGATTTTTTTCCTCAGTGTTAAAGATAACAAAAGTAGAACATACTGCTTTCAAACAATCACAGAAACTTCATTTGTCTAAAATGTAATATTATAATTTGGTTTAAGGTCAAAAAAATTCACTAAATCTGATGCTAGTAAATATCCTTTTATTTTGCATCAATGAATAAAGTTTCAAATTAAGAGATGTTATCTGAACCTGGGACTATAACTAGCTACTAAAGATTTTTTCCTTTCCAGATAAACATTGGACTATGAGACATGTAAAAGTAAGAAAACACTAAATAATCTGTTGAGACAAAAAAAGTTACATTCATAGATATCTTTTTGGAAAGTGTTTTAAACACCATGTGGAGAACAGCTGATGAATTTAACAGGCTATTTTCTTAATGTGGGTCGTATTAAGGACTAGGGTTCTTTAAAAAAAAAAAATCGTCAGTGCCCACTAAGCTTCGAATATGGTATTTCCTGTCTGTTTCAGTTCAGATCAGTATCAGAACCCAATTTTCCTGCATTTTCTTCTCTGAAGTCCTTCCACTGCCGTTGTCTGGAATACAAGGTAAGACAAAGCGTGAAATGGGTTTTCCATATGCGGTGAAAAAGTCATCACCACTATTCAGTTTAAACAAGGAGAGAGACAATATCATTTACTGTTGATAGACAAGGGGGAGCCAGAATCTCCCAGCTTCTGGTCCTAGTGCTATATAGCACCATCTTCAGACAGGTCACTCACATAGTCATCCTCAAAAGATGTCCAAGTACCAAACTTTTAGTGGATTTAAGGGCTCACATCCCAATCCAGAGAAGCACTGAATAGCATCATGTGGCTTTCTGGACCAGGATTTCAACTTATATGCTTTCCTTTCAGTCTGTAAAACTTGGACAGAACGCTGTAAGAAAAGGGCAAAAAAATTCCCACAGGACTGGGAACAGGATTTTTGGGAAATCTCATTTAGGTGTCTTCAGTGAGTGTCTCTTTAGGTGTCTTCTGTGCAACTCCAGCCTTAGTCTTTTTAAGCTTATAGAGACAGAACTTCAAATGTGGCTCTGATATACCATTAGCTTCTTACCTGGCCATTAACACCATAGCACTGAAAAATACAATTGTGAAGCTTTCTAGAGATATTTGAACTATTAGGAAGAGAACAGAGAACCAAATGGTAAAAGAAAATCATATGAACCAGCAGCAAAAGTCACTTCTAGAAGAAGGGGGTGGTGGAGCCTCAACTCGGTTCAAGAACCATAGAACACCTGAGACTTGCACATGTCAGTTCTTGGATACGTCAGCAGATCATGCGTTTGAAAAGTTGTAAACTGGTGTGACAAAACTCAGGAAGAAGTGAGGAGAAATAATGTATCATTATGTAAACAAATGGTTTCAACACACAGGTACTACTAGGTAAGCCTCAGAAAGATCCTAGAAATTCTTATGATCTCAACCTTCCAGAGACAAGAGTAATAAGGTATGAACTAAGATCCATTTCTCAGAATAAGCCTGAACCCATCTGCAAGCCTGAGCACATCCACAGTGGAGAAGATATTTTACCAAAGCAAGGAGCCATACCACTAGGACAGCTGATTAAGGGGTACTGGACTGTGTTAAAGTAGGGGAAGGATTATCCTGCATTTTGCAGACTTTTAAGCTGCTAAAAGCACTTTATAAATTCCTCTGGCACCAGGAGCTACATAAGGAAAACATAAGTTTCTCTGTATGAGCATAAGAGTTTTTAAAGCTTTCAAGGAAAGCTCAAACTCAGTGCTTATAATACATTTCCAATAAAAGGAGAGATAAAAAGAGCAGGAGAGATTTTTGTATGCAACAGCCCATACAACAATCCTCATTTCAAGCCAGCTGTACCCTCTGAAAGGACTTGCTATTCTTGCTTACACAGGCTGTTTATCACATGCCATGCAACCCAGTTCCAGGTGATGAGATTGTCGCTACAATTTTGCATCAGTTCACTAAAGAAAATGCCAAAAAAACAAAGTTAACAACCAACTACAAAGAAGGCTCGTACCTGTCTTTGCCCTCTTATTTTGTGATACTCAACTGAAGCATCATTAAAACCTACTCAATTTTTAAACCTACTTTCTATACAGCCCCCCTCAGTTCACTGCACAATCCTGAATGTGCCATCAGAGCTGACGTAAGCATTTCTGAAGAGAACAAGTTTGTGGGGAAAAAAAACAACAAAGAAACCCCCAAAACTACAAATAAAAAATTAACTGGTTTTGGGGGGGTTTCTGAACAGTTCTAATCTGACATTTGGTTTGCCTGCATTTTGTCATACAAAAAAGCCTCAGCTGCTGTCACTGGCTGCATGTAATAAAGAGAGACTGCATTTCACTCTGTTTAGACAGTTACACCAAGATGCTTTAAGCCACTGTAGAATTCAATGTGCCTCTTGGAAACACAATAACACCATAATTAGGGCTGGCAAAACACTTGCTACTCATTAGCTAAGAGAAACAGAAGCAGATTCAAATTGTATTTAAATTGACTGTGTGTTGTGTATTGAAGGTAAGCCAGCTATTCTCACCAGCAGGAGACAAAGTTTACAGACATAAATAAATATGTTTATTTATGAACAAATGCATGGACTTCAAAACAAAGGTACCTCAGAGAACATTGCTGACAGGCACTACATATCCTTCTAACCCTGAAATATTTTAATACTAAATTCAGTGGCCGCATGCTATTTTTTATTTTTAAAATAAAACTTTGACCACAATTAATACATGTGTGTACAGATGTGAATAAAGTTTAAAATTCAAGAAGAAAAGAAAAGAATTTAAGAAGAAAGAAGATGGGTATCCATAAGAGTGAGGGCCCAAGATATTCTTAAGCAAGAATTGAAGGTGACCTGAGATAATATGGCTCTTCAAAACAATGGGAAGTGTGTATAAACAGCAGTAACTAAGAAGCAGTGTTACTAACACATCAGTCTCAATTGTTTTGATATAAACATATTCTTCTGAAATAGTTATTTGATTTCTACTTGGAAAATATCTATTTGTGGTACACAACAAGCTTTTAGACAATGTGTGATTGAAATCAACTTCTAAACTGGAAAGTCTTCATTAAGCACACAGAAAAGATATTAAGATGCAAGTAGGTCACCCTTCACTCTTAGAAATTTCTCAAGCTGTCATCCAAACAGCACATAATCAGGAGTGCCGTGTTTCAGAAAACTAGACTCCAAGAGGGACGACATTCAAACAGTCAGGAAGCTGGCCAAGGCTTGCAAATATGGGATTGATTTCTTGCTCTCACAAGGATTTCCAGTGTATCTTGGCTTACATTACCAAAGGGATTCCAAAAATCTAAAAATCAAACTCGGTAACAAATTTAGCATCAAATATTCATCAAAGAGTAGTTGCTTGACTTGGAAGACCATCGGCACGTATTCTTTCTAGCTCCCAATTAATAAAACAAGGTTTATAATACAAAAATAACCTCTTAGCCCTACCACAGATGAACAGCCATCTTCTGGTGGTACCCCCAAGAGACAGCCTCAGGGAGCCAGGGCAGCAGGCTTCCATTACCCACTCCAAATGGTGCTCCCATTCCTGCTCTGCTTCTGTGCGTCGGGGACGGGACATGCACAGGCAGACTTCCTGCACACAGGCAAAAAAAAGTAAAACTGTACCTATGCAGTTGCCACACCAGCTCTGTGGGGTCTGTCTTGCACTTTCTCACCATTGTCTTCGAGTGAGCAGAAAGGTCCAGGTGAGGCATTCAGGTGCTGCAGGAATAGGGCCACACTATGCAGATGGAAAATATCCCCATCTGGGATATAGATACAAAAGGAAAGGAGTGGTGAGTCTTGTGCAGTAAGTGTTTAAAAACTTTCTAGGTCATGGTCCAAGGGGAGAACAAACCCCAGGGATTGCAGCATTTTCTAGCAGAGGAAAATCGATCAGTTGTATAAAAATGTCCTGACAGTTTGGCACACCTGTAGTTAAGGACTTTAGTGAATAACACCACTACACAGTAAAATGTGTTTTCTATTGTGTGTTGCACAAAACCAATATCTAGATTAATTTTACTTGACATTTTCCACTTCATATCATTACTTTTTTCATTGAAAATGGAAAAAAAAAGTAATAAGATGGATTCCCCTGAGTAACATTTTTCCAGCGTGAAAAATTTGTATAAGAGATTCTGGCCAAGGAAACAAATTTCATATAAAACAATCAAATGCAATTTTACCTGCAGCATTCTACCCTCTCCACCCTCATCAAGCTGAAGATAGTCCTGGTTTTCTATTTCCTTTTCCTCTGTCCTATTCGAGGTACTACCATGACACTGTGTTACGAAAACAAAGTGAGCTTTGATTTACTTTTATCTGTCCTTCAGCTCTTGTGAGGTTTTAACTGCAGCTCACATTAAAAGAGGACATAAAGCCCTATCACTACCATATCGGATTTTCACAATTAAAGCACAGAATTAATAAACAAGAAGATAAAACACTATAACAAAAAAAAAATATTCTTATCTTCAACTTTTGTCTTTTATTTTAGGACTCCCTAGTTTCATTGTAGTCTCTCCATGCTTTATTGTCAGAAGGACTGTTGGAGCCTCTGTAGTCCAATCAGTAGTCAAAAGATTTTTCCAAAAGAAAATGGCCCTTTGTAATCTTCCTCTGCCTCCTCATAACCATGAAAGATGAACCAATTTTGCTAGGCCATTTTGAAAGTCCTAACATGGATGTGCAAGGGTAGTCAGGGATTCTAGCAAGCTAACAACAGAAATGCTTGTTAGAAACTCACATTTATTTTCAGAATCACTAATATTTCAAAACAACTGTATTTAATAATAACTATTATGTAGTTATCAATTACACAAATATCATGTGATCAAAGAGAGATTGATATTTTTTTTTCTTTTTTTCCTGACTAGGCCAAATCCAGACATGCTTTGTATGCATGTCCCATATGCCTGGACTCCTTTTGATGCAAAGGAGGGAGGAAAAATTCTACCATGCCCCATTCTAACCCAAAAAGGCTTGAAATGAGCCAACTACATACTGTGGCATGGTTGAAGGCCTTCCAAAGCCATGCAGTTTAGACATACCTTTAGAAGTATAATTTCACTGAGGAGGAAACTCTGCAGCCTTAGCCAGATATTCAGGAGTGGCTATGGATGCTACAGGTACAGTTTTTCCTCAGCTGTTTGTCCAGAGAGGTAAAAAGACATAGGCAACACCTGATAAAATTATCAACTCAGTGCTTTGACTTTTCAGCTGAAGTGCTGCTGGGAGTTCGTCACTTACACAACCAATTCCTGCCAACCTTAACCAACAAAGTTCTGTCCTTTAAGACAAGTTGGCTTAATTTTTCCTTATAAAATGGTAATACAGCCTTGTGCAAAATAACAGTATTATATCTTAAAATACTACGGGAAATTGAAACTGCCGTACTTTAACATACACTGAAATTTTGTGCATCTCCCTCTCAGTCTAGTATTAGCCCCAAGTGAAGACAGAATACCAGAATAAAGAGATCCAAGGCCAACTTCTAGGTAGCCATTCCTGTGTGACAACTTTCAATAGCAGAAAAAGGCAATCAGTCATAGTTTTGTACATATAAAAATCATTAACATTTTTACTTGCACTTTATACATATTAATCAATCACAAACAGTCCCAACAAAAGCCATGATCAGGAACAGAATTCTCACACTTGAAAAAGAAGTTTCTCCTTTGAGCTATCAGCAACTCAAGGACGTACCAGGAAGTGGTTATTTAAAGAGTTTTCTGATCTTTACCAAGAACTTTGCTGTTAAATGAAAAAGAATGTACAAGCACAAAAGCAGCAGTGCTTTGTGTTACGGTTACTGAGGAAGAACAGACTTTCCTATTCCTCCCTTTTCAGTGAAGCATCTTCTACACTATGTGCAGTCCAGGAACATCTCTGGCACTGACATTTTAATGATTCTATCCCACAAATTATTCCCTTAACCGATTAACCTTATTGTTGTAACACTATACTGGTCTAATTTCACTTCTAATTTGGCAGAAGCTTTCTGTCTGCCAAGACGACTTGTAACTTTGAAGCACTGTTTGAAACTCAGCTCCAGCTATACAAAGAGAGTTCTTAAAATAGCCCATGAACTGTGTGAGTTAATGCCAGAATGAAATCAGATATTTGCCTGTGCTCTTCCAGCTACTCTATTTGATCTCTCCTGAGAAGAATCCAAACTCTGTATTTATGTTTACTATACTTCATATAATGCCTGGCTATAGAGAGATGAGCTTGATGGATGTATGTATCTGTACTAGTAGATACATCCATCCATCTGAATTCACAGAGCACAAGATTATGAGCACTCATTCATGTGAATGCTCCTTTTATGATTTGTTAACCAAGGGATTATCTCTCAGGACAGAATGCAGCTTAACAGGAGAAAGCAAATGCGCACAGTCACAAATATGAATGAAATAAAATCAGTGATTTAAAGCACAGTACCCACAGTTGCACAGAGAACATCTAGAAAGATCTCCTTGGAAAGAGGTGCTGGATGAGCCTCTGCTGTTGTAATTGTAGGTGTGTCAGCTGTTGTGCCAGCAGGCAGCTAGCACAGGATCCTTTCAGCAGTGTGCTCCCACAGGGAACAAAAAAAATTAATGCTTTTTATCTGAATGATATTAGTAACGTTTTTTGTTTGGCTGGGTTTTTTTTTAACTGTGAAGGTGTTCTGAAGGAAAGGATTTGGTAAGAAACTGGAATTTGCTATATATTAATTCACATTTTGCTTAGGTAGTCTAAAGTCTACATTTCAAAGATGTTTACATGAACAAAGCATTAGTAGGGTACATTTTCAGTGAGTTACTAGCATTTGATAATACTGAAGGATGAATAAATAAAATGTAAGCAGAGATATGCCTGATGAGGAAAGGGTAATTTCTGAGCAGTAGGTGGACACTAATCATGTTTTAAAGAACACATGCAACCACAGAAAGGATTCAAAAAATATGAATTTTTGAAAGATATAACATCTGGTAGAATTTTCTGAAGCCACAAGGCCCTCTAAATCTCTAGAATAATCTGTAGAACAAATAATGCCAAAACTATAAAAGCTGGGGGAAATATTTATTTAAAGGGGAAAAAAAGTAACTCTACATGAAGACATGAATTTAGCTATTCAAAATCTTCATTATTAGATGTTAAGTTGGAACAACTTTTACTTCTTCAAATCAAAACTTCTGGAATTCTCCTAAACATACATTTTTGGTAGATGGCAATACTCTATCACCACATCATTACACTACTAAATTAAAATAAGCTGTATAATGTCAAGTTTGAGTTAACTACTTTACCAAAACTTTGCAAAGCTACCTTTTAAACTAATGGAGAATTACTTTTAAGGTCTTCACTTGAACCCTTGCTGCTTTTTCAATTCTCAAGAGGTTTAACAAAGGGGGCTTTGGGGTGGAAGTTGGAGGTAGAACTAACAGTGATGCAGTAATGCATTTTGTCCCAGCTAGGAATGCTGCCTGGTGAATCTTTCAGCAACATAGGAATATTGGCAAAAGTCTTTACTATCCCCTGAGAATGTCATCTGGATTACATCCTCTCTAGCAGTGGGATCAAACCACTTGTAAAGAAAGAGAACCCTTTTCATTAGTTTTTATTTATTTATTTAAAGAAAACAACTATAAAACTAACCCCATTTACAAAAAAAAAAAAAAAATAGGAACATTTGTGTGGATTTCTCAAGACCCAGTCTGAACTTTACAAGCTCTTCTTACTCAGAAGGAGTAACTGTTTAGTTTGCATTTTCAATGTGTTGCAAGAGTCTCACTTATCCATGAGTCTGATCATGTCTGATCATGAGTCTGATGTTCCTGTGGGGCAAAGTTACTAAATGGTGACAACACGACACCAATAGTTCTGCAAGCATAAAGGTGGGAATAGGGGGTCCAACACCTACAGACAGAAATCTATAATCTCTCCCTCCCTAAAAAAAAGTTCTTTCACTGAATCTACAGAGAAAGGCTCTTAGCTGTAATCAATAATTGCCCACTACAAGAATTTTGAAGACAGATGCTAAATCTACTAAGAAAATCACTACGCTCTGTATTTCTTCTGCACTGACCCTGTAACAGCTTCAAGAGAAAGGTTTGGGGTTTTTTTTCACCTCTGCAACTCCAACTGAAAAGTGATGATTTTGGCTGCAGTTTAAGCACACCTTTGAGTAGGATTTGGGATGTCTATAACCATGGAAGACAGAAGTTTATTGCTCCAGCTCTGATCTTAATGTTGGCTTTCACAAGGGCCTGTGGGAGATCCTCTGACAGCAAGCAGGTTTGAAAGCAGCTGTGATTACAGTCACTCTGAGGCTGCCAAATACTGCATGTGGGGTGAGACAATGCACCATTCAAATTTTCAGCATGTTTTCTTCCAGCAGAAATTTTACATTTTGATAAAGAAAGCACAGGATTAAGACACCACACAGGAGGAGCATGGGGGGAGGAAGGAAATCAAGAGAAAAAGCAACCCTTCATTATTTTAGCAGCAGCATGGTGTGAACCGAAGGCACATACACTGAACAGCCATATGAAATGATACAAGACATTTTAGGTACACAAAACAGACCATTTGTGGTGATGGCTGGGAATCTAATAGTAATATGAGTGTGCAAATTTGCCAAGTATTTTAAGCTGAGTTTTACAGCAAACTTTTCAGAGTGGCTCAAATGCTCCCTCCTTCCAAACCGAGATTTCACATCCCTGCCTTCTTTAGTAGCCAGGTCACAGCACACCCTCTCTGCCAGCACATCATTCACACCAACCAGTGCATTGGAAGAAGTACACCATCTCACACTAGGACCATCTGCTCAACAATCTGTCCAGATCGCACACACATCACTTAAAATGGAGCCAGGAGGACACTCTGAAATAAGCTGAGCTCTTTGCTGTCCACAGAGACAGTTGTAAATTACATTTGGCACAGTTCTCTGAATACATGCAAACCATCTTCCCCATTTCTCTAGACTGAATCCTGACATTTTATTAATTCATAACACAAATGCTCTTTATTAATCTCTTCTCTAATTGTTTTACAGTCACCACATATCTGTGTGTCAGGTGATGCAACACTTTCTTAGGAGATCCTTATAATAATCATGAAGTAATCAAAAATTATTTCCTCTCATTTGAGCACATTCTGTTTACTATCACTGAGGAAAACATTTTACATCAGTGTTAATGAGGTAACAGAGTATCTTTAAATAGAAAGATAGTTGTTTTGATTTGCTGCTAATTTATCAAGATTACATTTTTTCTTTTTTGTCAAAGGATGTTGATTTAGTTTGGAAATCCTAAAGTATTATTGCACATGCACAATGTTACAAGAACTACAAACTGGCCCGTGTTGTTTAGTGTTATTTTAATTTACCTTAAATTTAATTTACCTTAAATCAGTTACTTTAGAAAGTAACTGATAGAAATTTATGAGAAATTAGGTGCGAGGATGAATACTATCAAGACAAGGCATGAATCCAAAGAATCCATGCTAAAAATTAAATTGCTGCACCCTAAGTCCATGTCAGACCCCTTAAATCCTTTACTTCATTCTCAGATGTTAGCTGCTCATCAGTTTCTGTTATCTAAAGAATTGTATTTTGAGTCCTATACAGGCAAAAGCAGGAAGAGGATGTGTCTCACTCCCTTCCATCAAGGGCTGCTTTGGATGACCAATTTTGACCAAGACCGAGACTCCACTCTGTCTGCCCATGCTCACCTGTATCAGGCTTCAATCTTTGTACAGCTGACTACATTTTTACTTTAATACTATTTACCCTATCTTTGCTATAAATTTAAAATTACAAATAAAATGAACCACTTAACTCAAAGAGAATGCTCATTGCCCGTCATTGCATCTCTCAGTATCACCCCCATTGTCGGTATAACACAGTAATTTAGTATGATCTCATGTAAGGGAACTGAAGGCTACATTCAAGATGNAATTTAAAATTACAAATAAAATGGACCACTTAACTCAAACAACGACAACTTTACATGATCTGCAAATTAAAAAAGCTGTATTATGAATGCAACACATTTTAAATAAAAACAAAATACTAAAGCCAGGTTTAACCATGTTACTTAGGCATGTCTTTAATATAATATTCATCTGGAACAACAATGAATGCGGATATCCTTTCATTTTCTACTATTTGTTTGGCAAAATCCTTCATTCTTTTACCTTAGTCATGAATGCTTTTGACAACAGATACTTGGCTGGGAAACTGAAAATCAAATTATAAGTACTACTGTAAAAGGTAACAGACAGCATCTTAATCTTTCAACAAAAGAGGATTCCAGCTTTACAGTAAAATAGCAGACCTGCCTCTGAGATCGCTTCTCATCCTTTCTGCTGGTCACTGTTTCAGGACCTCTCATTCTTTCCTGAAGCCATATTAGAATCATAAAATCATTTAGGTTGGGAAAATCTTCAAGATCATTGAGTACAACCATTAATTGAGCATTGCCAAGTCCACCAAACTATGTCCCCAAGTGCCACCTCTACACATCTTTTAAATACATCCAGGGATGGTGACACCACAACTTCCCTGGGCAGCCTGTTCCAATGTCTGTTCCCATTTTGGAAAGAAATTTTTCCTAGTATCCAGTCTAAACATTCCCTAGTGCAACTTGAGGCAATTTCCTCTCATTCTGTCACTTTTTATTTGGGGAAAGAGGCCGACCCCCACCCGGCTACAACCTCCTCTCAGGGAGTTGTAGAGAGCAGTAAAGTCTCCCCTGAGCCTTCATTTCTCTCGGCTAAACACCCCCAGCTCCTTCAGCCACTCCTCAGACGACTTGTGCTCCAGGCTCTTCCCCAGCTCTGTTGCCCTTCTGTGGATACGTTCCAGCCCCTCAATTTCTTTCTTGGAGTGGAGGTCCTAAAATGAGCACAGCACTTGAGGTGTGGCTTCACTAGTGCCCAGTACAGGGGTGCAATCCTTGTCCTGGTCCTGCTTGCTTGCATCCAGACCAGGATGCCTTGGGCCTTGGCTACTGCTACAGTTCTGTACAGGTGAAACAGAACTATTGTCTATAAAGTAAAACCAGCAGAGGTCTTGGTCCTTTGCCTTTCAGTATAATGGAAGTATTCATGTAAGTCAGCAGGACAGACCTTACTGTTCCTCTGCCACTAAAAGACTGGTGGTTAGGTTGCAAACACTCATTTTAGTACACATATGTACAAAAGCGAAAAAGTAACTAGAGGAATCATAGATCAGGTTTCTAAAGTTGCCAAGTAAAGTTGTATTTTCTACTTGATGTGAAAGCAAAAAGAACAAAACAGTCTTCCACCTTATATTCCAAATAATAATTCTGCTAGTCAAATGACTGCCTTTCTTCTCATTTCACTTCCAAAGTTGTTCCCAGAATGCTTCCTGTTGCACAAAAGCAAGCAAATAGATTTTGTAATAATTGCCATTGGTAGTCAAGAGGCTGCTTCCTTGCCATTTTAAGAATGTCAGTTCTCCAGTGTTTGCAAGCATTTTTAAAAATGTGGTTAAAACACCAACATTTTTGTCACTGAAGCAATCAGATCTAAGTACACAAAAAACCCCAAAATCGCTATGATGTGGCAGGAGTGAATTTCAGAAGCCCTGAACTCTCAAAAGATCTGTTGAATTCTGGGACAGACTCAGTGACGCCTTTGTCTGTGCTTCCCCCTTCAGGCAAGTTGTGAGTAAATCTTTCTCAGCACTTGTCTTGGCTAGCCCAGGTTCACCAATGGCAGAAAACTGTCTCTGATCCACAAGTGTCCAACGCCATCCCGAGATTAGGTTGCTGTATAATAAATTCAAAGTCATTACTACCTCCCACTGATGGGTAGCTTTGTTGTGAGGCAGCCATCACAGCAACATACACCTAAAAGAAGCCCTTGAAGTGGTACTGAAGCATTTGTTTAATACTCATTTCATGGCAATCGTCACTTTTTCACGTTGCAAGGTGCAGTACAGTTCACTGCTCTTCTCTCTTTAATATTTGGGTTGTCTTACAATCGCTATTCACTGCAAGTTTGTCAAGTGAGGTATCCAGTTACTCTTAGATCTAATTACAAGGTATGCACACTATACAAAAAAGCAACATAACTTTTATTTATTCTTTGCTATAATCTGAGAGTGAAAATGCTCTCATTCTTTCTAGACATCACGGGGAAGTAATACCTGCTTCAGAAATTAAAAAACCCAAACAGGTCAATTCAAAACAGTAGAGCCACAATCAGCATATTCATAACAACTTTGTTTGAACTTTGCAGTTATTCCTGACGTATTTATTTCACTTTTCGCTTGCTATATAGTACACACTGCTATTTCAGGCTATCATGCTGTGCTTGCTATCTGAGTATTATATATGTTGTATACTGGCAGCTATGAAGTCATGCTAAGATTGTGAAATACATCAAAGCAAGGACATTCAAAGTTTTTTCAGGCATTCTCATCTAATTTCCTCCTTCTCTGCTTTAGCTGCAGTTTATGTTGCACTACATTGAGGCATGAGCCTGAGATTCCGGTAATCCATCAAAAGAACAAGATGCAGACTTTAAAGACATTTTTCAGAACTACTGTTAGTGGGTGAACCTCAAAGGCATTACGGAAAACACCCAATATATTCGCTAAACCTCAAGTCTTTGTGACAGCCTTTTTGGAACCAGCTGGCATCTTGCTTTTGCTTCTCCCAAGTAATATGAAATATTTCATGCTTTTGGAAATCTAAAAATGTAGTTTTAGTGGTCATCTTGTTTGGTTGATTGTTTTGGGGTTTTTTTTTTCAAACTGAGATGAAACTCCTAGTGGCTACATCTCCCTTGCTTAACATTACTTGCAACAAACATTTCTTGGGAAACTTGGATATGAGTAGCTACTGTAGTTTTAAGAATTGGCAACAATGTTTAGGTTACTACCTCAACTTTTTTCACTTAAAGATACTATGCTGCTAAAGCAGATCTTTTGGTCCTACCCCTACACAGCCTAAATGAGCTCTGGTTAACGCTGTCCGCCCACCAGAGTTAAATTCTATATTATTTTTTAAACCTGTCTCATTATCAACTTATAGAAAAAAATATTATTCACAGTGGTGATGTTTGGGGGTTTCTTTATAGTAAACATTGAAGCTGACAGCACGTTGCTTTAATTGCATTATAAATCTCGTTGATTTTTCTGATTAACAGCTTATGTTAGCATCAGAGGAAGATGAGAGGTCATAGAGATCTTGTATTTATGGTAGAGTTCATCCATGCGCTACTACTTGACCAGTTTGCAGAAACAGCACTGGTCATTGTCTTTATTTCTAGAGAAACTTCAAACATCTCCTCCACAGGTCATTATCATTTTCTTTTGGAGCTCTTCTTTCTTTCAAGAAATCCCACTTGTGGCTGGGATGCAGCTGATGCAAATGAACAGGGGTCAGCACTGAAGCTTTGACTATTCCAATTTTAATCTCACTATTGTCACAACCAATGCTTTGTCCAAAGCACATGAAATGACATGAAGAGTTTGCTAGTGGCAATGACCAAGAATTTGGTGGAAGTTCAGGAATTATTCCTGTCATATAGCAATACAACACTCTTGTGGCTTTTAGACAGATCAGGCAGTAACTCACTATTCCACTCTAGCTCATAACCCTGCCATAGAAGAAAATGGTACTGGAAGAGCTCATGCATTTGCTTTTTTGCTGTTTTCAGATGAAAGAGACACTTGCAAACTGACTCCAATCCCAACCTAGCTAAATGACCCCTAGCTATATGGGATGCTGCTTTCCATTGCCTGCAACTTCCCTGTTCAGTTTGCTTCCCTAAATTTTTTTTTTAATTTTTTTAAATACAGAAAATTTTTCTCAGAAGACACCAAGGAAAGACAGCCTATTGTGTACATGCTAAGGACATGCTCTTACAACAGTATGCCATTGCTTTAAAAATATGTATGTATATATGAAGTTATCTAAGATATTTCAGACATTTTGGTAAGACAACTTTATACTGCAGCTGGCATGGTTTAAAGGCTGTTTTTTACTTGAAATTCAGTGACTTGAAAGAAAGAGCACAACAGTGGCCAGACTTTCATTCACCAGTCGCTCATAGAATTTAAGAATGACCAGCATCTTTTCCTTCCAATTATCTAAAATTTTCCAGGAAGTCAACTTGTTTTCAACTGGATGTACATTTCTGAGGGTGAGATTTGGCTGTTTCACTAATTCCATGAATAAAATACAAAAGAAAGAAGGGTGTACGGGCTTGGGAATTTTTCCCCGCCTCTAAATTATTACTAAACAAATGTAATCTATGGTCTTTTTATAAAGAGATGGAGTTCATGGAACTGTTACCCACATTCCCATTAGGTCAGACTAACACTTCTGCTAATGTGTTTTTGTCTGCCAGGACTTTCCATCTACCACATATTAAACCCCAAAGTGCTCTGAAACCAGTCTAGCCAGCAAGCAAATCACAGCTCCCCCTCCTATGTGTCTTGTTCATGGCAGCACCAGCTCTGTAATTCTCAGGCTCACATTGGATTCGTGGGGCTGTCACAGTCCTATTCTACTTCCCAGCCCTGCTCTTTAGTGAATCCAAAATTTGCCAAAATCCTCACTCTCTCTTGTTCAGCAAGTGACTGCATCGGTGCTCTGTAGTAAGAGGGGACTGGTGTTTTGTTTGCTTTCAAAGAGTAACATTGTATTTCAGCCATTCTTAAGGCATTTCTCAACATGCCCTAAGGCAATTTATCATATTATTCATTGATTTCCTATAAAAAGCCAACATTCTGTTTCTATTATGCAATACCAACAAATGCATGGACATTTTAGAAGAGCATGGGGATGGTGATGGTTTCAGGTTTTTTTACTTTATTCTCCTCCACTCCCACCAACTTTTTTTATGTAAGATAACCAGACAAGTATCTTAAAAATTCTCCTGTATATATTTAGAAATTTTTAAAAAAGATCTAAGCTCTAATAGAATACTTAAAAATAAAGTGGAAGAAAGGAAAACCGAAAACTATTTCCACAATTGCAACTTCACTGGATGCATGTAGAAAACAAAAAAAATGGATATCCATAGCATTTCCACTTCACTTGGTGGGCGACACATGCTGTACCCTGTAGCAACATAAAATGTGAAGCTCATTTTTTGTACAGTTTAGTAGTCTATATGCATAGAACAGATCATAGGATATTGTATAACATTATATATTCTTAAGTATATAGAATAACTAGTATTTTACTATTGGC
Source organism: Vireo altiloquus (assembly GCA_013396875.1). NCBI lineage: Eukaryota > Metazoa > Chordata > Aves > Passeriformes > Vireonidae > Vireo > Vireo altiloquus. Next base: position 244,281 of record VZRF01000317.1, on the reverse strand, counting down.
CTACATTCTGATCCTAGGCTTGTATCCAGATTAATTAAGCTCTTATTTATTTTTTATTCAGTGCAAGCCTGTCTCGTTTCATAATCAATTATGGTGAGTAATACTGTATTCAAATGAAATCTTTAATTATATTAGTTAAGATACAGAGAATCCCATAACCGTGAGCCTTAGAAAAGGTAAGGTAAAACAGAAACACAAAAACAAATGGTAGGGTAAAAAAGCATCTCAATTAGTCAAATCACCTAAGTGTGATATTACTTTAGCAGGGTTACTCCTGACCAAGAGCTGTTCATGGAAAACTGAGAAAAAGAGTTAATACTGAAAGCAGCACTGGAGACACCAGTCAGATACATCTTGCATCTAAACTCTTCTTCATTTAGAAAGCTTCAGAGCATTCCCCAAGATTATCTGGACTTTATTCATGTTTTCTCAGGTCTAGACTATACAGACATTGTTTCTGACCAAAACCAAATCCTTTTGGTGGTGGACATGGGAACTTTTTAACCAGCATGCAGCAGCAATCCTTTACAGCCAATTACAGTGGGAAGAAGGTAGTAGATTAATAATGCAAAGTTCAGTTGGGGGAGTCAGATCAGGGACTTTGCCTCTCAAGCAACCTGGTTCTCTTCTTACGAGGAAAGAGCTGTACATGCCCTGGAGTGAGCAGCTCCACTGCAAAGTCTCTGGGGTCTTGGTGGACAAAAGTCTAAACATTAGAGACTTGTGATCTAGCAACACCTAAGAGCACAAGTAGCTGTACCTACCAGAGAATCATCAGTTTTCTAAGGAAATTATTAAGCTTCCTTAATTAAGGAACTTCAGACTGTCTCTGAATTAATTGTTGGGCAATATCCTAAGGCCCCTTCCAACCTGAATGATTTATATTAATGTCAGCAGATTGTCAGGATCATGATGGTAATTACAGAGATAACTTCTACCAGTGCAGCATCACCCAAAATAAAAAGCATCTGCTTCTGCAAATTATTGTGTCCAGAAAGTTTCATGTACAAGATTTAACCTTACTTGGCTCTGCCTTGCTTTGAGATCAGACAAGATATCTTTATTATCATTAGGTATGTTTCTGAAGAATAGCACCAATCACACTAGCCAAGTCAATTGGTCTTAACAAAATCCATGCCAGCATATTTGAAAGATTACATGTATGAATCATTCCTTTAAAGCAATTACTGTGATGTTTTTATTGGAAAACTCTTGCATTCCTCAGATTCTCAGTGCTGTTCCTTGCAACAAGACCTACAAGCACAGAACATTGTTTCTTTTGTTTCACATCACCAAAATGAGTACAATCAACTGAGTGAGATTTCAAGACGGTTATCAAGAGTCAAGCCAAATTGTCTTGTGAAAGGAAACAATCACCATGTTTGTCATACTTCTGATGGAAGGGAAAAAAAGAAAAAAGAAAAAGGGAAAAGGAAAATGAAACAAGGAGAAAGAAAATGGAAAAAGAAAAAAAAAGATAAAAAAGTGAAAGAAAAAAGAAAAGAAGAAAGGAGAGGAAGTTACTACCCCTGTAGTAATGCTTTTCCTGAAATCTACAGCTAAACTGGGGAGAAAGTTACTCACTATATTACTATCTTAGACTATTGATTTATATTATCTAAACATACACATTCAGGTAAAACATTCTATTGAACCACCATTCACCACCAACTCAACCATACGCAGTGCAGCTGTGTCTATGCCAGGGTTGCTGCAGGAACAGTAACATCCCTGGCAGGAGGGGGAGGGAGCAGAACAAGGAGGAAAAATTACATTTAAATATTCAATAACAGTTAAAAAAATTGTTAAGTGAGATTAGTACATTCCAGCTAATAGATTAAAATTACTTCATACTTCAGGCATCTCAGAATGTTTAAAGGCTTACAATAGGTAAGTATTACTTTAGGGAAGCACCACATGGGATCACTTATTATGAAATCAGACTTCAAATTAAACACATGGAAAAGAGAAACGCTTTGGTAATTTACTCTACGCCTACCTCTAAGACTCCCTGTTTCATCTTCCGCGCTGCCTGCTTGGTTCTGTGTCAAATTGTCTCCTAATGCACTCCTAAGTCCTGCCTGTCTCTTGTTACTGCACAGGCGTGTGCCAGGCAGCAAGCCAGCCAGAGGCATGTGTCCTGATGGCTAACTGATAGCAGCTGATTCCCTGCCTCCTGGAGTTAGTGTGATCCACCGAGGCAGCTGAACCACCTCCACACCTGCATTACGCCCGTGGCAAGCACTGGCCTTCAAGCTGGTACAACTTCATTCAGAATAAAGACCATTTCAATAGCTGGACTAATTGACTCCAGCCTCAGGTTTTCCATACAAACTTCCCTTTTTCCTTTAAAGGTGGTGAAACTCTTCTTTATGGAGAAAAGGAGCAAAAAATGCCACTACTTATGTGGTTGTCCTATTTGCATAAAATCAAAATGAAGTGAATACAGGAGCTGAAAAGTACAGTACTTCAATCATTTCACATTCACATGTAGAATTCTAAGATCAACATGAATAGACAAGGAGTAATTCTTTGAAAAGCATCAATTTTCATGCATACCAGTAGAAGTTCCTTTTTGATTTTGAGCTGCATCATCTCCATCACCTGAGATGTCCATGGTGAACAGTGAGGACTGTAGTGGCAGACATGAATTGCTTTCCTCTAACAATTCGATCATGGCATCACTGGCATAACTGGCTTTCTCTTTCCTACACATCAGCAGATACAAAACTCACTGCAGAGCTTCACATACGTGTAAACACCAAGTACGTCCAGGACTGTATTCATCTGTGTTTTACTAAGCCTCAAGGGGAGGCATTTTGCTATATTGGGAAGGTATGCTGACATGCATTTATATTCTGACAATCCACAGACCAAAACACATGTATGACTTAAAGCCATGCAGCACATACAACTTACCTCAGAGTGGTGTGGAGTTTGAAAAACAAACCGCAATTCCTGATGCAGATCTAAACCTGTCTCTCTGCCAGGGTTCAGTTCAGTATTATGGCAGCCATAATAGACTGGCCTTTCAAGAAAGGCTCAAGAAGGACTGAGGCTGATGCTTTCCTCTCTTCCAGCTTTCCCCCAGGACACTGGCACATATACACTGGATCCGTGTTCAAATGACATCCATCTCTCCATAACAGCCCAACTGAAAACTGAGTCTTCAACTGCTTCCCCAGAAAGCTCACAAGTTAGAACAAATCTCTAGAGACTGAAGCTATTTGGTAGCAATCAGAGATTGGATGAATTTCTTAGACATACACAGAAACAGCTTCATTGAAACTCTCCCAAGCCCAGACCAAAAAAAATTTCTAATCAGGTTTAGAGCCTCAGAGGCTCCTGAAAAAGGGAGTGAGCCCTCTAAACTTCAATTCATCCAACAGAGAAGCAAAAGAGCATTGACATAATAAGATAAACAGGGACAAATATTTCCTCCACAGGCAACAAGTACCATGAAATACCAAGAGAGCTGCGGGGATCCAAATCCTTTTGTGCACCTATAAGCAGAAAACAGGATTTCATCCACATATCCTCCATGTAACCTATGAAGCATCACCACTTCTCTACTATGCTGGTCTATCTTCTCTTCTTCCCAGCTTGCATCTTTCTGTACCTTAATAATTAATTTCCACATCCCAACAGCAACTTTGCTTCAGCACCCAAACACTCACCTTCATTATTCAATGCAGAAAACCAGAGGCTGCTACTCATCAAAGGTCAGATTCTCTTTTAGTTTTGCAGTGTAAAATAATTAAAATAATTAACTGTACATCAAACGCTACCGTAGCTCTTTAGAGAAAAATCAACAAATCAACCTGCACAGAGCAGATCCATGATCACCCATACACATCCTCGAAAAAGGGAGGAAAACCTTCCCATGGCATGCCAGCAGCAACCCCGTTTGGATTCCATCATCTGTGTAACACAGGTGGTAAGGATCAAAGCCTACATCACCACCCAGACACATTTTTGCTGGCCCAAAAAGATAACAGCATCATATCAACCATGCTTTATGGGCTGTCCTAAATGCCTCTGTGCATGTCTCAAAACAAACCACATATTTTCTTTTTATTGTTTTATTTGCAAGAATATTAGAAAAAGCTTTTATTTCAAAAGTGAAGAGAGGGGGACTTCCCTCACAGATCTCTAAACTCAAGAGAGTTTCAAGGGAAGTTTCAACCTTTCCTTGAAACCTCTCAGTGCATAATCTAAAGAAAAGCACTGCAAGAAGGCTATAGATTTCCTTTTGGGTGTCAGGTTCCTTTCTCTGGCAAATCTTCTCTTCTATTGTCTCTCCACTGCTCAGTCTTACAGATTTGTACAAGAGAGCAGAGCTATTTAACCCTCTTCTTCTTGCACTCTAATTCCTGTTCAACTTAGTCGGAGGTACTTCTTTTATACTCTTCCCTACGTCCTGATGTGGAAAACTGTGGTCAAGTAAGAACCTGACAATTCCTTAAAATGTGTATTTTGTTGGCAATGATGCTTTTAACAACAGGGTGAAGATACCATGCTCTAATATTCTTTGCTGCTGTATGGTGAATGTGAAAACTTTACCAAAGCAGCAGCACTGGAAAAGGGCGTGAGTGCCATGGAGCAACATGTGCCCATGTCTCTGCTATTCCTGTTAGAGAGGCTGGACACCTCTCCTTGCTTACATGTGTTAAACTTGATGGATTTTTTGCTGGAAAATGTCTCCTGGAGTGACTGAGAAGGAGCATCTTTAAGATGGTTGGGAACAGTCAGTGTTTTACAGCTCCAAAATAAATGAATACAGTCCATCAGGAGTCAGCAAAGATATTTCCATTGGCAATCAGGAATGCCATTAATAACATTTCTAAAAGTACAAGTAGAATTCTATCTTCATTACCCCAGTAATCCTGGAAGGAAGAGAAGCCAAAAAACTTATATGTTTACAATTTTAGTTACGTGTTTTCGTTCATGTTTCACAAGAGACGAATCTGCCTGCCTTTTTCTGTGCAGTATGAGAGCCAAAGTTTTCCCATGCATTTCATTCCAACTTTGTTCTCTATTTCATACCTTCGTTAGTATATATATAACCTTTGTGGTTATATGTGGTTGTACACTACAGTTCATTGCACTGAACTATGCATTCTCACTTTTAAGAGTGTCATATGAAAAAAAGGTCATGGATTGGTCTTAAATTTTAGAGGAAGCTGTTCATATAGACACATGCTATGCAGCTTGAATAGTAGGCATACTTATGCTTTGTCAGCAAAACTTATCTTTGGTAGCAGTTCTGCTCCTTAAAACTGAGTTTCTAGAGTTACCTCTTAGCATCTGCTTCTCTTTTCTTGCTATCTATATGCTGATGTCATTAATATATAGGTTATATGGTGGTACATTAATTCTTGTGTCCCTGCATTTTTTTTTTTAATTAGTTTCTGATATATGATATGGTAGGAAACATGGTGGAAAGGACCTGTGGTTGGGCTGAAAACCAGTGGTGTTTGGACTGGCTTCACTTTCATGCAGAGCACCATGGAAAAAGGCACTCAGGAAAGTGCCTCAGGAGCTGAAGCCTCTCAAGGCCTCTCCTTCACAGACTGAGCTCCTCTTACAGTGTCGCTACTTACATAATAGGAACAGGCTGAAGTATAGCCTCCTATAGAGGGAACGAGGACAGCAGCTAGAATGCAGCAATTCCCAGTAGTTAAAAATTGTTGGAACAAACCCTTATGTATTAGCAGTTTGTACATGTTGAAGTTCAGCAAAATATAAGGTTTCATGCAGACAAGTTTCACTTTTAATTGATAAGTTTTTTAGTACCTTGACTACCTTCCCAATTATTTTGTCCTTCAACTTCCATTATATTGATTCGTACCTTTTTGTTTTAACTTGTTTCCTCTACTCTTTTCTACCTTCACTGTCTTGCTCAACCAATGCCTAATTTGTCAACAGAGGTCAGTCTGCATCTCCTGTGTGTCCATTCATTTCATATGACAAGGATTCCTATAAACAAGTAACCTGTTTCTCTCTATCTCATGGCTTGTAGTTCTGAAATTTCACCTTTTATTTCAGCTCCATTGAAATGTGAGAAATTACTCTTGCCGTGCCTGTGCCACTTCTTTTTAGGGTTCATCTCACTCTTGAGGGATCTCTTTATTCTGTGAGCAGAAAAAGGAACTTGTTCAGTTACATGACTTTTCTCTACAATCAAATTAAATGAGAGTTTTCTAGTATCACCAAACAAATTATTTACATTCCTTTAAAAACCACTTCATAATGAGCTATGTCCATCCCATTAGTGTCTTCCACTTGTCCCTGAATTAGGGTTCAAGCTAATGTATTGACTTTTTCTTTTGTTTAAAGCACTGCACAAAAACAGGATGTCTTAGAAGAACTGGCAGTGAAACCTGTGATCATTAAAAATCCAGTACTACATTTTGCAATATTTTTGATGAATCACTGAATAAGTATTTGGCATGAGCATAAATTCTGAAAGCTTGAATTGACTTTTCTCACCCTATTTTCTTGTCCCTTGATGCTTTGATCTTGAAAAGGAAGAATGGACAATAAAAGCACTTACACAGATATTCTGGTTTCACAGAACATGCTTTTTTAATTTTGACAGTTTTTAATAAGGTTTCTGATTTCTTGGAGAACTGTAAAAAGAGAAACTGTGATTTTCCAAAAAAGAAAATAAAGAATAAGAACAAAATAAAGGTATCCAAAAGAGTTATAAAAGAGATTTGAGGATATTCCAGTTAAAGTTCACAAAACAAAGTATCTCAAGATGTATGTTATGAAATGGATATAGGCTGTATAAAGAATAACTATAATTGTACACTGAAAAGAAAGGCTTTTTATCCTGTCATAAAACTACAGTTAGATAAAAATATCTACAATGAATGAAGAAAGATTTGCTGAGGGTGGGGAGCAAAAATATGAAATGTATTAAACAGATGTTAAATAAGATAAATCCAGAAAATAATTTTGAAGTTAGAAAAATGAAAAGACAGCTGAAACTGAGAGGGAAAGCAGTGCACTGCCAACAAAGTGTAGAACTGTTGTTTATTTTTCTCCCTATATAAGTTTTATTCTTATTTCTCTTTATAGACTACCAGAATTGTCCCTAGATTTTATTGCTGACTAAGCTATCAAAGAATATATAGCTGTATCAACAACTAAATCATCTGTTGTACATAGGAAGAAAACAACCAAGATGAGAAAAATAATCATTGATACATATGAGAAATGTACATATGACTTTTTAAAAACCCAAAACTTCTCTACAGATATTCCAAACTTTCTGATTTCCAAGGTAATAGCTTTGATGAGAACCAGCAAGGCAGTGAAGAAAATGTGGTTTAAGGTTTCCTCAGTTAATTCTTTTCTTACCGAGATACATGAAAAGACACATTTCCACTAACATCTTATAAACCACCCACATATCTGTACAATTTTTCCTAATGTGATTTTATATAGTCAAATGGTCATTAGAATCTTAGAAAAAGTTCATACTCAACACTTAGAGGCAAATTTAGTGTTCAGTTTCCCAGGTTATGTTTGTCAAGAAGTTTCTAAGTTTCTTAATGAAATAGTTTGACCTCCAAGTTGTCTATGGGTCCTGATTTTTAATACCTGTCTTTGCAAAAGAATATTTAGAGAGAAGAATCAGACACACAGAGTGATTCATGGTTTTTATAATGGCAGCAATTTTTCTTGACACATACATATAACTGAATACATTATATATATATCTTAAAAGCTGCATAGATGCTATCACAAAATGAACACCATCAGGATAACTCTTCATATCTAGCAACTAATGTTCATGTGTCCTGGCAGGTAAGAATCCATGGATTTCATAGCTGGAACTATTTGTCTGGAAACCCAGCAGGGCCAGTGGTTTTCCCTAGGGCATATCCAACATGAAGCTTCTATGATGTGAACCATTTTCTTTGGGCCTCAATGTACACCACCTAAAGTTATTCCAAACAAAGCAATAAGTAACTCAACACCATAAATTGCATTAATCTTAATAAGATATGAGGTAGGAATTGGAGGGGTCAGTAGAAGACAGAAGTAGCTTATATTTTCATTGAAAAAAACCAATATTCATCAACAAACAGAGGTCTTGTGACATGAACAGCAAAGCTTCCTTTGCTTTGGTCAGTTTTGACTGCAACTTTCAGATAGGCAAAGTAGGAACATGGGAGAAATCCTTTCCTTGGGACCACCAACCAAATTAAATGCTTGAGTGGAGTCATGAAATGAGAACTTAATAAATAAAAGAAAAACTGTTCTTTCTTTGGTTTGAAAAAGCTGTAAAATTTATCTTTCTTGTCTGCTATTCTGTTACAGAATACCAACACTCCTTGTTCTTTTGGAGGCAGAATATATGACCTAAGAGAAATGAGAAGTGAGGGGGGAAAAAAGGCACTTAAAGATAGTGTCTTTTCATCAGTGACAAAGTATTTGTCTCCTCTTTCTTGATAAGTTTAGAAGAATGCTGCTTTTTATCCTTTCAATAAATATTTTTCTCTCTCTCAATTCAGACTATTAAAAATAATAAGAGGAATATAATACAACTTTAAATGAGAGTTTATGTATCACATGCTTTATGACAGCTGCTTTTATTTCACTTTAGATTAACAAAGCCTTTATGTTGAGACTTTGGAGCTGACCTTACAAAGAAGCAATACCATTAGCCCTGAAGCACATGTTTCCCATTTAATGTTTCTGAGGTAACATTCTTTGTGAAAGTGAGAGAAATGAGAACACAAACTTGCAGGAAAAATAAAAGTTTGACTGTCCTCCTTTTGAACAGAATTAAAGTCAGTTTGGACACTTGAAAATATGAAGTGAGAGGCCATGGCCTTACAAAGAGTTTCTCAATGTGATCCCAAGAGCTACAATGCTCAGCTTTCCTTTAGTACACCATAGCTCTTTGTCATTTCATCTCAAGAGGCTGAACATATTTTGCCATCTCAATCTGAAGTGAAAGGTCTCACATCAATGTTATTTCAGTTTTAACCAGCACTACTCAAATGATTTATAGGCAGACCCAACCAAGAGAGCACTGTAATAGTTAAAGCAAATGAGCCCAACAAAATTATTCTGGAGTACAGCAGAAAGGAATTGGATCTGCCATATCTAAAAGAGCCCTAAGTTGCTGTAATTCCTGGAAATCAGGCTCATCTTAATGATGTTTTACCATTACCATGTTCTACTGGCTCAGTGCAAGAGAAATGCACTTGTTTTTTTCAATCAATAAGCTTAACAGTGCCTACCCTCAAGTCCTCCATCCTTCTTTTGCTCAATACCTTCATGCATTAAAGCCTATTCAGTATTCTTCAGCTACTGCCACAGTCAAAATTTTATGCTTGTAACCTTCTAACACTCCTTTCAGTCACTGAATATGAAAATCTGCTGACTAGAGTCTACAAGGTTGAAAACGAACTCAAGAGAACCTGAAAAACACAGGAATGAGATGGACAAAGGCATAGTTTGGATGTTCTTTATATTTGGGGCCTTGCCAAAGAAAAGAAAAACCTGTACGTACAAGAAAAGGACAAAAACTGTGTGATTTGAAGAAGCTGAAATACTCAGTACTAAAATTGTCATTGATGCCAGTGGAAGTTGGACCAAAGTTCCTCTAAACATAAGGCATTTCATTCAAAGCAAGTCTCACCTTTGACATACACTTCTGCAAAGTCTTCCAATGGGAATGCTGCAGGATTTGCTGGAGCTGCACCCAGGTTCCAAGAGACCTCCCTTGCACAGATACCTGGGACCAGTTTAGAATGGAGACACGGCACTTTCTTTTTCTATTTTTCTTTTTTTTTTCTTTAAGAAAGAGACAAACCCTTTTGTTTGTCAAATGCATGTTTAAGCATTTAAATTCAAAATTCTAATTGAAAACCACTACTTTTCTCTCTTCTCACAAACCCAAATGAGAATTCTTGGAGGCTGAGCACTTCTGAAAATTAGAGATGTCATTTAGTGCAAAAGACAATGAAGAGGCAGACTGCTTGGAGCATCCCTGTGACATCTTGTCCTAAGCCTCAGGAATTTCTGCTGCTTTTTGCCCCAGGACCAATATTAATTTTCAGAGAGCCCACCAGAATCCACACAACACCTTTTCCTAATCTTGCAGTTAATTTGAATTTACATTCCATATATCAGATGCAAACAGACACAAAGGTTTTCTAAGGCTTCTAAAAAAAGTATGGTTATTTTAACTTAGACGAAGCAAAGCTGTATAATCTTACTTTTTGCTTTACCAAGTCCATATTCTTATATGTATGCATTCTAGGCTCCTCCAACCAATAAACCAACCAATGTTCATGACTTTCCTTCTGCACTACATTTTGGTGCCTTTTCCTCACCAGTGGAACACTTTGTCGTGCACTCTATGTGCCATACGTCAGAACTCTGCCATTTCAGTTTGGGCAACCACCTTTTTTTGTTTGATTGCTTTATTTTTTGTTTTATGCTGTGTAAACCCAGTTATTGGGGAGGAAGAAATAACAGAAGTATGTTCCCATGACATTTTTGCTATCAGGTATCTGATATTCCTTGGCAATATTCCATGTTAGAAATTACCCTCTGCATGTACAATCCTCCAGTTTCCTCTGATGTATTTCACTTCTGACTCTAAACTATTGGTTTCCTTTGTTACTCTGATGACATAACTGCAGTTAACTCCCATGTCTAAATCTGTATTTCAGTAAGGTTAGATATGTTCAAATCCAAGAAATCTGAAAGGTGAAACACTATAAATAAAAGTCATTCATGTTCAAGTGCAGACTTAAGTACCCAATATGTCTTATTGAAATGACAGTCTGAATTACCACACCATCCTCGTACTCGGGTCCAAATAGGCTATTTTCACCACATTACAGTCCAAATTATCATTTACTTTTGTCCACGATTAAATATAAACTCTGGGGAAATCTTCTCTCCCCTCTCTTTTTTCCCTTTTTCTTTCCCTAATAGCTGGTCTTGATATCATTAAATGGCATAGAATAGGCCAATATTTAGATTTCTGTTCAATTTTCTGTGTTTGGTCATTTTGACTTCATTCTCTTTGATGTCTAGAAAATAATTTTTCTTCATGCTGTTTGTATTCAAGGGCAAAAAAAAAATAATCTGCAACTCTTTTGGTGTGCTAAGAATAGGCACGGATATGTTGGGACAGGAAATGCATACATGCCACTACAATTAAAATAGACTAATTTGTTAGCAATTCCATAATATCCCCCAAATGCAGAAATTCTAAACAGTGTGTAGTCATCTGGGTAACTCCTCTTCTCTTTTCCGCTGCCAGGCTCCACAAGCTGAGTCTTCCATAGGAGAAAATATCACGGGCGAGACAGCATGCCAAATTTCGTGGACTAAAATTGAACACTGCAGCACTAGCCAGTGTGATACAGTGCATATTTCATACAGTCACTGAGTCTCCCACCTACTAAAGATGACTCCTTTTTTGCAAGTTCCTTCCGTTTTATGATTTCTCCAGCTTTCTCTGCATGTTCTCCTACATGCCCACCTTTCCTGATGCATGCCCTTGCAAAGCCAGACAGCCCCATGTGCTGCCTGGGGAACTCTGGTGCCAATTGTAGTTAAAGAACTTCACCTCTAAGAAGCTCTTTTAAAATTATTTGAGAAAGTGTCTACTTTATTTATTCCTGCAATGACGTTATGTGTACAAGGAATCAATATGGTAAAAATGTTGTTCTTGGAGCTCTTACAGAATGACCAAAATCTTTTTCTCACTTCCCGGGTTCCAGCGAACTCTCTCACATCTACGAGAAGACAACTTATTTTATACTCAAACAGCTTAAGTAATGGTACCAAAGATGTATCAAATCACTATACACAGACTTCTAATTAAAAGAAAGATTTCTCCTTTTCCATCTCTTTAAGGCTGTCCCTCTGTAGCAACCTCTTTAAATACATTTCATAGGGCTCCACTGCAAGCCTTCAGAACCCCCTCAGGAAGCACTAACTGTTGAATTTTGTCACTAGTTTATCTTTTCTAAGAAAATGGATAATTTAGCCACTGAATTCAAGTGGTAAACATGTTAAAGAGAGACAGTACTTTCTTAAATCAGGCTGGATTTGAGTCTGAAGTCCCAAACTCTCCAGAAAATAACAACCAAAAGATGATCACAGAAAGCAACTTAATTATGCAGCTCTCTGACAGATGTTAAAACCAACACATTTTCTATACAAATGCAGTAAATTTATAAATATAATTATTCAGTTATTCCAATCTAAAATAAGAAAAACAAAACCATGTTTTCTCTTTACGCCAAGATCATAAATAAAGTCATGAAAACTGGGTCTTGTGAGGTTACGGAAATGCTGACAGCTGAAAGTTTTTGTTCCTGCATTACAGTTTCCATCTTTTTTTTTTTTTTAAATGAACCCTTTCTCTCATTTGAGACAAATGCTATTTCTGAAGAAATAAATGTGGGTGTAAAAAATTACTACTCATGTTTTCTTCATGGCCCTCTGATGATTTTATGCTGACTCTAAAGAGAAGTTTTGCAAAATCTTAGCTGCTGACAATGAACAAGCACTGTTTGAGCTACAGGGGAGATAATGTAAGAACATAAACTCATTACATGATTTTATTTTTCCAATTCAAAACTAAACTTCACTTGCAGCTCTGAATTATTCTTGCTGGTTCACTTAGCTGGGAGACAGAACTTACTAGGAGTCACACTTTGGTCTCTGCTATACAGCTGTCCCCTGCACACCTTTGTTCTGAGAAAAGGCCTCTCCAACATTGCATGACAGTAATTTATTACTGGATTTCCACCAATAGTGCTGCTTTTTCATGGCACTACAGATGGAATATTCTCATCTTTGCCACAGAAGTTATTCACAGCGTGATGCCACGTTTTAAACTCGTCTCGTGGTGCTGTGCAGTTTTATTGTAAAATACGTCAGAGGCTTAACTATTCAGATAAAAACCACAGCTGAGAACAGGAAGGAGAGACAATGCTTTCACTTACTTTATCAGAGTCCATGAACCTGATAGATGGCTAGTGAGGCCACGTAATCATCAGTTTTCCCTTCCAACCCTTTGTCCCACTCTGTACAGGGAGCCCAGGTTTGCATCAGGACTGGAAGCACCATCAAGAAAACTTTTTCCAGGATGCCGGATGTGTGTTAATGGGGGAAAAAAAGAAAAAAAAAATAACCCTAGAACTCTCTTTTAAGGCGAAGAGGCTGCTGTCAGCTAAGGAAATCAAATGCACAAAAGTTGCACCCAGCTCTTTCTGACAGGAAAGACTGTCAGATCAACAAGGAAACAAGCCAAGTCGAGATGTGGAGGGAAGTAGGTGAAAGGAGGAGGTGGCCACAGACGGACTTAGAGGACTTTGAGTTCAACTGGTTTGCAGACCTCAAGAAAAACAAACAAACAAAAAGCCCAAAACAAAACAAACAGTGTAAATTGACTTTTGAAAATATTTTTTAGTCCCTATTTGTTTCTTTTTGTATCATTATTACCCTTAAAATTTCCAGTCTAAGTTTTGGTGACTTAACCAAAGGTGTATGACATCAGGAGCATCTAGGTTCACATTTTCTGTGTGCCACGTGGAGTGCTGGACCTAGGCTATTTTATCTGAGCATACTCAGCAGAAGGCTTCTGCTGTGTGCAGGTGATGAAGTCTGCCAAGCAGTGATATAAAACCATGGAGGAACTTGGGGAAAAGTCCAATCATCCTGCAACTTCTCAGCCCTCTGCTGTATCTGAAGCTCATCTGCCTTCCACTGCTCCTAATTATGTCAGTGCTCTCTGTAAGTAGGCTTCGTGTCTGCAGCATTTGCATACTCATTTTATTTCCCTATACCTACAAAACTTTAATTTCAGGGGAGTGAGTGGTGATGCAGCTCTGTATTTTGCATCAACAGCAAAATTCCAGCCACTGAATAAGGTAATGGTCTGTCACACTTCAAGGCCTGAAAGATCCTAGACACATTCCACAATTTATAGAGGTAACACATTCCTGAACGCAGCACATCGCAGATGCTCCAACACACACAGCATTGAAGAGAGGAAGCATTCTGATTTCTTACATCCTTTCCACTCTGAAAGGCAGGAAGGGATTTTTGTTCCTTTTGTTCCCTAATGCAGAAAAGGCATCAATTTGAAAAGCTCCAACTTCTCAGTACTTCGTGACAGTTAATATTAGAAAGTTACAAGCATTGAAGTTAATTATTGAATGTGGGGCTCCCACTCCCAAACCACATACCAGATCTGTAACCACATACATTGTGCCCCTTCCCGATAAGAATTTTAATAAACTATCTACAGCAATTCCATTTTTCCAAACAATTCTGTTGCCAAAGCAAGCCATATTGTCTTTTATGACAACTTTTACAGGGTAATCCTGACATTCCATGTTCAGTTGCTTAACACCATGACATATATTGAAAGTTGACCTCGGACTGAGCTTCTTTGAAATGTTTTAAAATAGAAAAAGCATCTGTGCAGGTTTGATGGCCACAAGCTATCATAATTATAAGAACCAAGAAGTGTAGTATTTCTAATTAATAGCCCACTTTCTCAAACTTGTATTTCCAAGAAATGCTCTTTGCAATCCAGCACGTTGCCTCTAAAGGGTAGGTATACAAAGATAAGACAGAAGAGATTCAGAATCAGAATAAAATATAAAAAAAATCCAGTTGCTAGTTATTGTGTATTTTAAGAGAGTCCTCAACATATGTTGCATAGAAATACAAACACCCTAGAAAACCTGGAAAATAAGAAAAGAAAGGAACCGAGTAATATATCTGTCCTGAAAACACACAGATACCCATGTTACTGAGTAGAAATATGTAATTTTTACACATCCTTGAGTTGAAACCTTATAAGCTCTGTATTACTGGCACTCTATGAAGTATCTCTAAAGGATTAGAGTGCATAAGAGCAACAATGTGACCAGTTCAAATCTGTGAATCAGTGCAACTTCTGTGCATACTAGTGTTACAATGATTATAGGCTTTCCAAGCATCATGGGAATATTTTTGGAAAGTATGCCTTCAGTCATTTGGGTCCCTATAGAGCAGTGTACAATATGATAAAACACTTTTTTTGTTGGGTTTTTTTTGGGGTTTTTTTTTTATGCAAGCAATGCTGTTACTGCTGTGCAGAAGTCTGTTCCCTTCAGGAAAATCACTCCCACTACACATCTTCAAAAGAAGTGGATACTCCCTGTATTATTTAGATGAGGAAACTGAGAAACTGTGCAGCTTCTCAGAATTAGGGAATGAGTGTTATAGAAATAGCAGCCAGATCTGGGTTTCCTGAGCTTCTAAATATGTTCACCATTCACAGGACTTTTGTCTCAGGGGCAAAATGTTTTAACACATGGACACACTTGAAGGTTAAGCACAAGAAAGTATGGTGTCCTGACTCACGTTGTTACAACAGGAGATGTATCAGGCAAATCACAGAATGCATCCAAGCATGTACAAGGGAAAAAAGATTCTTCCTTAAGTCTGTATTTTCATTCTTTCTGATTATTGTTTCTTTCCCAAATATGTGCCTTTGAAATCAACAGTTCATGAATTTGGGTTTTTTGTTGGTGGCAATTTTATTGCTGCTGTTTTTAATTCTTTATATATGTATAATCCTCCTTGTAATATCACCTTAATTTCTTGGGCTATTTTCTATTTTTCACATGAAGCCTTGAACAGACACAAACATGCCAGCCTGGCAGCACAATCCTATAGCCAGACCTGTGCACTAGTGACTTAGCTTCAACTTTTATAGTGTGGAAAGCATATCATGGCAATACAGGTGAAAACAAAGTAGTTGAAATATCTCTAAGTAATCTGATCAGGAGACAGCATAGCACAATATGGGATATTGAAAACATTCATTGCATATTAAAAACCAAATTGATATGGCGCCTTGGGGAAAATCATTGGTTAAATGACAAAGAAGGTGGGGATTAGGAAGAGAATCAAGAAACTGGCAGCCTGCAGCAGTAAGTGACATGCCCAACTTTCCATTGCATTTTCGCACATTTTGAAAAGCCATGTCACACCAAACGATACTAACAAGAAGAGACTGTTCCTTGTGGCTTGTTCTAAGTACATGGAAAAGCAGAGTGCTTAGAGAATTATCATTCCTGCCAACAGAAGGAATTCCTGCACTTCTTCCACGGCAGAGTCCTACCAGATGAGCATGTCAAATATGCTGCTTTCAAATCTGAGGTTGCTTATTATTTGCAAAGGAAGGACAAAGATATTTCGTGGGTCTTGGTGATTCCTTTGGAGAATAGAGAGGGGGAAAAAACATTCAGCTTATGTTCTCACTGTTCTGATAGTTCTGTTTTATTTTCTTTCAAACACAAAGCAAGTCTTTGATCAACCTTTCTGCCAGCAGTATTTGTCCTGAACACATAATCCACTGTGAGAGGTACAGTGGGAACTTGAGGAGCTGCTTCCACAGTTGTACAAACAGACATTGCCTAAAAGCTGGTGAAACTGAAACATTAGTCTGTGGCTACACCTCCTTTCCCCTTAGCAATGCCAATGGAATAGCACACAACTTACATAGCCACCTATAGCACCTTGCTGTCAGCAAGACTGCTGATAATTGATTACTTATGTTTAAAAATACTAAGGATACTAAGGATTGCATTAAGCAAGGGAAAAAATAATCATCTGTTTTAAGGAAACTTTAGTGTACTTTATATGTGCCTTCCTTTGGAATCAGAAGATTTCTGTGTGAATGCAATCCAAAAGGAGAAGAACATCACTAAATCTGTCCTATTTCTCTCTCAGCAGTGACGTGCCTGCTGTTTCTTAGAAATTAAACATCTAACAGAACTGAAGCCACACTAACTACATGAACTGCATACCTTCCTGGATTTCTCATGTTGTTTGGGCAGGCTAGGAGCCTGTCTTTGTGTGTGGCAATCCATAAAATGGCCTCACTGGGTTTTCTCTAAGTAAGAGAAATTCATCAAAGCACATCTTAAATTACTTATTATGGCATCATCTTGGGCTAAAATGAGAGCCCACATCAGGAGAGAAGCTGTAAGGGATGGGAAGGCGTGGGAACTGAAAGATGACACATGGTAAGAGATACCATGTGCCTAAAGAGAAACTGCTATTTCAGTTTTACAAGATCTAGCCTGCTTGGTATACCCTAACAAGCATCATGGAGAGATTTTTTAGGATGTGTGTAAATCTAGTGGGTGATCAGAGGGGCTACAATACTTCTGAACAGCAGCTGACACAGTAATGTGACTAAAATGCATTGCAACTCTAGTTAACTCTGTAGATAGATACAAAACTAATCGTTACTTGCAAACTATTTTAGCCCTGTTTTTTTCAAAGAAAAATAAAGATGCTAGATACACAAATAGTCCTTATGTTCAATTAGATTAGGGATTTGACTTCCTTAGATTCCTGAAAATTCCTCACTAGGCTTGCTTGGTATTTCTATGGGAGCTGTACAAGGCTTCCTTTATCAGTTACAAGAACCCTTCCTGCCTGCCAATCTGTAATAGGCTCAGTTTTGATTTTCTCTTTGCCATTTCAAAAACAAATAAATATAAAAACAAAGCAATAAAGTCATTTACAAAACAAAAAAATAGCTTATCCACTGGAAGCAATGCTAAAAAACATCCTAGGCAATTTTATTGCACTCTGTACAAGATGATGTACTGACAGTAGATTTTAAGATCTTTTATTTAAAGCCTCCTAATAATTGTCACTGACTCAACTTAAAAGCTAGTGAAAACAAAAACCTTGATTTTCAAGAGTCACATAAGGAACAGTGAACACTTCAGTTTCTTAACTGCTACCTTTTCATTATTGACATTCAAATTCATCAATTAAGGTGCTACAGTTTGTATTTTCTATGTAAGGTAAAAATATTTCTTGTGAAAAAAGAGAGACAAATGCTTTTTACACTTTTTATCTCAGGAGATGCTTGAAGAGTCTTGTAATTATCCTGTGTTTTCTAATGCTGTAGCTCATTTCTGATCTGGTATTTTATTTCAGCATAGGACTGCAAAGCAAGGGGAGTTTTGCAGTACCTGAGGAGCAGGCTGATACTGCCACCTTGGGGAGGACTTTTTCCACATTTGAGGAGCTCATGCAAGTGCCATATAAATCAGTTTGATTTTTTCCCCTGTCATATCCTCCCAGGAAGACAACTTTTTAAAATCTTCTCCCCGTGCAGTTGTAAGACCTTCCTGATGTGTTTCATCATTCATAACAATACTGAAAAGAAATGCTTTTTTTTTTTTTTTTTAAAGTTTGCTTGGCCAGGTTTTGGAGGTCATTTAGGTAGTGCCTCATTTACGCTACTCTTAATTTTACAGCCATCTTGCCATTGTAAAAGCCCTGCTCTGCATCCAGCTGGGCAAGCTGTATTTTACATACAACATTCCCCTGCTTCTGGTGTTCTAGCTTTCTTGGTAGTCTAAATCCCTGTCCATGCCAGCTTAAATTATCTAGTTGGATGCGACTACCAGGCCATATATGACCGCAGATGTCATGAGGGGCATTGCTGTGCAAAGGAACAGTCCAATGAAAAATACAGACTTAGACTCGTGATTTAAGCAAAGTCAAGATTTCTAGGCAAATTAAAGAAACCATGTGGGTTTTATTTTATAATACCCATAATTTTATGAGACTGACCTACGCTTTTGCTTTGCAATTGAGTGACCTCTATCCAGTCTTGAGTTGGTATGCACCAACACGTGAAGGACCTTGCCACACCCTTTATACTTTTATATATACTTTTTATACTTTTTATATACCCTATATACTTTTAATTTTATAAGTAAATGTGCCTTGAGACACAAGGGCTCTGCACAGCACAGAGCTCTAAGGCAGTGGAAACTATCAGAAGTTGCCTCAGGTACACAATACAGGGAAAGATTTAATGTCTGACTTCTCACAAGAATAGGCAGGCTCAAGAGCACTTGTCTATGTGCTTTTAAAAACATTCAGTAACAAAAGTTTTTACACAGCCACCTTCAGCCAAGTAAGACAAGTGATGAACTCATTCATGACGAACTATGAGAATTTACACAAGGAGTTCCTACCTTCTGCCAGAGCACTGGCTGTCCTTGTGGCTGCACAGCAGGAGACAAAGAGCTTCTAGAGGAATTGCAGTTCCCCTTCACTGCTGTGGCTGGCAGGAAGAGCCCTGGTACTGTGGTAAAGCAACACTTACAGGCTCCCACATGGAGCTACACCTCAGATGACAATGTCCCCAGCAGGACTGGGCCCTGGAAAGCACATTCCTCTTTTCCTGCCACCACAAACAGCTTACATACCAAATATGTGTTCTCACTGACACATGTCTTAATACCCTTGGAGTACACTTGTGCCTGCACCCCCTGGGATTTTCAGTTGGAGAGATGGCTGATCCTTGTGAACAGACAGGATGGGCTCATCCACTCTTCCATTCCATAACTAGAACCTGGTCATTAAAGCAGAAATTTGCATTTATTTTCTGACCAGTTACTTTCCCACTTGTGGAAAACTGCCTAAAACCAAGTGATATGTCCCTGCTGGACAATCTTTTTTTAATCTGTGGTTTTAATGCCACTATAGCACACCAAATAATGATGCTTGCAAGAGAAATGTAGGTTGGCTAACAGCCAACAGCTAATGCACAGGACTGGCATTTCTGCAAGCCTTGAGTTTTCTTCCTGGTTCACAAATAATTTCTGTATTTTAATATATTTGTTACTATTTTAATCCATCTTCGTTAAGCGAACATCTTCATATATGTAAATGATTTACACTGTGCTACAAAAATATTGCAATTAATAATTCATTGCAACAATAAGAGAGAGTGCATTTGCTCTTCACATGAATATATGAAGACACATTCAAGAACATGTAATAGAAAGTAGTCCCACTACCACCATTATCACTTGGACGTTTAACTGCTGGTGGAATTCAAGTAACTTTTAAAAATATCAACGTCATACAATCACTTAGATGACTTCAAAAACAGTATTTGCAGCTAAGTTACAAAAATTCAGCTGTGCCAATTACTGACCAAACATATCCAATGGAATGAGGATCTATCAGTAATTGATTAACCAGATTAATGTGTATGTAACAGTCTCAGCTTGGTACGGCACTGCTGTTAGTATCAAAGTTCACATATTACACTGCTCATGTGGTTTATAAATGAAGCCTGAATGAAGGAAGAATTTAAGGGAAAATAAGGTAAGTGACACAATATGAAATTAATCTAAGTATTTAAGTGTATTCTGCTTACAGAAAAAAACCCCAAATCTTTGATTGCCATTTAAAAAAGTAATGGACAAATCCTTGTCCACTACTTCCTATTATTATGCTACAAAGTATACAATGTATATTGAGACTGATGAATAACGGAAGACAACTATTTCATAAGATGTCTTTTTTAAAAGGAAATTGATCATTGAAAAATCCACAAAAACTTCACTGTGAATTCAGTAAGGAAGATTATCATATACGTATTTAATGCTTCCTGTAACAAAATTAGTGTATTACTAGTTCTTGCATCGTTGGTGTTGTATTGAAGTTATTTCAAAAGTTTGATTTAGGTATGGAATTGATATGATAGAGGAAGATTAAACTACACAGCAAGAATCTAAATAAATTAATCACAGGAAATCCCAGTCTAAAATTATCCATGATCTTTCTATAAGTACCTAAACATAGTATCTTAACAAAAGAAAAAATAATTCTTTCTGAAGTTCATGTCACAGAAACTTAAAATCCACTATTTGCCACTACAGTTTTACTTTCTGAAACACATCTCAATTTATTCAAATAACCAGTCTTCCTGTTAGACTAAAACCCCTTCAGATACTGGATTAGCAAAAAGTACAAAGAGAATGATATGTTTTGTTCATGAACAATAAGAGTAACTGCAAATGATACCAACCCAACTCCCCTCACTATCCACCAGTCTATGCTTTGCTTTTCCACTAACTGTGCTAACAAGCTGGTTTAGTATACATTTCCAAAATCTCATTTTCATGAGATTGGCTATTTCAGCTCTTCTCCTTATTTTTTCTTGACATACTTAGATTTATCTGCATCAGAAAGCCCTTTCAGACTACTGTCTATTTCGATGTCAGTGGTAGCTGATGAAAGACATTTTCTAAGCTGTTCTCTGCTAACAAAAAGCATTCCCTTAAAATCTACTTGCCCTTGATTATTCATTTCTTTTTCCTAAAACAATATTTACATCCTGAAACATAGTCACTTAATAACAGCAGCACCTGTTTGTCACCATTCTCTTCTTCCTTCCCTAGTTTGCCTCCTTTTCCTAACCTACTATTCTCCCAGAATGGCAATGGTGTTTTCCCCAGTTGTTTCCCAACTCCTCCCTTCTCTGTTGCCTCTCCTTACCTCTATTTCGCTTCTTCCGAAAACTCTTTTCATGTTTCACGCAGGCAAAAACACTCAAAAGACATTGAATATTGGAAAATCCTGCCTCTTTTTTCCCCCCCTCCCCAAAGGTATCTGAAATTCCTTGTTATTTGTACTTAGTGACAGGTTTGTGGAAGAGAGCGCAGACAATGGCAGCCAGCAATGAGATGACCATCAACCTTGTTGTCCTTGGGAAAACTCAGACTGGCAAAAGTGCTGCTGGGAACAGCCTGTTGGGCAGCTCAGACTTTGAGAGCCGTCTCTCCCCCAGCTCCGTGACCACGTGCTGTAGCCTGGGACGCAGTGGCCACATTTTGGGACTCATACGGAGAAATGGCTGCGAGTCAGCTCTCCGTGTTCGAGTGCTGGACACTCCGAGCTACCCTCACTCTGCTCTGAGCAAAGAGCAAGTGAGAGACACGGTGAGAGCAGCCCTGGATCACCACTTCAGGGAGGAAGGCCTGCACTTGGCTCTCTTGGTCCTGAGGTCTGACCTGCCTCTGTGTCCAGATGAAAGTGATGACACAGTTCAGCTCATCCAGGTAACAAAAAAATAGAGGTCTCTGCCCTAATGGCAATTCTTTCATCTTCAGGTGACAATAGATATGGAAGAGGTGACTGAAAAAGTGAAATACTTTTTTCCAACAACAGCCTAATTAATTGAGAGTGGCACTTTTTGGGATTTTCAAATTTCAATTTCAATTTCAGAACAAACATTGTAATTGATTTTGAGTCCTCAGCAAATCAAAGCTCTATCCTCTCTTTCTGAAACTGATAACCCAGGAGCTTCTTAGGCAGGCAGTATTTTGTATGCATTTAGTATTTTTCATCCCTTCTGTCTAAAAGATTAATCAGTATCAGTACACCAGGTCTTTTTAACACCCCACTTATCTTGGAAGTAGACAGACATCCTTTAAAGTAGTTTTATATATCTTAGCATTTAGGCTAGAGTCAAGATCACTGCAGTGTCCTTCATCACCAAGCTAGGCTTCTTGTCATACACAGGAGTTAGCAGGATTGCACCGAAGTTGTAATTTCATTTACACCTGTAAATTAAAGCCCAACCTCTCTTATTCCTATTAAATTTTCTGTACTTACTGTAAGAAAAGCAGCTTATTCTCTCCATTCTCCTCCATCAGATAAATCATAGAAGTTGAAGACAAACTCTCTGGCCCGTTATTTAGGGTGATGCCCTTCATTTGTGTTTTTTCCTGAATTGCTGAGAATAGTTCAGTTTTATGGATCACAGCTGGAACTGAAGCTGATGTTACATAGAAATTCATTGTTTATTTTTTCAACAAAAGGTGATTCAGTGTTTTTCAAAAAAACTTTTTTGAAGATCTGTAAACAGTGTAGCAATATGGATATGTGGTAACTACTGATTTCAAACTAATGTGTGGCATGGCTAAGTAACCATTTTTCCTTATTTACATGAACACTTTTAAACTGGAGACATTCTGTTAACATCTGTAGTCAGGGAACAGAGAACTGCTAGCACTGTATGACCATATATTTCCACTGAAAGTGGATGTCAATGTCTTGGAAAGGTGAAAAAAACCCAGAAATTTCAGCAACTCAGATAGCATGAACTGGACTACTGCTAGGAAAAAAAAAACAACATGTAACTGATCTGTTAATGTACTAAATATATGAAATTGGAGTGAGGAAAAGAAATAAGAGATAACTTTTTAAGATTTGCTTTTCATTACAGGAACTTCTGGGTCCCACATGGAAGGATTTCACTGCAGTTCTACTTACTCATGCAGACAAGGCAGAAGAGGCTGGTTACAGTGAGGAAACATACTTGCACAGTGCCTCAAGCACCCTGTTG
The DNA here is from genome assembly GCA_013396875.1 of Vireo altiloquus. Lineage (NCBI taxonomy): Eukaryota > Metazoa > Chordata > Aves > Passeriformes > Vireonidae > Vireo > Vireo altiloquus. The sequence goes on along the minus strand of VZRF01000317.1, from coordinate 221,048 downwards.
TCACTTTTGAGCTCAGTACAGCATAAATACATTTTCCTAGACAACCAGAGCAGCATAATTAAAGAGGAAAGAAACATTGTCTTAACAAAGCTCTTGAATTTTATACAACAAAATAAATATCAAGTTCTACTTAAACACAGCAAGGAATAAAATTCGCTTTCAGGTGCTCAGGTGTCTATTTTCTACAGTAGGTAGCATCTAATAGAAATAGAAAAGTAAAAGCCATCAACTGGAAAATTCCACATCCATACCAAATACCTCTGAACACACAATTAGAAATATCTCTTTAGATTACTGACTACTTGCCTTTCATAGAGTACGTCACACTACTGCATCCAGAATCCTATCTTCAACCATAAAATCAGAACAAGCTTGTGCTCCAAAATCATGCTCCTAATATGTATGTAGTCACAAATGAGATTTTGCACTATACCAGACTGTATATTCCAGTTCACACAGAATAGATATGGAAGAATAAAATTAAATTTAAAAAAAAAGTTACAAATGCACCTAAGTTCAGACTGTCAGGGAGCCTCTTTACTCAATTAGTCAAGCTTTCAGAAGTTCTTCTGAACTTCCATAAAAACAGCTCTCTGGTACTAAAAGCTAAGATTTATCTATTGTAAAAGTGTTTCCCTACCATGATTCAAGATTAGTTATAACTGAGTTCTTGAACTACAAGGATTTTTTTTTAATAATACATTATTGGATATCCAGTTTACAAGGCAGATAAAATGGCTTCCATGTGCATAATGCTATTCAGCATACTTAAAAGAACTAATTGCTATTGCTTATTCCCAGATGGACGAAAAACTAACAGTTTAAAGGCACAAACAAAACTCATTCAAAAGGGAAATCTGTTCATCTTCTCTTTACGCATGTTTCTTTTAATTTTATATCACTGTCATTTTGTTTTCTCTCCACTTACTGGATGAAGTTCAAAGCCTGCAAAATTTAGAAAGGCTTATGTTTTTTTTCATTTCAGTAGTTAAAATAGCATTTACTGTTTCAATGTTTAGACAATAACAATTTATTATCATGTGCCAAAATATCCAAAGTATCTATAAATAGCTGCTTAAAAGGGTTATTGTAAATTGATCCAAAATATTTATTTTCACATTACTGAAAGTAAGGAACTAAAAGAATTAATTTAAGGCTAATAGCCTAGCAACATGACTATTTGTACAACATAACTATGAAATAATTCTAAGCATAAAAACTGAAGAAGTTATTTCTGTTAAAACCAAAGCACTTTTTGTATAAAATACCTATTCATAAAAGCACATAAAAACAGAACAAAGTATCAATTAATTTTATACCTGCTTTAGCACTGGGAACGGTTTTTTTTGTTTTGGTTGAGTTTTGGTTTTTCTTGGGGGTTGGTTTTTTGTTTTTTGTGTTTTTTTTACTTTTTGCTTAGTTCTAGGATCTATTTGTTATTAATTATTTCTTAGTCTTATCTTAGTCCTATCATTTGGAAGTATATACCTAGGTGGACTAGATAAAGAATTATTCTAGCTAAGTGACAGCTTTGATCTTAAACAAATTATAACGGCTTAGTTGTGGGGACATGAAAGTATGTCCACTTGTACATCTTAGGGCATAAACCACCATAGTTTAATCTTCCAGTTACAACTGACTGCAGACTACAGAGAGAACATAGGCAAGAGAAAAGGTGCAGTGGCTTATGATAGATCTCAAAACTGCCTGGAAGAAGAGGAGAAAAACTATTACAAAATGACTAGAAGAATAAAGACAATTGTGGTCTTCACTAACCAACTGCTTGTACTGCAATTAGCACACAACGAACATGGCAGAATATTTTCCTTATTTCCTTTAGCTCGTGCTAAATAGAACTTTTACACCTTCAATCTGTCCAGAAAATTTACGTGCCTGCCTGTAGTCCTACCACAAGTAAGCCTTGGCAATTATGAGCACTGAGTAGTTAATAACTGCTGACAACACACAACCTCAAGGACAATAAGCACAGTGAATGAGTGCATTGTCAAAACATTGAAGAAATAACATATTCTGGAAAAGAAGTCAAACAAAACAGGTCTTAGTCATGCATTTCATGTTTTTTATTGTGCTTGCATCACTTTTCATTTCAACATCTGTAAAAGTTTCTAATAAACATTTATTTATTTAATTCCGCTGTTCGCCATGGTCTCTGCCTTGCATACTCCTTTCCCTTTCACTTCAAATGGAACTCCTTTGTATGTAGCAACACATTGGTCATTGGTATGAAGATCAGGTTGGATTTGCTCCCAAATCTTCTTTTTTGGATTAAGTTCCTTCTCAGGATCTCCTGTTTCAAAACAAAGAATAATCTCATAGCACACAACTCAGAGCAAGAGCTCTATGTACTTACATATCTCTGACAGCCCATAAGGCATCATTGCACACACTTCTAAGGGAAAAATCCCCCAACATTCCTTTTGATTCTCAAAATTAAAACTTTGATTGGAATTAGGAATTGTCTAGTAAATGCCTCCAGAGCCTCTCTGAAAAAGAGGATCTTCCAAGGTTAAAAGGTTTTATCAAACAACAAGCACTGTCAAAAGGAAAAAAATAAACCATTGCTGTTAGTTTATACTACAGACCAAAAGAATTCCCAAGAATTAAGTACATATGAACCACAGAAGTACAGAAGTGCCGCTCACCAAGACAGGTTTGTTAGCATCTTAAGTTTAGGAATTAATGATGTTTTTATAAGCAATTAAGTGCATTTAGCAGATGCTGCTAGAGTTGAGGAATACTGAACTCAGACAAGAATAGCCCAGAGGTAGAATACTGACATATAATTTTAGCCTCAAGTTTCAACACTGCTCTTCTATGTTTTGTACTGTTTGATGACAAGCTCTGGTGCACAAAGTAACAGAAGCAGAAATTACCTAGAGTTTCAGCAAGTATGGCCTCAGTCTCAATCAGCCTCAGTTTCCTGTTTCCATGGATACATCATGATAAGATACCTACACCCTAGAGGTATTGACAGTCTAACTACATTAGCAAATTTGACTATTTAAGGATATCTAATGAACATAAAATGCAGGTTTTTTTCTATTAACGTTCTGAAATATTGTCAACAAATTAGATAGCACAGTGAAGTATATTTTTCCTAATTTTAAATAAGCATGAAATGCAAAGTATAAAAACAAAACAAGCTAAATAATCTTGCCGCAAAGATACTGAATGAACTGCTGCCTGCTGACATACTCTAGATAAAACAAGGCAGTAAATTCACTGTACTATTATTTTCTGTTCAAAGGTCAAGTAAAATTAATCTCTTAATTCAATAATACAATACAGATTCTATTAAAAAATCATTAAAAATAAATTAATCATAACATTGTTGGGTGCTTTTAGTTAAAAAAAAGGCCTTGTGCATCACATAGGCAAGAGAAATAAAAAACCCCACAAGAATTGCACATTTAAATACTCAAAGGAATCTCATGCTATTTCATTGTTGTTAGACTGTATATTTTTACCTGCTTGTAGTGCCATATTGGCACCATTCTGACCAAACTATCAAAATCAAAAGTTCCAGAACAAGCAAGAATCAAAAACTAAATCCTACTAATCATATCCTCCCTGAGATCTTCTCAGAGGAAGAGCTCTCCAAGTAAGCAGAACATCAAGTACTCTCATGTTGCACTACAAAGTGTTCCTAAAGGTGTAGGAAGAAAAGCTAAGACTACAGGGATTTTAACCTTTAACTTTTTAACTTTTTCTAGTAGCTGACTGAAATTCATCACTGCTTGGTTAAGTCCTGATTGACCAACAAGTGGTTAAAAACTACTCTCATTCCAGCCTGCCTTATGCCTTATTGGTATTCTCCTTTAAATATTTTCAATAGTTCGGTCTACTCTCATTCTCAATGCCTGCAAACCTGGGTTATTTCTGTCTGTAGATGGGTCTAATTCTGTAGTTTCTATATATGCAAGAGAAGCAGACTGGGCCAGATTTCTCTGTGAAGTAAGCCAGCCTTATTACTTACATTTAGTATTTAACAATGCAGTCAAGTTATTTCACAACCAGAGTGCATTTAGTATTCCACAAAAAAATCAGTAATAACATTAATAACTATCTTTATATAATATTTATAATTAATAGTAAACAGAGGAAGACATTTAAATACATTACTTGCCCAAATAATTACTATATTACATAAAAATTATTAAATGTTTAGAGCTAATCGTGCATTTTCACAAAAATAAATTAGCTTAATGCTTAGGTTTATGAACAAAGGCAAACTTGGATTTAGACCACAGTGAATGCATATAAACTAATAAAATCATTAAACAGAATGTTAAGTGATCCATTGTGCATTTTCCTTCCCCTCCTCAAATATAAAAAGCACATGATTTTTTTTTCTTCAGTAAGAAAAACTCCATACTTTTATTATAAAAAACATGCTTTGGATGTTAATAAGTTTCTTTGGAATCCTGTGTCAAGCCCCCTTGGGATCTGTGGTGAGCTCATATTAGATTAGAATAGGCACCAATTTTAAATACTAACACAGCTTTAGGCTGTGCATTTTCCTATGCCTTCTCCTCACTGCATTCCTCCTTCCCAGAAAATATTCTTTAGAAGAGTTTCTATAAATAAAATAAATTGAAGCTTTTAATGGTTTAATCAGCTTTCCACTCTCTTTACCAAAAATGAGCCAAATAAGAGGTCTCAAATTTTGTTAAACTTGTGATTCCATCTTGCAGTTTTAATACTACAAAAAAATGTTCATAGTTAGCAAGAAACCTCTTCATTTCGTAACAACTCAACAACTACTGAAGCAACATATCTCAGCACAGCAAGGGACAAAAGGACACAGTGATGTGTGACTTTACTTAATGCCATTACCCCACAGTGGATTGTAACCATGCAGCTGAAGGAAAGCATCCATACACTCAAGCTTTGATTGAAGAAAACTGCTAACTACAGGCTAACAACTGCACTCCAGCTTTACTGCTTTTTATTTTTTTGAAGAGATAGTAATATACTAAATTGCTAGTGATTCTTAGACCAGAGTGATAACTATATAAATTAAGTAAAAGATTTTTGGGTCCTGTGGCATCAAAGCATCTGTTACAGCTGTCAGAAAAGAGATTTCAAATTTAGCTGTGAAATCTGCAACTATTGTTGCTGTCTTAAGGCAATTGCAGTGTAGGAGGTTATAGAATTTACATACACATGATAGAACAATTCTTCTATGGTTTAAAAATCAGACCTTTTCCAGAGAAGGTGGATAAAGAATTGATAACATTTTTAATGCAAAAAAGGCCCAAGAGATCTTGAAGATTCATGCACTGGAGTAAAAAACAGTGTTAAAATTCCACTGAGGGCAAAGACATCAAATAAACAAACAAAACAGAACAGTACTCTAGGCAACAGCATTCTTTATCAAATCTTTCCTCTATAACACTCAAGAAGGTTCTAGGTAAACACTCCAGTTGCTACAGAAAAAAAATTTTAATTGGTTTGAAACAAGATACCATTTGTTTACTTTGACTACAACAACCAAAGAAAATTAGTCTGTATCTCATGAATATTTTGTATGGTAGAGAGAGAAGACTTAAAAATAACTCAAATCCAAGCTGCTTGATAGACAGCTGTGTGCATTTTAGAGTTGCTTTATTGTTGCTGGTGGTGCTTCTGTTGCTTCACAGACTTTCATACTTCAAACTTAAATAAGACCCAGCTGTCCTTTCTATTTTAACTTCAAGGACTCCAACTGAATCTTTATGCTTTACAATTGCTTTTTTTAAAAAAATTGATCAGAATATAAATGGTTACAATTAAGCAGTGAAATTAAATGACATCTGACACAACAAGGAGTCTATCCTCCTGGTAACAGCATCAGCGAAGTGCCAGATGGTCTTTGAGGAGAGAGCAGCAGCTAAGAAGCATGAGGTTTTAACACAAAAAAGGTGAGTAGAAGATAGATGTTCAACCCCATTAAAAACTGAGAAACAGCCTTTCAGTCTCTCAGTGACTTTCCCCCTATCTTAGTTTACAACAGCAACATTAAAAAGACTGAACAAAAAAATTTACAGAAGCAGATGTCACCATGATTTTGAAGGTCTCCATCTACCAGTGCTTTTTTTGCATCTTCCTACACAAGATATTAAAATCAGAAGACTAAGAATTCTTTGAAATAACTTTTATGTAAGAAAATAGATCACTCCACTTCACACTATTAAGCATTAGGTAAATTTTCGAAGTCAGTGATTAGCTTTAATCTCATACGTACGGAATTTTCCAAGCAGCTCTTTATGAAGCATTAGGAAACAGTGGCACATTTCAGACTAGTCTATAGCCCTAAATATATACACCTTGCAAAGGGGTTGTAAAAACCTTCATTTGGCACTTCTCAGAGCTCCACGTCTTTGGCTCCCCAGCAGAAGGAAACTGATATAATGCACACAAAACCTTATGCCACTGGCTGCAAGTCTTCAGAACTAGAACAACTTACACACCACCTTTAGCTTATTCTCTGTCTTTTAAGGATCAAAATGTCAACACAGTGTCTGCTTACTATAACACCTGGGAATAATTTTAGAACAAATATTTCTATAAATTATTTGCTCTTGGAAAAGCTTTTTGCCACTGTAAAAAAAACCAAGGAACTGAAGTCAAATAGTTCAATTATTTTGACAGAACTCACTTCATTAGTCATATGCAAAAACAGATACGCTGGTGAACAGAAAATAGCAATACCACCAGCTCTCACATTCTCAAATGCCAGGCTATATGAAGCTACTTGAGATATAAGTTTGGAGTAAGGCTATATCTTAGACAAAAGCAAATAAAAAAAGACCCTCAAGCTGGGCATAGGGTGTTTTTGAAGGGTGAACTTGTATATCATGTTGCAGGGCTTATGCACCAGAAGTGTTTCTTCTACAACTTGATGCTCTCTTGCACACCCATTCAAAGCAGTCTGAGTGTATTCTCGTAGGTAACAAAGGTCCAACATTTAATCCATCTTTACTCACAATATGTGCTAGCGACTAGAAGCTATGAGTGAGTATTCCTGCAATTCAGTCAAAGCAATTGCTGAAGCATTTAAGATTTCAGTATAGCTTACAAATTCTACATCTCAACTAGCAGGCTTGGTATATTTTTAATACAGGAAACTAAAACTGAAAAAAAAATGCTGCCAGACCAATTTCCTTTTTAAACACAGTATTATTTTAAAGTATTTTCAACTGGAGCATTAAATCTCAGCAAGTTGAGCTGTTTTTCAGTTTCATAGGGCACCTAGATAGAGCATTGCTTCCTTTATCATATTCCAACCAAAATATATATATATTTTTAAAGCATCACAATTTCACTCTTGGGAAGTATAAAAAAAATATATATACATACATATATATTTCTGAAAGGTATTTCATGCAAATATGTTTAAGCATAGAGCTTGCCAAGAGGTTCATGAATCAAAACTCTGCTGTACTAGAAATTGTCAGAAGTACAGTAGTTTAAAAAGGTTAATATGGTTCTATGCAGAAAATAAAGTTACACCATTTTCTCACATCTGAAAGACAACTTTTGAACAACAAATTCATCTTGAAGATGAATACTTCATTGATAAACACACACACATACACTTTCACCCACTATGGGAAAATACTGGGAGTTGGACCACATGTTCTTTATGTTACAGTGATCCTGATCAGAAGAGCACTGTTCATCAAGACCTCTGCAATACACTTAACAGTTGACCTGAGTAGATCTGGGCTTGGGCTGTGCTGCACAAATTCCTAAAATCTTAGGGTGCAGGATAAAGCTAGGCAGCCAATTGCAGGAGAAGAGCCTGCAGGCAGCTCTCATGTGGCACCAGCAGCTGAGCTGCCTGCGTGTCCTCATCTTTATGGAACAAGACAGCACCAAGCTCTCACACAAACTTCCTTAATGATTGACAGCCACAAGGATTAAAAAAATACAGCAATAACTCAAACAATGGAAAGGGAAAAAGCTCTCCTTATGGACAGGGAGTGCACAGCATGCCACAGGTGCATTCCCATCATCTGTGCAATGTAAGATTATTTATACTAGTCTATCTTTTCAGACTCTGCTCCCATAAACAGCATTTTAAATGACACTTTTCAGAGTCTGAGTGCCTTTTTTACTGGGATCATAATGAACCTGCACTTCCAGATGAAAACAGTCATAACCATTATAAAAATAACAAAATAACAGTGGTAACAAATACCACAGCAACAGAAGAAGCTGATCTGACTGTATCCCTTTCAGAGTGCAGATAATGAACTGGCATTTGGGTAGGAATTCATTCAGGATTCATCAAGATGATAAATCTATTATGCTTTATTTGAGTTCCCAATATGTAGTCAAAAATTAATCATTTTCACTGAGGTGAAAGAAATGGAAAAAATGATGAAAAATCATCTTTTGATAAATTTTAAATTTGGCCAAATTCTTACTTATATTCTGAAAAAATATGCATTTATTGATTTAATTAAGTGGGAAGAAATCCAACATCTCTCTCTGGAAACCTAAAAAGACATTTCGAACCAGAAAAACAAACAAAAAACCACTAGTATTTTTAAATATTATGGGCTCCTCTCATGAATAGGAGACTTCCCACTCCCTTCTATCCTCCCAAAAAAAATCTACCCAAAGTTCTGACATTTTCATTACAGAGAGGAGCTGGAATCAGGAATTTAATACTTCATCACTTACACTGTGAAAGATGCTTTACATGTGCTTGTTGTAACTTGCCAAATGCAAATATGTTTATCCATATATTTCAAAGTCAAAATACTTATGGAGACTTGAAGGAATGGGGTATTTTACATTAAAGTTCTATACAAATCAAGTTATAATTTTCTGCCCTATGATAAAGTATTTTCAATCCTTTATTTACACAATATTAGCATGTTAATAAAAAAAGAATAGAACTAATTCATAAAATCTCAACAAAAAATGAAACCAGCTTTTAAAAAAAACTCTTTTATGTGCTTCAATGCTGAGGTCACCTTGGCATACCTGTTTCCATCATTTTCCCAAATGCCTACTTACCAGGAAAACCTTCAAAAGTGATTCTGTCCCCAGGTACTGCTCCAGGTGGGGGAGCCAGAATTTCCACTTTTTCTGGGGAGCTGGCACACATCACCATTGCTTGAGATACTACTCCTCTCATCTTTGCAGGCTTCAAGTTACAGAGTAGTATTGCCATTCGATTCTGCATCTTGGGGGAGGAAAACAGAAGGATGTGAGTACTTAAAATGCCACGTGGTTCTGGGGACACCTTTTATTTCATTATAATGAAAGAACTACAGAGAGGAGGTCTTACCATGGCAAGTCAAGCTTAAGAGAAGCACGTAGCAACAGATTCACAATTTTAATGCCTGGATACCATCAACATAACATTTAAACCGCTTAGGAGCTGGCCAGTGAATAAGGAATTAAATGCTGAAATGTGACAAATTTATCATGGAAATACAAAATATGCAATTTAGAAAACTAAATACCAGGCAAAGCATTTCATTTGCATTCCATCTTTTCTCAATACATTCCCTGCATTCCTGTTCTTCACTTCTAAGCCCTGACATGAGGTTTTCTTAGGTTAAAGAGGATTTCAGGAGGTGACAAAAAGGGACACTGGAGAATTGTCTGAATTTCAAGAACAATTGCCTGAAACAGGTATAGATGCTAGGAACACACAAAGATCACTTCACAAAGCCAACTTGACAGCAGAAAAGCTGTCAATTCCTTTTGACATTTCAGAAATCTCCCCAGTTGACCCCAGCTGCCAGAAGAGCTCAGCAATGGCATGGTCCACCTCATGCCACTATCCTTCCATATCCCTGTTACTTTTGACACATCTGTTCACGCCAATAAGAGGGTGCAACTTCTGACGTGGCTTCACCACCACGTGAACAAGAACACAGCATACCACATATAAAGTGGGCATGCAAGAAGTTTTGATACCCATAAAAAACTTGCACTGCATACTGAAATGTTAGTGAAGATACATACTGTGCTTCCTAACCAAAAGTAAAATCAGATGATACAAATACTACAGCCTCAAACGCTGCTAAATTACCACATCAAACACCAAAATCATGAACAGCTGAATTTTTTGTGAAAATATTTATGGCTATGGTCCTTGATCTGATATATATATTTTTTATTTCAATATATGGCAGTAGACACATGCCAGGCCTTCACATTTTTGAACACTTCAAAAAACACAAAAGGATGGAAGCTTGCCCCTAAGAATTTACTGTCTTAATAGAGACTTGCCAAAACCAAAAACAGACACGCAAACAAATTGTTCTCAAAGAACGTGCAAGGATGATCCTTAATTCTCTGTTAATGAGTACTTCAGATTATTTTTTCCAGTTAGAAAGAAGGTTAAAGAGAAAAGACTCTTGCTGCCATTTCATTCTATACACTTCATGTTTGTAAGTCTATTTAGAATGGCTTTTAAGGTGTTTTCTTCTACATGTTTTCTTGAAAGCAGACTGCTAAAAGCACGCAATTTGAGATTTCGCCCACTGCAAATCCAGTAAGTGGACATCATCAGGTGATCAGTGCAAAATAGTTATTGTATTCAGCCATGGTTTTTTGGTTCGGTAACTTTCTGTAGCATAAAAACAACCATCACAATTTGCTTCCTATGCTTTCAGTCTTACCATGGGGACAGTGTGCAAATAAGGACTGAAAAGACATTTAACAAAGTGGAGCTTTTTCCAGACTAAGATCAATTCCTTCACGATCCATTTTGCAGTTGCTCTACACAACGTTGTTTTAAATGCCAAGCTTGCATTTGAATTTAGGAGCAGCCTTTAGTCAATTCCTCTCCCCCTCTAGAAGAGGTGTGAAAGGAAAACTTAATCTTGAGGTCTTAGGTTGTTCAAAGGCATTTATAAACCATCTGTGTCAAACATCAAAGCGTATCAACTAAAAAAAGGATAGACGCAGATTCTATTCTGCACAAGGAAGTAAAAATAGGCATTTTTATTCCACTGTTGTTAAAGCTATTAATTGCCAGCTAAGTTGAATTTACATACTCTCTGCTTTACTTCATGCCAAATATTTCAACAGGCTATAAAAGAGAATTGGAAGGCAAAGGTTTCAAAAGTTTGGATCATACCAAGAAAGTTACTATGATTTCTCTACTACATAGTAGGAAACCTAAAGGAAGGGTAACATCTGTTTAGTTTAGGAGTCCAGTGTGTACCAATGGCAGAGGAATTGGAGTAAGATCCCAGGATAGAAGCACTGCAATCAGAAACTGATTTGGGGTAAGGGTACTTCTCTGGTTTCTGGCAAATGTTGTTAAGCATTGCTTCCATCTGCATTTTATTTTTGTTTTCATGACTGTACAAATCTTTTAGCAGAATGAAAACATATCCTCTAACCAGATGAATGTCTTAAGATACTTTAAGAAAGGAAAAGCTATCAGTAAATTTTGTCAATACCTTATCCAGAGGAACATGTTTCACTAAACCGCTGACAACAGTCCTTGGGCTTGCTTCACCAACATCCACTTGTTCAACATACAGAGTGTCTGCATCTGGATGCTTTTCAGCAGTAATAATGCAGCCAACACGAAGATCCAGACGAGAAACATCTACAGGTTTTGCATCACTACTTCCAGCAGCTGGCTGCTGTTTCTTCTCCTTCTTTTCACCTATAAAAGAACATTTTGTTTACGAAATAAACGTTAAAAAAGGCACAACTAATGGATATGACTGCTGCAAGGGAAAATCGAGCTACAGTCTCAGAAATAAGCATAAATTCAGTCCAAAACACAAAAGAAGAGTAAAAAGTTAGCACCTCTATTACCAGTTTCCAATGGTGAATCATCATACATGCTTCTATTTACATCATTACCTCAACTAATTACCACCTCCTGTTTGTAAAGCCACTCCGAATTTAAGTGCAGCTAACATGTGTGTAAGTGACACACATACTCTAACAAAGGCCACATCCATAAGCCTGACAGCTCCATTTTAACAATTAGCAATTACCAGTAAGCCTTGCCATGGTGTTCCATCAGCAAAGGGAACTAGTGAATCACAGTCCATCAGGTTACCAGTGCTTATCAGCACTGTAACAGTCAGGAGCTGTGAACTCACTGCAACTGCCCTGTCACAGCTGCAATGCAACCCTTCAGGATGACCTCAGTCAATATTCACTTACCAAACTTAACAGTGCATGAAAATGCTCATGGCTTACAAGGTTCCCCTGGTGTGGTGTTTTTAACTCATGATCATCACCCATACAGACTGTATACTATAAAACAACAGTGAAGCAACACTCTCCATACTCAGCTGCTTATTTACATCATAGAATCATAAAATATGCAATATTCCTTTCAAGATGAGCAAGTTACATCCAGTTTGTAGATAAAACTGTGCTGTTTAGGAGACATTCAAGACTTGTTTAACAGCTATAATCTCTGGGAGATTAAGAAATGTCTAAGATGTTTACTAAATGTCAAATATGTTTACTTTAAATAAGCATATTTAGTTATTCTTTCATCCAAGATCACTTAAATATTAACGTAAACTAAACTCCCTTCTTAGGGAGCAAAAAAGGAAAAGTGGACACAGCATGCAATTTGATTCATTCATCATTGTTCTAGTACAACCTAAAATTAAATGATACATTCAATAATAAGAAGGCAGTATTTTTTTAATATAAGCAACAGCTCTTCTAAAATATTTCAGCTCATTTATGATGAAAGAAAAGCGCTAGTGATTATGACTGGGTTTTTTTAATGTGATTGACAACTAGATTAATAAAATCAGTAATATATACAACAATATAAGAGAAACTGGAAAGAAAATCCCAGTCAAAATAGCTAACATATAATATCTAAGATAATTTGAAAGACCTGCTAAATTATCCTTGGTTATCATTCCATGACATTTCTCTACAAGAGAAATGAAGTCTTTCATCAAAAGAGAACACAACAAATGTGTACATGGTGTATATATAGATACATAGAAAGTATCCATTTCAATGCCACAGGCTAAGGATAAAACCACACTCCTCTGGCCAGTGTCAGAGTCAGTCCAGAATCAATATCCAGAGAAATCACAGAGATGAGGTTTGCAAGAATTAGAACAAAGAATATAAGAATAACCAGAGAGGAAACAGATGACACAGGGGACAGAAAGCAAAGGGATTTGAGATATTCCATCATTTCACCAATTTCTAGATTTAAAAACAAATTTTACATATTGGTTATTTGAACTGTTAAATACAATACCTACAACAGATGCTGAACTCCACAGAAATAACCTGTGCAAGGCTACTATTTAATGTTCATGCTCTATTTCACCATTTTCCAAATAGTCACTGGAAGACAGAAGTCAAACATTGCTTTCCACATGAGATGGTGGAAAGCAGTGGTCCAGCATGGTAGTTATAACACCAAATTTGTGGGTTCAATCCCTGTATGAGCCATTCCCTTAAGAGGTGGACTTGATGATCCTTGTGAGGCCCTTTCAGCTCAGAATATTCTGTGATTTGTGTTTGTCTGACTGAATTTGAGCTACTTGTATTGTACTTCCCCATATCATATATAGAAAGTTTTATTTTTCCTTACCAACTGAATACTTGCTCTGTAGCTACTGTATACTTGAGGGAAACAATAAATTGCCTGATATGACATGTGGCCTCTGCTTTTGTATTTACAGCTCTGTGGAATATTAATGTGTCAAAGACTGCAATACATCAAAAAATATGAAATAGCTTGTAAATCTCTGTACAGCTCACCAGAAAAAAGAGACAGGGCACTATCATAATTTCCAAATTCTGAAAAACTGTACAAATCTATTCATAGCAAATTAATAATAATCTGCATAAGAGAATGATTGCAAAACACAGGTTTAAGTTACAAGATAACACTTGCACAAAAGCACAGGTGTCCAACAGACATGCCTTGTTTTTTGTTGATGGTGGTTTTTTAAATGAGGCAGTTCAGTCACATTAAACAGAATCTGTCATGTATCCCCTGCACGGAAGAATCTGTAGCTTACCTGATGGCCTTCATTAGCTTCAAGTACTTTCAAGATTTAAGAGCTAACACATGACTCTTCCTACTGTAGCTGTATGAAAACTTTTTTCTGTGCTCAACATCATGCAAAAGTACTTCCATAAATTAAATACATCAACTGTCTATCACAGGTAAGAAAAGTGAAGTACCTTTCTTTTCTACTTTTTCCTTCTTTTTCTTTTCTTCATCTTCACCTTTAATTTGATCTTTGGAACCAGAAGATGCTGTAACTGATGTAGGTTGTGGAACATCCTCTGAAAACGAAGCTGTAGAAAGGGTTGTACCAGGAGGAACTGCGACCTGCTTTACTAAAATCAAAACCACAGACGTTAGGGGCAATACCAGAACTTTGAACACTGAGTGAGTTTTTAAGTGCCTAACATAAATTAAAAAGCTGAGAGAACTGAAAATTTTGTTTCATATACCTAAACCACAACTGCTGAGTAGTGAAGCACAACACTACAAAACATGTTTCAGAACTCAATTTATATAAAATTGTCTTTAGTTAAAACAAAGCATTTGACTACATTAAACGGGAGAAAGTGCTAAATATAAGAAAATATATAAGCAAATACCATCTCTTTTTGTAGTTGATTTCAACATCTAGCTATTTTTTCTACTAATTCCCTATTTCCCATTTGTTTAGTTTCAGTTTATAGCTACTAGCTCTTGTCACACTGGAGACTATTCCATAAATGAGTTATGCACAAAAACATTTTTATATTGTATTCAGATCATCCCTCAACTCTTATGATTAAACTTCAGAAACTGAGCCTGAATAATATGAAACTACCTGCAGCCCTAACATGATCTGTTGATTTCTCATGTCCCTTCCCTAAATTCTCCACATTACTTTCAATAGCTCTTTTAACTTAAAACTGCTGACACAGAATTCTGGACATTGCAGTATCAATCTTACCAGCCAAAAGTTTATGAATCACCTCTCTTCTACATTCTGCTCTACGAGAATCTCATCAAGGCTTTTAACCCAGTAATTGCACTGGGTAAGCATCATCAGTGCACTAGACTAGTCCCTTCCCTAAATTCTCCACATTACTTTCAATAGCTCTTTTAACTTAAAACTGCTGACACAGAATTCTGGACATTGCAGTATCAATCTTACCAGCCAAAAGTTTATGAATCACCTCTCTTCTACATTCTGCTCTACGAGAATCTCATCAAGGCTTTTAACCCAGTAATTGCACTGGGTAAGCATCATCAGTGCACTAGACATTACCATTAAGGCTCCCTTTCCCAAGAAACGATAGGTTATTAGATGATCTTTTGAAGTTCCTTTCAGTCCAGGCTGGTCTATGATTAATGACTGATAAATCCTTCTGGTGTCACTATTATAGAATTATCCATTCTACATACATGTTTTATTTTGCATTTCACATATTAATCAACTTTCCTGAAGAACTGCACTTTGCTAGTTGATGCCTGCCCTCTTCAACACAGAAGTGACTTGCCCAAATTATATTCTTATAAACAACTTCCTAAAATCATTTGAATATGATATTTGTTGTACCAACAACCACTTGCTTGCTAGTTAGGGAAAGTCTTAGTTTCTCAGATTTTGAAAAAATGTCTCACGATATTTTTGATCTTCTGTGTCCATCTAATTTCTATGCTCAACTACTTAGTACTTTCAAAGCTAACAAACATCTATTTCCTTCGAAAGAAAAGACATGAATTTAGGAAAGAAAAGACATTAATTTAGTCCTACTACCACTTAGATGATCTAGCTAACTAAAGGAAGATGGACATCAAGCACTTCCTTTGCCATCTTGGACCAATATACCTTCAGACCTCTCTCAAGCACAACAGGTTCTGTGAAATATCCTACACCTGTCAAGAACTGCTGCAGACTAACAGACATCAGAGAAATACAACTACTGGTTTGGTTTAGTACATGAAAAGGCTTTTTTGGTGTCCAAAGGAGAAAAATAATTCTCTGTATTCACAACACGTTAATCTTTTTGAAGACTGAATGTGCTGTTTTACCAGTAAAACATTCAGTACAGTTGAATGCTACATTCAGATACGCTGGATACTATCTTAAACAATTTACAATACCGACAGGATGGGTAAAAATCCTCTGTTGAGGGCAGAAGAGGATTTTTTGGCAATGATTTTAAAAGAAAACACACTGTATCTGAAACACTTCTGTTTTCAGGGGAGGTTTCCTCCTTTCTTTTTTTAATGTGAAGTACACAATGATGGTACGAACTGAATAGAACTACATAGAGGAGTGCAAAGAACAAAGAAGTCCAATGGAAGGCTGGTCTAAAGCATGGAATCAGAAATTCAGAACACATTGTTTCTAATTTTACATTACTACAGTTTTCCTAGTAAGTCCCTGACCATCTGTACTTTGCACTATGGTGTGATTTTTCCATAGTGATTTTTCAGTCATGCAAGATTAAATACTCAAAGTAGCAAGAAGAGTTAGACATGTAGCAATTTTTAAGGTATTACAGGGAGTCATTGTCATCAGTGAGGTTCGGGGCTTATTATGAAAGGCACTGAACAAAAAAATAGAAAGAACTAATACCATTTCTGATTTAAGTTTGGTATACGGATCTGTAAGGTCTGCAGCTCATTAAAATGTTGGAATCAAGTAACTTGTCATAGGCATGGAACCTAGGAGAATCCAGGATTTGTAAGAAATACCATAGAGTCACATACAGAAAGACAAAAATCAAGAATTAAGATAGTTTTGTGCCAACTACATCTATGTTGTATGAGAATAGCACTTTTTTCCCCACCTCCATTTCGAATTTCGGCCTGAATCAGCTCCTGTTTCAGCCCTTCAATTTCTTTCTTCAGTTTAGCATTTTCTACGCGGAGCTTCTTCTCTTCTCGGAGAGATGCCTGCAAGACTAGAGTTGACACATTAAAAATGACAGCTTTCAATAACTGGCATTCATCACTTTGGACAGAGAGGTTTGTTTTTAAAGAAATGTGAAACATGATAAGCCAAATAACACAGAAGTGAAAACTTTCAAGGAGTATATCATCAGAAATACTTAAAAATTATTTTGTTGTTGAAATAGCCATTTTTACAATTCTTATATAATCAAGCTGCCTCTTAATATCTTCTCAGTCCCCCAAACAGAATCACAAGAAAAAACGCCAAGAAACCTACAAAAAACCCTTGATGATATTTGTAATACACAATACACAGATACAGTGAAGTCAAGTACAAAATATCAAAGCTGAAGATATGATACTCTTGTGAGAATGCCATAATTGTGAAAAAGTAGTAATAAATTCAGGATAATGCATAGTCTCATATTTTTCCAACTCCCTGACTCCCTTCAAATGGAATCATGTCTTATCAAATTTCCATAGTTTGTTGGTGTTGTTAATTCTTCCTCATCTATTTCAGAATAAGCAGCTTCAAAAAAAAAAAAACCACAAAAACAAAACCCCCACGAACCACAGGACAGTGAAGTGGTGCTACTATTACAAGGTTTATCTTGGAGAACTTGAAACACACTTCAAAGGCTGACAGCACCAAATACTCTCATTTTCTCCTATGAGCATTTATTGTTAACCATCTGATTAACAGGTTTAGCATAAGATAGCTAAATCCTTACTGGCTTTTTCCTTGAGCAGAGCAACTTGTTGCTTGAGGTACTCAATAACTTGATCAGCCTCTGCACCCTTCTGCTCCAGTCTGTTCAGCACTGCATTGTTGGCTGCCATCTTTACCAAAAAACGGGATAAAAACCTAGACAAACAACAGACAGCCTAAAATTAGTGACTTCTTAATGCAGTAACACTATTATCTATCTCTTATCATGACAAGCAGTTCTCAAATCAGTGGCTGAATAACAAAATTTGCTAAGTGAAAAGCTGGGCTCCCAACACAAAGCCCAAACAAAAAGCAACATTAAACAGAATCTGATGTTTGACAGCTGCTTTCAAGTATTTTGGAAGAAAAGCTATTTTTTTTCCCAGCTGCAAAAAATGTGTTCTTCCTTCATGAAACAGGAGAAAAAAAAATAATATGAATATATTGGAGGAGGGAGGGCAGAGGAGAAATAAAAGGGAAAAGACTGGACAGGAGAACACTGTATCCTGGGATTAACTAAAAAAACCCCATATATTAAGTGTATATCAAATTTTATTGAGACTAAGAAAATGGAATCATTCTACAAAAATTTCCAAACTTTTCTAATAAATTTATTCAGAATATAGTGAATACTTCATACATTATGGTTGTGTATATATTAAGAATTTACTGTTATTTTACTCGTCATACTCAGAATTCATATTTTTATTTAGATAAAAACAACTCTTATTACACGTTTACACCTGTAAGAGCACCAACTGGGATTGCTCAATTTTGCATCCACTGAAATGGAACGGGCAGCACACAGATAATAAAGAAACAGGGAACACAAAAGACTAGCAATGAGCACAAATAAATGCTGTCTAACCTTTTATGGTATTACTGTTTACTAATGTTCCACTAATGTTCCAAAAATTAGCTATGCCTTGTGTGCAGCCTTTATTTCTTGAAAGCTGCCAAATCTGGCCTACCTCCCTTCTCAGCAACATTTGTGTCTAAACACAAGAGCGCAAATAGTGGCAACAGAATGATGAAATACAGTTACAATCACTCATATCTGCAGCAGATAGTGCTTTTTCCCTCCCACTCAGTATCTAAATGAGGGAAGAATCTGTACTAACAGCTGCCTCATCTGTAAATCAAGAAAACTGGTTACAGGTGGGAAGAACAGATCTTTACAAGCAATGGTGATTTAATTGCTGTGAGGTGATTTAAATCCTGTGAATTTGTCCATCGACTGCAACAAAGGAAAGAAAGGTAAGAAAATGGCAATCCAGGCACATGTATTGGCTTCTCAGCCTTATCAAAATCCAAAAATGCATTTTCTCATATCAAACTGGCAGAAAACTTCCTATTTTATTCCAAGACTATTCTAACGCTATGATCTAAATCTGGTTTTAACATATAAATATTCCCTGTTGGGATTTGCAACCAAAGTCATGCTGAAGACAAAACAGATTAGAAATAACTGAAAGGTGAACAGATAAAATCACACTCATGCCAGAGTTAACATACTGCCTCTGCTGCATTCTAAGTATCAACACACATTTTATATCTGATCTTATGTCATGAATGACTCAAATTTCCACAGCAATATATCTAAATAAATAAATAAATAAATAATAGTAAAAAAACCCAGGAAACAAACTACAATTATTCAGGAATACTGTATGTAAAGGGAATAGTGTATTTAAAAGTTCCCAAGGTAAAATTCACAAAGCCAGAGACAGGCATAATAGTCAGATGATGCATGGGGTATCTTGCAAATGTGACGCATGAACCAACATCCTGCCTTCTTTGCAATGCAGTACAATCAAATTCTGTTTTACACACACTGTTTCACTTAAAGATGTAAGAGACAGAGTATTACTGCCATCACACCTTCCACACATCCACAATAGATTTTTTTTTAAAATAAAGAAACTCTCATGGAACAAAGAGCAGAAAAATCTCTCCAGAACAATTAAATTAATTTTTATATGCAAATTAATCTCTCCTAACAAGAAAATAATTCTGTTTTCATGGGCAGGCTGAAAACACAGAGTTTTGAAAAAGAAAACAATGATTCCAATAAGCAACTAATTAAGATGTCAAATGGAAACAGACATAAAACTGTTATGGCACAACACAGAATAATACAAAGCCTGGGATATTACTGTCTGCATACCAGTAAGATTTCTTGCAAGCTACAAATTCTCTCAGGGGAACACAATACTAACAGTGGAAACCTTGCCAACAACAACAGAAATGCTACTAAAACTTCAAAGTGAATAGAATTGGTACATTTTATAGATTTTAGCCAAGTTGGCTAATGAACTGAAGATCTGGAAATGAAGTTACATGATTACAATTTTCCCACTTGTCAAATAAATTTCTGCAAAGCTAGCATTGTAACAATAACACAAAGGAATAGGTATTTCCGATGTTAATATAAAAACGCAACAGGCTGAAGTGAACTGCTGCAGGAACAAGCACAGGAACCCATACAGCAGAGCAGTAAAACTGTATCCAAAAAAGGCACGTTAAAAAAAAAAAAAAAAAAGCACAAGATCCACTCGTTATTATAGAATACAAAACGCATCCAAAAAAATAAAACTGCAACAATCAAAGTTTACAGTTTCTCTGGTTTTTTCTGTTTTTAAACCTTTACCCTATTGGCCTCAACCTCAGAATATATATCCAAATAAAAACCTGAACACACAAAAGACGCTAAAAACATAAACCTGGTTGTAGCTTACTCTTCAATATTAATATGGTCGATTGTTAAAATCAAGAAAAAGCCAAAATCCCCATGAAATTAATGACAAAATTTGAAACTTAAACTCTAAAAATTAGTTTTGGAATCTATCCATAATCTGAACATGGAACCAAATACTTTCCACTATTGGAAAAGCAATCATTAAACAAAAAAACCCAAAACTACAAACAAACAAGCAAAATAAAAAGCAACACCTGAAACTGGAAAACAACTGACTCCTAAGCCTAAAATAATTAGCTCTGAGCATTCTTTTTTCCAGCTGGAAGTTTTAAAAAGCTCAGTACTTTGAAGTTCTCATTTTTTTTCTTGCAATACTTTGCTAATATCAACACACAAAGTAAGATTACAACTGCAGGAGATTTAACCACAAGTGCCTCCTTCTCTTCTCTTCCTCTCCCACATACACATCAATTCCTTCACAGTAAGAAGGTAAACTTTGACAGCTCACCACACCTGGGTAGCATCCTCCTCTGCACGGAGCTTTGCTCTCACCTATCACTGCTCTTTGCTCTGTGCTTGCCATGCAGGAGTCAAGTATTCCTACAAGCTAATCCTATTCATCTTTAACAAAGAGCAGGTAACAATCACAAATGGCCCAGGTGGCATTCTCTGTGAGGCATATGTTTATGGTATGTTTATGAGTGGCTGCCAACCAAGACCTATGAATTTATTTTCTCACTAGAGGAAAAAAAATAAAGATTTGCAAAAAGACATGTTGGCCTTTCAATTGAGACGATCTGTTCAAATGAAACAGAACCAGTGGCTTATTCTAAAAGTTATCAACAACACAAAGGTAATTTCTCCATAACTAAAGTTCAGTAATTTAAACTATTGAAAAATACTTAATGTTAATTCCTCTTCCTAAGCTTTTGGTCTTAAATCTCAAGCAGATCTCTAACTAAACTATTTTTCTTCCTTTGTGAGATTGTGGCCAACTTGTATAGCAAAATATTCTACATTCTGTAAAAGACCAAGTACCAACAATCACTTTGCTTCTGCAAGAAGTGTGTTCAAAGCCTTCTATCTGAGCATCTTTTCAGAGTATGGTCATTTCTGGCAGACAATCTTACAAAAACCCATAAACATAACAGAACGTGCCAGCTGTTTGCCAGATTCTGCTTTCCTATGCTTTGTACTTCTATGAACTGTGAGGATACAGTGAATCAGATTTGAGAACCTCACATCACACCTTTTTATTCTGCAAGGTAAGGAACAGCAGTTAGCAGATCAAAACAGAAGAAAGCAGACTGGAAGTATGTTTTTTTTGGCTGAACCAAAGCATCACTGCAACTAGGCAACTGTTGTAACTCATCCCACCTTTTCTCATCTTGGAGAATTGACATCCATGCTTTAAAAATCTATTTTCTCTTAACAGTTTCTCCTAACTTCCGATTAAGTGTTCTAGACCTGATGCTGTCAGCATCTTTGGCTAAGATGTGGAATATATGATTTGACAATTTCATATTTTTGGTAGAAAAACTTAAGGTCTAGTTTTCAAACCTCAAAATTTAACTATACGAAAAACCCCAAACCAAAACATAGGAGAGCTACAACTAATTAGTTTTGCAATTAAATCTTAGTTCTGACTCAATCATCCCCATACTTCACTCTAAGTAAAACAAAGATCAGCAGCAGTTCCAAATTTGTCTTAAGGAAGCAACAGCCTGAAACACTTTGTTACAAATTTCCAGTTAAATAGTTCTATTGCTAGGACATTTTGGAAATCAGGTATATTTATTTAGTAAATTTCATGCACTTATACCTATCACTACCACAAAAGTTTGGGTATTTCACTGGTTTTATACCCGTTACATGCTGTAAAACACAATCCTGGCTTTTACACCTAATTATTCCTTCTCGGGAAATGCAATTCTAAAAGATCATGTGACTCCAAACTTCAGTAGACAGAAAATAATCAGATTTACTTATTGGAAATCCAGGTTTTCCACAGTTTTATGTGTGGAAAAATATAATTCCTCAATTAAAAAAAAAATCCTCAATTAATAAAAAAATGTCAGATATGGAGATGTTCACAGTTTCAAAAGATGTGCCTTTTAAACCCATATACAAATAGGCAAAGGTATCAATAACAAACAACACAATGCTGAGCAAGAAGACAGAAGTATTTTAAGTATTAGATAGTTTTTCATTGCATTACTATCAAACCCATTGTTTCCTTGCTATAACAGGGCAAAAAAGACATAGTGCACTTACACTTAAGTATCACTTCAAGCACATTTGAGGCATGCACATATCAGTCAAGATTTAACTACAAGCTCATCTCTCTTTCAGAATTAAGTTTATTGTTAGCTCTGTAAGGGAAGAATGTATGTTTCCTGAATGCCAGAAAGTTCACACATCCAAAAATATGGTCCAAGGCCTTAAGCAAATATGTGTAAGTATTCAAAATGTAGATGCTCACCCAGGTCCTTCTCCATATACAGCAGAGGAGACCTGTCAAAACACTTGTGGCAGAACAATGCCAAACACTTGAAAAGCAACAGCAAAATTTAAAAAAAAATACCCAGCCAAACAAAAAAACTCACAAAACAAAACAAAAAAACCCAGAAAACATATAAACATAAGTCCCCCCAAATGAATCTAAAACAACCCATAAAAAAATTAAAAAGATTTAAAAAAAAAAACAAAACAAAAAGCAAACTTCCCTCCCCCAAAAAACCCCAAAACCAAAACACCCAAACCACAACTGGGGATTTTTTTCCAAAATTTGTAGATTGCAGTATAAAAAGTCAAAATCTAGAAATTATCAAATGAATCATCACAGAACCTGATTTTTGACTCTCAGTACTAGACCAGTGATTCCCTGACAGGTACTAGAAATTTGGGCACTATAACAGATCAAATGAAATTTTAACTATTACCCTTTTATTTTTCTAAAAAAAGAATGGTCTTTTCAATATGAGCAAAATGAAATTACAGCCTAAAATGTAAGAGTGTGTTAAAAGTATGGCAGTGCAGCTTTAGAGATTCATAACTGCAGAAAGACATCAGAACTTTCGTCTTCCTTCTCCCCAAACAGTGATTGCTGTAATTGGGGCTTTAAGCAGTCGAATAACCCAATTTTTTTTTTTCTTTTAGCTCTTGAATACAATTTATTACATACTCATTATCTAAAAGCCTCTGTGTAGTCAGTATTGAAAGGAATTTGCCAAGCACCAAATTAGTAGGCAAAGTTGCACATTTTTACCGTATGTTATTTCAACGCACATCTTTGGCGCTGAGAAAGTCAGAATAATTGCTTTTCAGATTTTCAAACACCCAAAATGTCTAACACAGTCCATCCAAGTAGCAATGTCAGCTCTGTGGAATGATTTGCTAGCTCTGGAGACTACAGTCCAAACCTTCTGGCTGCCAGATAAATCAGGCTCAATCCCAGCTGCAGACAGGTCCTTTTAGTAGTCCTAAGCGTCTACCCCTCCCTATTTTAAAGGGCTGTAAATAGTAAAAACACAGAAAACTGAACTTTTTCATATTGAAAAACACTGCAGCATAAAAGAGATTTTTTAAACATGTGATGGAACATCACACAACAAAAGGCTCATCCACTGGTACCAATTTTGAGGCAACAGAAGTTACTCAGTCATGACTATTTTTAAACATGAAGACAAGTCTGCCTTGAAAGGGAACAATGTACCAAAGTTACAAGCAAGTCATAGCATTAATGAGACAGGCAAAAATCAAATCGATGAGAAGCAATGAATGAGGAAGTAAGGCAGGCACACCTTACAACAAATAGGGTAGAAGTATGAAGTTGACTGGCTTAATTTGCATTAAAATTGATGTCTTGGATTGATATGGTAGAGGTCATTAGAAACTCAACAGTCACAAGTAAAAATCATTTCAGTATCTTGCTCAATTTGCACTTCAAGACTAGTAAATGCCACATTGTATTAATTAACTGCATCATACCTTAGCACGCTACAGCTGCGCCACTCAAAAGGTTAAGAGTACTTGCAGTTTCATTCACATGCCTGATGTAACTTGTGCTAAATGTCTATTCAGGGAAAAGAGAAAAAGACAAGTTTCTACTAATGCTTGCCTCAGTCCAATTCTGAATCAATTTCATGTTCTTTCCCACCTCTGAGCAGGCACTCTAAGGAATAAACAAAGCAGAGACATGACTACCCTTAAGGAGTTCTGTCCAGGTTAAGACAGCAGTCGAGTATTTGAATGTGGTCTGTAACAAAATTTACACCTTAATTTATGAATCTGAGAAGTCTGCCCAGTAATTCAACAGCCAAGGATAGCTCACAAGAGGGCTCAAGGAAAGCAATTTCTTCGCACCGCTCGACTGAAGTCTCACCAGGTTCCACACCCACAGCATCTGCCAGGTCCCTGCAAGTGCCGTAGAGATTCATCTGGTTGTGCTTTGTAGTGCAGTCTGCAGTTTAAGTAGCAGCTCATATGCCAAAACAGTTGGACAGCCTTATGTATTTTTCAGCCACGTTTATCTTTCGAATCCCATTGCATTAATATTTTAATAATACTATCAAAATCTTTCAGTAAATGATTACCACGTGCAAAAGAAATTCCCACAATAAATCCCATGATGGAAAAGATGCAACACCCATGACACATTGCCTTGTTTCTTTGACTGTAATCACCAATTTCCAAAAACAAAACGCAACCAGTTCTTTAGAACAGAAAGTTTACATCAAAATGGACAAGTTTTTTGCGGGCTTTTTTGCTTTTCTTTCATTTCTGGGGGGTGTTTTATGCATTTAAAAATTTAAATTACCAAATCACAGTGTATCCAGTGCTTATATATAGATGTGTGTGCATATACAAATAAAA
Organism: Vireo altiloquus; assembly: GCA_013396875.1. Lineage (NCBI taxonomy): Eukaryota > Metazoa > Chordata > Aves > Passeriformes > Vireonidae > Vireo > Vireo altiloquus. Next base: position 195,866 of record VZRF01000317.1, on the reverse strand, counting down.
ATACATACATTAAAAAGTATTTGCTATTCATGTCTCAAACTATCCCCATAAAACTTCCTTGACAGGTGATGAACTTTACAATTACAGACACACACATATGCCCATAAATTCAGAAATTTAAGAGGACTCAGCTGCATCTGGACAAGTCTGCAAGGTCAGCATATGCCACAGGAACTCTAAGAATCCGTACTGTGGTTCCCCCTCTGGGGTTTTACTGGGAAAGTAAAGTGAAAGCTTTAGATTACTGTTGTAACTATAGAATAAACTACCCATAAATCAGATAGAAGAATTAGAACTGCACTGAAATCTACCTGTTGATGCCAAGTAGAACAGTTTCTTAGGCATTTTATTGATTTCTGTAACTTTATCCTAAGAAAGTGAACATTAACACTACTTCCTTAATTTAGAGCAAGTACAGCAGTTAGAGAAAGGAAAAGAAAGAATATCATTAAACAATGTATTTTATGTCTGCAATAGTCAGCAAAATAACAGTATTGGTTAGGTACTTCACAGGAACATTGATCCCCTGTTCCATTTCCATTCATAATGCTCTTAATATCTGAAACATGTCTGCTAGTTATCTTACATAGTCCAATTCTGTTAAAAAAGAATCTTGAAATTTACTGGTTTTATGTTAATATCAGCTTTTCTACATGTGAAAGTAGCACAGCTTGTAGCACAGCTAAAGGAAAACAGGATTTAACCATTCAATTAAAACAAGTGCTCAGGTTAAAAATAACCATTATTTACTCACAAAAGCACTGAGCAGACCTCACGCAGATGTATTGCCAAAGTATCAGTGTCCTCTAACTTCAGACACATTAGCAACTACTGGTATTTACTGAGGCAGAAACCTTAGGTGCTCTTTATGTGGGCCAAAAAAAGCTGAAGAAAACCTGAAAACATGCATGTTTGTGTGCATGTCTGTGTGTACCCAATGAACGAATAATGGCAAACATCTTTTAATGGGGAGCAACAAAGCTGTCAAACAAAACTTCCAGGGGAAGAGCAGTCCTTGAACTTTAAGCCTGCAGCCGCAGCACCTTATTTACACAGAGAAAACCCCCACACGTCACAAATAATTTTACTTTTCAATGCTGAATTCACTCATATAACAGAATAGGATGATATTTTAATGAAAACTCTATAAAGATACAAACTAACCTGGTGCAGAGAAAATTACTTATTCAACTGTGGAGTGAAAAGTCTAAATGAATTTTTGTATCTAGAATGGGCTGACAACTAATCCTCAGCAGCCAAAAGCAGTTTCTCGTCGCTTCAAAACCACGTGCCAGCAGTATCTACCACTTCTTTGTAGTTGTATGTAGTGAGAAGCACTTGAGGTTCAGAGCTTTCAAAACTTCTAGGATGAAAATTATTTCCCCTCTTTGAATACTGATTTGTGGAGTGGGAAAAAAAAAATTTACTAAAGCAAACAAACTCCCTGTGCACTCATCTTGGATGTTGACGGGGTTTATGTCAGCTATTAAGACTGATAGTCTCCGACAGAAGACTCATCTCCAAGAAGCTTTTGGGGAATAGCCATTTTTCATTTATGAATTCAAACTATAGAAACAAAAGAAGTTTTAAGACAAGTTAAACTAAATTCTAATTTTGCTGTGTTCCAAATTCTTCTATTAAAAATCCAATCATTTTTAAACAATCATTTTCAATTTAAATATGTTGGTTTAACTTCTTCAGAAGTGCTAATTTGCAGGTAAGTGTTCAGAAAAATGCAAAGGAAAAGATCTGTGTGTGCCTAGTTCTTATCACGAGCATTATTTTATAGAGGGTCACTTGAATGTGAAATTACTTACCCACTGTGATGCAGCAAGGGTAACTGAACCTCTAAGAACAGATTAATTTCCCTGGGGTACAATTCAGTGTCATATCCTAGTTGGCAACAGTAACTTCCTTAGTGTGTGACTGTTACCAATTATCAGAGCCCTTGACACAGAAGGTTTCAAACCTTACAGTAGGACTAGCACATATGTGAAGTTGGGGCCTTGCCCCCAGAGCAGCTGCCAGCAAGCCAAATGCAGTGCCTCCCACATGCCACGTGCCAGCCCCTGCACTCCTGTGGGAACAGCAGTCCCCATCTGCCCCAGACAAATGAGCTGCTGAAATGATCTGTCCACTTATCTTGAGAGTCTGAAACAAGATGCCACTACAAAGCTGTGTATTAAACTGTAATTGAGAAACACTCTGGGATAGAAATCAGATCCAACAGCCATGGATAGTTTCCGAGAGAGGGTCCTGAAGTCAGAGACTAACCTTTACACTATTAATTTGTACTCAGTTGTGTTGGGAAAGCTCCTGATGAGAAGAAAATGGAAATAGAAGTCTTCCATAATAGGTAGTTTTATGCCAAAAGATTGAAGCAAATTACCTCAAGAAGACATGTGCTAACTTGAGGCAATTTTTGATGATGTTTAATGCATTACCGACTTCCAGGAATTCAATTTTCCCCTAATCCAGACTAGAATCTCTGTCACAGTTTTAGAATTCTGAGGAAAGAATGAGTTCTACAAGAATTGTGTTTAGCACATGATGATTAAATACAGTACATGTTGCTTTCTAATATGAGCGCTAGTTCAATATTCCCTCTATAGTTCTGGAAGTCAAAGAACAGTCTCTAGGTTGTTAATTTATATAAAGTGGTATAAGAATTCAAGAATCGAGAGTCGTGAAGCACTGGTTGAGGCTGAGGTTGCCCAAAGAAACTGTGGATGCCCCATCCCTGGAAGCATTCAAGGCCAGACTGGAAGGGGCTTTGAGCAACACGGTCTGGTGGAAGGTATTCCTGACCACAGCAAGGGGATTGGAACTGCATAATCTTTAAGGTCCCTCCCAGCCCAAAAACATCCACCATGTGCCAATCCTGCAAGGCATGCCTTTTTAAGGTGGTTCCTTTGTGGGGGTGAAGGAAATCAAAGCTGGCATTTAGAAAAAATCCTATAAATTAAACTGATTTCTTTGTGTGTTGGCCTGGTATTATGGAATATCACCTAGAAGCACACCATGATTTGCATCATAAGCAACTGTCCCCTAGAAAGAACAAGAATCTGGCACACTGAATTTTGTAACCAAGAGTGACAGCAATTGCCATGCCTAAAACCAGTTATAACTGCTTAGAAATTTCTAACTGAACTGAATTTAAAAACATTTCCTAGAAGCACAGAGCATGCTCAGGCAAGGAACTTTTCCTATTTAAATATAAACATCAATGTTTGATAGTTTAGGAATACTCAAATGAACATGGTGACAATCTCAAAACCTTTGGAGCCATCCTAGCACATTTCTATTATGCTCAAAGAACCACTTTCCCTTGTTCCATTTATCAAATCTCTTCAACTGACTGGAGCCACAGGGGCTGTATTTTCAGGAAGAAAATACCTGCTTGCAATATGTTTCATGCTTGTTATGGACTTCACCATTAGAAAATTTTATGGCTCAAAAAGCATAAAGGCAACTAATGACTCAGTCAATTAACACAATTCTGAGCCACAAAAACTATAGAGAATGACTTCTCACCTGGGAGGCTATTACCCTGCCACACCTGTCTGCTCCAGTTTAAAGGGAAAAAAAAGTTCAAACTTTTAATTTCTCTAGAAAGCAAGTGTGGGGGACACAGGATACCAGGAGAAGCAAGTCAGGAAAAGCCTGACCAGCCACATTTTATTATAGACAAACTGCCTCAGCTTCTCAAGAGGCTGCCCAAGCAATACTCATGTTGAACTCATACATACTCAAGACCCCCTACAACTGGCACAGATATTTGCCTTTGTTCAGATTCCCCTTTCCTGTCTCTCAACTTTTTCAAGACACTTCAAAGAAGATCAAAAAGCTTGAAAGAAGTGCAGTTGTTTAGTCTATAGAAGACAAGATAAATGGGAGACCTGGTCTTGTTCTTCAAAGGCAAAGCAAGTTGGTACGAGAATGGGACTAAACTGTTCACCAGGTCTGATGCAGACATGAAAAAGAAAGCAAGATTTAAGTTTTGGAAAACTTTCAAGTAAGAGTAATAGACTGAACATTGCCTTTGGAGGTTGTGGAATATCCATCACTGGAAGGTTTTAAAAACAGGCTAGGCAAACATCTGTCAGAAGTGATTTAAGTTATAATACACAAGAAGATCTTTTCCTCCTCTTCTGGTAAGGTTTTTTTGTTACATCCAATGTTAAAAACCCAATCACATTTCTGTCTTTTATATGCCTGTGTTTTATTTAACTTTAAAAACCATGAAAAAAAACCTACCCTTCTGTGATATTTCCACATATTCAAGTGTATTTATTTGGGATAACATAGACATCAAGGATTTGCTAAGTGTGAAAGCAGGATAAAGAAACCACCTGTGAAATAAAATACCAATGTATTAAATTTACACTCACTCTGAATAAATTGACCTCTAACATCATAATGCAGACCGCACTGCATTGTTTGTCCTCCAAGAGAAAAAACTGTTCAACTAATGACTTACTGATCTGCAGTCACTTTAAGATTTTCCTTAAAGGAATTTTTTTTTAAAGAAAGCACTTTTCCCCAAACACAAAATAACATAACATTAAATATTACAAAATATTAATATAGAAAAAGGTAGCAGAAGGCTGCTTTAAGAAGTATCCAAACCTTTTTTAAACTGTATTAAATTACGAGTAAGTATGGCTTCCATCACACTGGAGGAAAAAAAGCCACCACAGACATTCTTCCTCCCCCTGCTGTTTAATACTAATGTAACCATGGAAACAGAAAATAAATACTGATTTCCCCTCAACCCCAGTACGACAGGAAATCTAACAGTGGAAATACTTGTTGATAAAGGTAACAACCACGCAGGTGACTGCTCAGAAGAACACATGGGTTTCTGGGGGTCTCTACTGGACTGACTTCATATAACTCATCACTACAAGAAGCAAGAGGTGCTGTTTGCTCACATCTGATGTTCCTACCAGCTGCCCTCTGTGCTGACTCCCCAGTTTTATCTATGTCGGCTACTATTTGACCTTCTTTAGGTTTTAGGTAACATTCTCTTAGAAGAGATAAACATAAATCAATAGCTATGACATAAAGCAATCAGATCATAATCAGGAAAGTTAAAAAATATTATGGCCGATACCAGATTTGCCTTTCTGCACACATGACCAATCCTTCTAATGGCAACTGTTATACAAATCATTTTCATTATATAGGTATTTCCCATGTATGTTCATGGGGACTTGTAAAGTAGGTGGGATTTGTAGGCAAATCTGTACTCAATTCTTCTTTTCGTTCTTGGTCTTGAATAACATTTATCTCATATTTTGCATCTCAATATGTGTTTTTTCTTGTCAGTTCAAGATCCACCCTTCAGCCTGATGTCAAGCTTTCTCAGAGTAACATGACATCCATAAAATTATTTCTACTTTAATGGTGAAAGGTCAGGGAAGCTGAGAAACTGGTATTTTTCTAATTTGACTCTATTGGCAATTAGTAAATTTACAGAGAGCAACAATTTTAGAAGCAGTTTACAGATTCAGAAAGAAAACACAAATCACTACAGTTGATTATAACTTAACGTTATCTCTCATGATCTCATAATCCAAAGTATCACAGTTCCATAGTATAAAATGTGCTGGGTAATAAAAGTATAGAAATACTTTGAGGCATATTTACGATATTTCCAGAAACAGTTTTTAAAGCTTCCTGCCAACTGAAATAATTGTACTGTATCTCAGTGTATTACAGACTAATACAGAATCAAAGTTTTTAACTTTCTACTTTAGTCCTAAGCTTCTAAATTTAGAAACAAGAACACACAGCCCAACCCCCAAAGTTGCAAACAAGGTCTCTGTGAAGTTTAGGGAACAAAAACAAAGGAAAGATTAAGAGGTAAGTTGGAACACTCAACAAATCATTGTAACAATGTGTCAAATAAGGAATTGCGTATCAAGCACATAGCATGAAATTTCAGTGATAAACTATAGTCAAGTATATATATTTCAACATTCTCTAAATTAGGACCTTGTCTTCACAAATGTGATTTACCAAGGATATTAAGCAGGCAACTTTAGAAAGAATTAAGAGAAAGTAAAGGGAGGAATGCCACCAATACATCTTGCACAATGGAGCATTACTTACAGGATATCTCATGGCTCTCTTTTCAGGAAAACAAAATATTGTGAAACTTACAAGTCAGTAGAAAGTTAAAGACTCTAGTAGACTAGAATCCATAATTTCTGACTTTCAAAAATAATTTTAAGAAAATGCTGTGATTTGAGTTAAAGGATTTTGCACAGCATAAAAAGTCCTAGGGGGTGGCTTGCTTGCCCCCATTGCAGCATACAATTAACTTCATACCTAGTCTTAGATAACACAACTAATTGAAATAACAATAATGTATTAAACAGGCTTCAATCAAATATATTTAGGAGAAAAGTCATTACAGACAACACCTTCTAAATGAAAGGAATTAAGAAAAATCCATAGACTGTTTAGCCCTCCTTTGATAAAGAGGCTCTAGGTTAACTTGCCACTACTAAATTCATACTAAATTAGACTTATAATAATATCAAAGCTTTATCATTCTACCTTTTTGCATTAAACTTATTTTTCAGATAGTTTTCCCACTCAAATATGCTTCATTATCAGAAGCATCACGTCTTCAAGGCTCAAGGCAACCCAAGTCCTATTATTCCAATCTGATGGACTATCTACAGATTTGCACAATTTTTTTTTAGCAAACACCTTTTTTCATTTGATACCATTTTTTCCACACAATCCACTGCTTTCAGTCTGGAGAATGAGAAGTTGTTTCCTTCTCTCTTTACATTTAAAGGTGTAGAATAAGAAAAGATACCTTTAGCCATGTATGGAAAATATGCACATAGTTACAACAGGAAAGAGACATTCCATAGCATAAATTTGCTGAGGATTCCTGTCTTACACATCTTACACCTTCAGGATTCAGTGCTGCTAAAACATCAAAGCATCTCACAAATGTATTGCTTATAAGTCTTATATATCAAAATTACTGCAACAAGAATAGATTGTTAACATGTGACAGGGTGGAGAGAACATATTATGATGAAGCTGTATTGATAAGCAAACGACCCTTGAGGCTACCTAGAAATATACAACACTGCCTCATCTTATTACAGATTTCACGCAAGTATCCTGAATCCCAAAACTATTTGTGAAAAGCAACGACTTCACTAAAAAGAAAACAAGAACCTGTGAGTTAAAGTAACAGAAGGAGCAGGAAATGGCAAGTATTACTTAGTTTGCAGTGGTATCGTCTTTGCTTTGCCATATGCTAAACCCTGCTCAAAACCACTTACTGATGAGCCTCAGGTATAACACCGCCTGCTATATTCAGTACTGATATATACAGATATATATACTGATATGTGTATACTGGTATATACCCGATATATACAGCGCTTCAGTAGCGTTGCCATACACTGGGGAGCTGTGGGTTGCCAACATAACTACAAGCTCATTCCTGTTGATTCAATGCACGCATCCCTGCACAGAACATATGTTGTATGTTAAACCTTGCAAGTATCTCTGCGGAGGGTGGATCAAATACTTATTTGAGTTACACTCTGTTTTTCACTCAAGTCTGTGCAAAAGTATAACGAACGTTATACAATTAACCATAAGTGAGGTAGCATCTACTTTTCCATAAGTAACAGCAAACGTCAGTACGTGCACGTACTTTGCAGCCTAATATAGCATTTTCTTGAATATGCTTGCAGGCTAATAACATTTCTTGAACACCACCACGCCGCTTCCAAACCCTCATTCCAGGGACAGGGCTGAATAAAGGAACAGAACCCATTTGAGACGAACCACTTCACGTGCGGGCGCGTCCTCCACGCAAAGCGCGGGATCTGAATTTGCAATGCCGGCCTACAGCTACAGAGCACGTCGAGCCCTTCGATAGAATCCCCTCCATGAACTGAACCACGACTGTAACGCCGCTTCCTGCAGCTCGCGGCTACGATCCTGCCCCTCCGCCGGGTACTGCCCTCACGAGGGCGGCCTCCCTACGACCACCGCCACAGGGCACGCCGGCTCCACCCGACCCGCGCTGCGCTGGCGGCTCGAAGCAAATGAGCAGGAGTAAATTAGCAGGACCCTGCCTAGCTCTCGCCCACCCCAGGGAGCTCGGCCTGGCCTGGCCCGCAGGGCAGCCCGAGGGCGCCCATGGCGCCGTCCCCCAGCGGCTGGCGAGGGAGCAGCGAGGCGAGGCCCGGCGGGGGCACCGAGAGCGCGGTGAGGAGCACCAGGAAGGCGGCGAGGGCAGAGCAGGCCCGGCCGAGCCCGCGGCCCCGCCGGGACACTCACATGAACCGAGGAGCCGCCGCCGCTGCCCGCCCGGGGAAGA
>VZRF01000317.1:155985-187423 GCA_013396875.1 Vireo altiloquus | reverse complement strand
CCGCTCCCGCGGCTGCTCCTGCGAGCGCCTGAGGTTTGCAAGCAGGCGCCGAGGAAAGCCTGGCTCTCCCGCAGCAAACACAGGGCTAAGGCGCCCAACGCGCCGTTCCCGGAACACTGGCAGAGCACGCACACACACGGGGGGAGGGGTGTTAAACTCTCCCTCTTTTTCTTTCTTTTTTATTTGTTCTGTTCTGTTTTTGTTTTTTAAAAACCCGAACAAAAAGGACGCTCAGGCAGCGTGCAGGTCGCCCCTAAGGTCNCCCTATCCCCATCCCGTCTCTCCACCCTTATCCTCTTCTCCATCCCTATCCCTGTCCCCTTCCTCCATCCCTGTCCTCTCTCTGGCCAGTGAGTTTGTAGCAGCACAGGGGGTATCAGCGTCCCCAGTATTTCTATGAGTTATTTAGAGAACCGAGTAAAAGTGATTTCTCTTGTGCCAGGTTTAGTTCCTGGGATAAATCAAACGGTGACAAACCCCATTTTAGGTCTTTATTGGGACACTGACGTAGCAGAGCAGGCAGGCTCTAAACAAAAGACACTAATAAACAGGTTAAAGAAACAACAGATTTATAAGGGAAGGAAATGGGACTAAAACCCTATTCTGATCTATCAAATCATGTATCTAAACCGATTCTGTATGTTTTCTTCGAGCTATCTAAGTGTTGGTATTTTTTTCCACTGGGTGAATTTTGTAGCTGCAGCTGTGAAACTTGAGGTGTCTGCGTAAGTTTCACCAATTCTGATGCCTGGCTTTCAAAGCAGCAATGTTTTAATGTATGTAGTAATGTTAGAAATGCTCCAAACAGCACCAGTAACTTATGCAAATACCTACACAGAATGCAGAGGCATTCATATATGTGTGGCAAAATTCTCCAAATATTACTGATATATAAGCAATCAGCAAAGATTTAAAAAATGCTGTTTCACTTGAGTGATGTTTTAATATGGCTACAAAGGAATTACTGTTTAGCGTTTTCATGAAATAGCTTTTCAAATATAGTTAGAATACTTCTTACTTCAATGAATGTTAGAGGAGTTAAAAAATTTTATAAAAGAAGGTGTTTTGATGTAAAGTGATAGGGGAAAACACGTAACTAAAAACAATACTGCTGACGTGTATATATTTTTAGCAATATTATGGCATTTGTAGTAGATACTTATACTGCAGATGGAAAAAAAAAATCTCATCTCATTATTGTGATTGTCCTAACAAACCTTTCTTTATTTTCTGTGCTCCCTTCCATAGGAATCTGAATTCAGCTTTTCATCAATACCTATTCTGCATTTTAATAAACTTTGTGAAATCACTCAGTTTCAGGGTTTTTTGTGAAGTAGCAACACTAGTTAGAATTGTATCTTCTATTTCAGTTATTTTATCAAATTAATAATTACTGTAGTTGCAGCAGGAATATTTTAAGAGCAGTTATTTTGTGAAAGAACTTCCTCTTATGAAATAGCCTACTTTGTTTAACTTACCATGATTTAGTCAAAAAGTGCAAGTGTAGGATGTTTAGGCTACCTGCTCTCCTGAAATTGCTCTCAATTGCTTTAAAATTAATTCAATAGCAGTATTGATTGTAATTATGTCTTAATTCTGAAAAGGTGCCTTCCTTAGGTAAGGGGTATTTACACCTGAGTACTCAGGAGGCATTTAACTAAGTAGCCATGGGACTACTTGCCGTTATTTGCATGTGGATGCTTTAGGAATTTGCAGATGTGTTTCGCTGGATGGATTCATTCAGGTTGGTCTCTTTTTATGTGCAATATTTGCTTCTGAGAATCAGATTTTTTATGTTTTGACTTTTTTTTCGTAAGGGAAAAGTTTGAAGTGTCCATTAACTCAATCACCGTAGCATTGTTGCAGTGAAGGAGATGTAAATTATGTTTCTAGAAGAAACATAGACTTCTGAAGAAAAAACATTTGTTTTCTGACAGCAGTAGCTATTCAGAGGAGCAAATAAAGTGCTCAGTAGATGGAATTCCATTTTGTATTTTATTTCTCATTTTTGGACATCAAACAGCTAACCAGTGCAAGATTTTCAAAATAGTGCTAATCTGAATATTGGAACAGGAATTTTTAAAGGTCGGGATTTTTTTTGCTGATTTTGCTGAGGATGTTGGTTAGTGTTTTTGCATACTATAAAGGTTTCTAAGGGGGATTTAGATGAAAGTAGGGAGGTAGGGAAGGTTGTTCAGAGGTGGGATGCAACAAATCCACTTCTGGACTTCTGATCTTTATGCCAGGCGTATTTCACAGATGTGATAGACTGTCTCTCATTCATGGAATAAATGGTACTTTGGTAACAGTGACTTAGTAATTTTAGATGACATTAATAAGACAAGTCTTTGTTTCCTCTCCCATCCTAGCTGTTTTGGATTATCAGAATCGAATTTCCAGAATTCAATCCCAAAACTGATTTTGTGTTAACTGGTTGTAGTGTCAGTTTAAAATAACAAATCTTTCTTCTCTTCCTATTTTTATTTCAAAGTCACAGGGAAGTTCTGCAGGATATAATTAATTCCTTCAAATCATAAAAGTAATGCAATATGTGTCTTTTCTATATGGTAAAAGTGAGTTTGAGGTGTAAAATTGTGTGCATTTAACTAAGGACAATGTGTCCTTACATGTGACAAACAAACAAACACCCTCAATTTAAAATAGTCAGAGGAAAGCTTTTTTTCAGATGAACTTTTAAAATACCTATAACCATTCTTTTTGGATTTAGAAATGTCACTTAAATTACTAGAGAAATGTTGAGACTGAAAAAATTTTGTTAAAAAAAACCCTTTCATTTAAGCTGGAATATGTGTCCCTTTCTGAAGGTGGTGGAAGGCTTAAGTTTGAGGCTTAAGTTTGAGGTTACCTGTTTTATTTTTCAACTCAGTCCCTGCAATTTATGTAAGTGGAGAATTAAGGAGAGATCAGAGTTTGACTGTGGGGGTAGCAATTGGCAGAACTGGCTGGTTTCTGTCATCATCAGAGAAAACTTTTTTTCATTGCTTTTGTGGTTTCCCTGGAATTAATTATGTAGTAAGAGAACGTGTTTTATTGCATACCTTTTAAAATTCTTTATTGATTCCTTTAGGTAGGCAACAGGAAAGTTTGCTTATCCGATGTCTTGCTTTTTGCCCATCTGGTTTCTAACCAAAAGAGGCGAGTGATAAGTCTGCAGTTGCCTCCTTGAACACACTGTGGGTGCTGTAATTCCTCCTTGTAAGCCAAGTGATCTAGAGTGCAGGGAAAGTTTAATCACTTGAAATGGTTATTGAATTGATAGTATTTAACAATTCCTTTTTATTAAATTTCCTTTCTGAGTGTCAGCTGAATGCAGGTACAATGTATTAGGGAGGTATTATCTAACTATTTTTCTCAGTAAAAATGAGAGCATTTTACCTCAGTAAATATATTGTACACAATATGTACATATTTATCTTTTTAGAGACGTAATGTATCTTGCTGCTAGGCATAATCTTACCCCTCTCCTCCACTCTGATCCTAATAACTTGGTTTTCTTTTATTTTAGAGCAAGCATTAGAGGACCATTGTGCCAAGCAAGATTATAATTGAATCTGTAAACTATAATATATATTTTCTTTCTGAAGCTGAGTAGTTTATTTGGCAGACTTGATGTTTTTGCAGGAATGGGAGTTCTTATTATAAATATGCAGTTAAAGGTTTCCAATTGGAACCTGCTATACGCCAATAAATCTTTATGCTTGCATTCTGTCCAACTGATGTCTTTCCAATGGAAAATTCTAACTGTAATGTGCATTGTTCATGTCCTAAAATAAATCATCTGCAAAAATGTATGAAATTTCATGAGATATGAAAGTATTGTACCTTTACAAATAAGACTTTTCATACAAATACTAATATAAATATTCCAATGCTCAAAGCTGTTTCAGATTTTTCTTCCTTTTTAAAGTTTGATTCCTTAACACTATACATTCATATTTAATGTGGTTATATTTATTAGAATGTGAAAGCACATATCTCATGTCTGTGTTTCTTTGAGGGGAAAAAAACCACAAATGAAATCAGTCTTTTATATTTGCTTTGTATCTTAAGTTGGACTTTCCCTGGGCTTTCCCCAGTTAAAACAGAAGGTATCTTTCATAATTTCCATTTGTATAGACTAAGTAAATAAGTTTGATACGTCAGGATTTTCGTGCAACCTCTGTGGAGTTGCTCTTAGCTGGGATTCACAAATAAATTTAGTAGTTTTCTATTGGGAATTTTGTGCTTTGAACAAGAGTGTTCCCTTAGAGAAAGAATAATTTTGAGATATCAAATTGTTAAGTCTTCTGTTTCTCATAAGTGACTTCCTGAGGAGAAAAAACATTTTAATTGCATTATTTAGTAAACAGCCGGTAACCTGAGTCTGTATCTTTTGCTGATAAATTTTTGCTCTGTGTTCTCTATTTAAGGAACACGAATACCTCTGTGAAAGGCTTAAGATTGTGTAAAAAAGATGTTTCCTTTAAAAGACACTGTGATGGGTGCCTCCACCTTTTTTGCCTCAGCTCTCCCGCATGATGTCTGTGGAAGTAATGGCCTCCCTCTAACACCTAAATCCATAAAAATTCTGGGGAGATTTCAAATCCTTAAAACAATCACCCATCCCAGACTGTGCCAGTACGTTGACATTACCAGAGGTAAACATGGTGAGTATCTGTTTAATAAGCAAATTTTATGTATGATTACAGTTTTGGGGTTGGGTTTTTTTTTGTGACGATATATTTTAAGGTAACCAAGCAGAATACTGCCTTCATAGCACCGGAAAGTGGCCAATTTTCAGTCTCTAAAAGATTCCTGAATAATTTTGCTATGACCAGCAGTATCGGTCCTTCTGTTTCTTCTCTATAGACTGAAAGAAGAGGTTAGTTGTCTGTCCTGTTTTGTGTTACACTAACTAATAAAAGCTGAGCACTTTCTTCTTTTCATACCTCACTAAAATTCCTGTACTCAATTGCTCTGCCGTATCTTTGTGTGGAATATGGAAATACATGTATTTTTGATGGTGAACTCCTAACCCATGTTCTAGTGTTGTGAACATTTTTATATGATTGTTAGGTTTCTTGAACTTGATTTGCAGCTGATGTTGCCATCTCGTGTCTTGGCTGCAAGCTTCTTCTATTATTATCTTTTGATTTCTTTAAGATTTCCCCCACTAGTAGTTACTTTATTCTAGTACAGGTTTGAGGTTTTTTTCAGTACCTATTATCACACTTATTGTTAGCTCAAATAAAATTTCAGTTGTATCTTTCTGCTCTAGATATTCTGTTGGAAGCTCAGCAGGACTGCAGCACTTAATTTCCACAAAAAGTCTGCAACACCTGTGACAATTTTAGTCATTGCCATCTTTAACTTTTAAATCAACCGTGTTCTCATACAAAAGCACATTGTGTGTATTAGATTAGCTACAGGGTCTCATAAAGCAGAGCAAGTAATTTTTCCCCCTTTAGAATGATGGAATGCTTCAGAGTTTTGCAAAATTAGGATATTGCCAACTCCGGATACTGAAGTATTCTGTGCATCAGGGAATTCTCTATGTGTTTTCCTTTGCCCTCAACATGTAATTTTTTACTTATGCAGTCAGGAGGTCTAGAAAATTTAATAATTTTCATTTGTATTTACTAGTATCTCTTGAAACAAAAACTGGGATTTTCTTACAGTATTGTTAGGGATGAAAGGTTAGGAAGTATTAACTAACATAGCATTTAATAAATAAAAAATAGTAAAACATGGCCTTTTATACAACAAAGAGTAAATGACATGAAAATTCAGGCGTGTTTATAAAAATGAAGAAAAAAGTTCCTTCTTATAGTTGAAGTAACTTGAAGGATAACAAATAAGATGTCTAACTGTGAAGTCAGGAGAATGTTCTATTTTAACAGTGGTTAGAATGGCAGCTAATAATTTTGAAATAACATGGGAAATTTGGTGGCAAATATTATTTCGATACTGACAGAATTTTCCATGTGAGCTCTATGCCTAATGATTTAATGTTTGTGGAGTTTTTTTTGCAAATGTCAGTTTCTACTCTTGCAGAGAAATGTGAGAGCAAACTAGGAAAACAATGCAAAAAAAATTAGATGTATGAATTCCCCCACAAAAGACTTTCAAAGGGGAACATAAAAATAAAGGAAAAACATTCAAATGGGTTTTATTTTTTGTAAAATTAAACTTTTTTAAAATCTTAGCATTGTAGAACACAATCTCAAAATTTTTTCTTCCAAAGCAAGCTTAAATGGTCTTTGTATTTAAAAAAGGAGAAACGGAGTTGGCTAACAAGCATTCCATCTTTAATGTGATGACATGTGTTCCTCAGTTTTCTGTCTTCATCTTACTGTAACAGTCATGTTACAAAAATGTTTGTGATAGTTTAGTTTGATTTGACTGTGAATGTGAACATTGACTGCTAGGTTAGTGGAAGTAGCAGAGCTTCTTTAGAGGTTTTCTCACATGCCCCTGTAATACCTTATACCTTTGTCTTTTCCTATTGCACGGTTGTCTTCAGTGCAACAATAGTTTTGGTTTTCCCTCTACGTTCAGAGCCAGCCCATCAATCTCCAGAACATGTGCGATCCCTACAGCTCCATGTTGGGCAAGAGGTGCTAGAGCTGGTAATGTGCTCATCAGCCCATCAGGAGTGAAGGTCCTGTGCTCACCCTGAGTCCCTTTTCTCAAGACTGGGGTTACTTTGAGTCTCTTTCATCAACCCAGCTACAGATTTCTGCAAATTTTTATGCTTATTTTTGAGACCTCTGTTCTTCAGCCAAATCTGACTGACATTGGCTGAGGGCTTCAATATTTGTTAGGAGATTACTGGATGCATGGATGGTTGGATTGACAGTGCTTTGCATGAAGAAACTGGAAAGATAAGTTGCTGTATCTCATAAACAGAAACTAGTGGTGTTACCCGTAAGTTGTACATCTTAGAACATTTAATTGTCTGTAATTTTCTGTACAATGTATGTCAAAATACTTGAACATCTGCCAGATAGGTAGAGTGAGAAGTCTATACTCTCAGAGTTTCATTTGGATTCCAGTCCTCTTACACTTCTTTTTTTTCCAATTAGAGAGACTGGTTGTGGCAGCTGAACACTGTGAAAAGAGTCTGGAAGATTTGTTAGGAGAAAGAAAGCCTGTCAGGTGAGGTGCCAAGCTAACTCAAATCCACTTGTCATTATTTTGCACATCATCTGTGGCAAAATTCTGGACCATCTTTTAACTTTACTGGTTTATATAAATTTCATTCTGTTAAAGTTTAACCTAAAGACATTATATATCAGACAAAATATGCACCCAAAGAGAGAGTACTCATTTCAGTGAAATTTTGTTATGGGGAACTTGCTTATAATTGAAATATATTTTAACTTATAAAATACTGTAGTCTTGGGGTTTCTTTTTAAAAATAAAATCAGACCTATGACAGGATAAGAAACCTTCACATCAATTCTTAGAAAGTAAAGTCTGCTAGGTGATGAAATACAACTTCCGCCATAATGAATGGAATTTGGTGTTTGTTTTTATTTGTAGAAATGTACTAATTTATCATCCAGAAAGTGAGCAAGATGTCAGATATTATGCCAGAGTGCTAATAAGTGATTTGAATTTGGCTTTATATAGTTGCTTGAGCAGGGCTTTGGTCCAAACCAAGTCCAAAGGCTGGCTGTCAGGACTATTTGCTTAAATAGTAAGATGTATAGAATACTTGAGCTTTATCTTTAAAGAACTAAGGAAAAACCCGAACTCACTGTCAGGCTTGCTGCAAAAAGTGTTAACTGTCATTTTGAAATCTATCACTATTACCTTTTGTACTAGTTTGAAATCAAATCAGTGGGAGATCGCAAGTCAGAATTATAATTTAATAGGAAAAAATTAAAAGAAATAAATAAATGCAGTAGTACAAGAACACTGACAAAGTCAGAATACAACCTGAAACCCTGTGGTGGTAGCAGTCCAAGCCAAGTGGTTCTGTTGAAGCTGTGATCCTATAGAAAAAAGGGTCTGAAGGTCCAGCAGTAGCTTTCATCCTCTGGGAGTCCAATAGGTAAGCACTGCTGTGGTGTTCAGAATCTCATCTTATATCCAGGATGGAATGCTTGGTTCCTCCCCCTGGGTGGAGCATTTCACAAATAGGATGGTGAGTCGTCATAGGGCCTGATGGGCCCATTAACAGGAGATAGTCCAGGGACCAGTTATCTCTGAGTCATGGGCAAGGCACTGATGGGCCCATTAACAGGAGATAGTCCAGAGGGAGGAGGCAAGGAACACTGCTCCACCTGGTTTCAACAGCTCTTGGAGATGGTAATAGAATATACTTCAACCCAGGACACCTTTGAAACAAAGAAGTGGTATCTTATCCTAGATAATATATAACACAGAAGAGCGGAAGGAGATTAACATTATTTCCATTGGATAGCGAGGCATTGCATGCTAACTGGCTGGTTAAGAACACAGAAAATATATAAATATAAAACACATTTAGAAAAATGCAGTTTACTCGTTCTAGTTTCTGAAGATTTTATTAAGGATTACGTTTCATCTCTCCAAATATTTATGCAAACACAGAGATGATAATTACTTGGTAAAATAATTAACAATATTTTTTGTCTTCCTGATTAACATGAGGCATCTCAGGTGGGCCGTGTTCAATAAGGTACTATGCTTCTGTGACTTCCTGTAGTCCATCCCAGATTAGATATGTATAAATGGAGTATCACTTGATCTTTTGAGCCTTGCAGTCCCTAAACAGAATGCTAACAATGTCTGGCACAGATACATCGAAATGCCTTATGTTTGTGTTAGCATTTTGTGAACTTGAACTTGTATGACAGTGTGTGTTGCAAAGGGCTGTAGCTTGAGGAATGTTAGGGAAATAGAGCTTCCATTTTTTTTAAGCTAGAGAGGTTGTTAGGTGTAAAGGGTTTTTCGTGTGTCATATATGCTGTAGTTCTTCACACAATTTTGTATCAGGTTCCTGTTGTGCAAAGTTCCAGAAGAAGTTAAAGCATTAGAAGCTCTTTTCATTCCTTTTTAATTCAGTTCTCACACTGTTCTTTAAGCATGTGTGTCTTGGTGTCAGATGAGAAGTAGCCCACACTGCTTGCTTCCTTCTAGACTGTTTTGGAAAAAGCTTGCATGTAGCTATTTTAATTTGCTTTGAGTTGCTTGATGCAGTATACGTACACAGATTCTCTGACAAAACTTCTTCAGATAACAGATGTGTTCTACATGCACATCCATTATGCCCTTTTATACTAGCATGTCTCTTGTGGCATCCAGAAGGATTTTTTAGATGTTTTTAGATAACTTGCTAAGGTATGCAACTTTGGGTTTTGCATGCTGAAGGAAGTCACTTAGTTTGTGGCATTACCTCAGCTCTTTGAGCTGGGGCTCTGTTGAGAGTAGTTGCACAAAACCTGGCTTTATTTTTTTCCTCTTGTCTTGAGTTTTTACTGTAGTAAATTATTCTATTATCTGATCTTTCTTTTAATGCGCCAGTTGGGATTTCTTCTAGAAGTTGTAACACCTGAGGTATAGGGCTAAAATATAGCCTGTAAATGTATCCATAATTTTAAGATACATTAGTGATTCATTTACTGTAAATTATTGATTCAATACTGTAAATTACAGCTTTTGCGGTAATAGCTAAAGGATAAATTATGTTCCCTTCAGATGAAGTTCTTTGCAAGACTGACATTTTCCTTCTATTTTTTTTATGAAAACAGAATTTTTTGTTCCTATGGAGACGATGAAATTTCCAGAAATAAGTTGGATGGACCAATTCCCAGTTATTAGTTATGTGATCTGTCTATATCAATTACCTTTGAAGGAAGCTTTTGGCTTTTTTATGAATTCTGATTGCATTGGTCAGAGATAGCATAGCTGGCTTCACATCCGGAGTTGATGCGTGTGCTATTGCAATTAATTTTATAGACTGTTCATGGAATGTGAGAAACTGCTCTTCTGGTTTCTAGATTAATTTTCCTTACGCTTGCCAGTAACCTAAGTCCTTTGCACCTGTACCACAAGCTGATGTAAAATCAGCAGGAAATCTTCTATTATGTTAGTCCTGAAATTCAAGGCATTACATTATGTACTGTCTATCTTTCTGTATGTTTTGGAAAACAGGCCATACAGCTGTTTGGTAGTTATTTGCAGTTAATCTTTGCTAAAGTCATGCATCAGGTGTAGCATACATTCCTTAATATATTCATTATATTTTAAAAAAAGAAATGTAGCAATGTTCTTTCTTCAATTAACTTTAGACTTCCCCCAGGCTTTCTAATTCTAATAAATCTTTTGCACATTGAGGTCAAATACTGGAAATTAGAGCTTCAACTGTTTATTTTTTCTGCTCTGTCACAGTTCAGAAAGTCATTTTACTGAGCATACCACCAAACATTTTCTAGAAATTGGACTTGTGATATATTCAAGAATTCGTTCATTCATTACCTAACAATACCATGTCAGCAGTCCCCAGGAATTCCAGAGATAGTTTATCATTGTCCTCAAAGTTAACATGCTCAACTTCATTTTCAAAGATTAATGCAAGTAATGGTTTTGTAATTTATGGTCAAATTATTTTCTGGTTTGAGTGTTGCGTATTTGGAATTCTGGAATAAACACCTGCTGCTGTTAGAACTCCCATCAGGTAAATTTCAAGAACTCTCAAAGGAAGGAAGTGGGTGTTGGCTCATCACAATTCTTACCACATGTAACCAGGTACAGAAAAGGAATTTAATATAGCTCTTTAGTGTTTTCTGTTTCAGACGTTGTAACATGTGGACATTGTAACTACAATTAATGCTTCTAAAAGTGACGTTAATCCCTATTTTCTTTACTATGCTTCCATAGGGCATCACAGTAACAGCAGGGGAGCTCTTTTGGAGTTGTGTGCCACAGGAAATTCAGGCTGCAACCATGGATAAGAGGGTATGATAAGGGAAGGATAAGAATTTTAGGCATTGATATCCTGTGTTTCACCAGACTGGTCTCCATTGTCCTCTCTGAGAGAGATTGTAGTCGGGGTCATCGTTTCCTGTTGGTATATTCCTGATTTGGTGTCAGGATCATCGCTGCAAGGATGCATTTCATTTCAGTTTGTAACAGTCACACTAGTGCAAAATCAGCTCTCTGAAGTATGTTCAGGAGTCAGTTAAATTTTTAAAGGACTGGGAATTTATGTACAGTCACACAAAACTAGTAAATGCCTGATTTAAGCTCATTATTGTTTATTGCTGTTCGGAGATTTGAAAATGCGTCTCAGTCTAGCTGGCTTCCTCTGTCTTCTTGTGCATACAAGGATGTTTTCTTATGAATGAATTGAAAATAAGTCACAAAAAATTATGGCAGGTACATGTTTTATACCTCAACAGTCTCACTAAAGGTAGTGGCAATCAAAATTTTAGCTTTTCCAAGTTGCTAGTTATTTTAGCACTGATACAAAAAACCAGAATGTAGGATGTACTTTTATCTTTAAGGTTCTCCATCTTTTAAACACATTTCCAACTACTCCTCTGAGATACCTTTTCCAGACAGTGTTAAAGGAGTTATTTTTTCTCCTCCTGTGCTGTTATAAAAGGAGTTGTGAGCATTTCCTTTTCTGTCATGCTTGAAGTGTGTTTCTTCTTTGAAGAAGTTGGTCTGCACTTGTATTCCTAACAATAAAAATGCCAGCAAATACTGACATTCAGCAGACTTTTGGCACCTACAGTACAGTTTCAGGATTGGTCTTCAATTTGTGGCTTGGACAGTCTAAGTCTATTCCTTTCTTCAATAAAATATAGCTGTCATATGTTTTAAAAGTCATGGTATTGAAAAATTACTAGTGAACCATCAGAGATACAAGGTATAGTTTGTTATACATGGAACATTTGATGGGAAGCAGACTGTGTCTGCAGCTGTTTACTAGTTTGGAGAAAACATGATCTGATAGATTTGGGTGAGTAGATTTTATTTGACTGTATTAAACAGTTGTCTGTTTATTGATCAGACTAGAGTTCCTTATGCCATCCATCATTGCTGTTAGTGTGCTTTTGGCAAACTTGAAGTGCAACTGTGATACAGAAGTTGTAAGATGAGGGGGAAAGCAATTTCTGAGTAGCCAGGCATTCTTCAAAAATATTTTTAAAACAGATGCAAGTCATCAAAAGGCCAAAGGTTTTACATGATTTGACTTGAAGAGCTGCATATGAGCAGAGAGCTTCATGGGCTGAGTGTATTCTGCTTTGAATCAAATCTGTGTTGGAGTGTTGGAATTTCACATAAGAAATCCATGTATCACAATAAGGCTGAATTTGGCAAAGATAAATTATATAATAGTAAAATGAAGTAGCATTAATAAACAAACTTAAAGGTTTTTTTCTCCTAAGCATGTGTGAAGTTCTGTAGTTTGGGCATTTAACGTCTGTAGACTTTCTTGGTAATGCTTTACTTGCAAAGCTACAATGAAAGATTATCTGTTAGTCTGGACTGTTTTATATTGTCCAATTATGCTTTTCTTAATATAGAAGTACTGGTTTGTTTCTGTAAGTAATTTTTAGCCTGACTGCAACTCTTCCTGTAGTGTTCCTTTTAGCATAAGTTTTCTCCTATGATTGCCTTTCTTCTCACAAGAAAACAGTTGTTTGGAATGGAAAACGCATGAGGCGTTTGAGGTGAACATTGTTGTTCTTGATGTTTGAGTGACTTTTTAGGTGTGGAATCAAATTCTTTGCTTGTATAGTTGGCTGCACTGTTTGATGGCAGCACAAAGACGTTTTAGAACACATATGTGTTTCCTCCTTAAATGTGAAACATAACAGTGAGTGCATGCTTGTTTCTTGTCTTCTTCTCTTCCAGGAGAAAAAAGAGAAGAATCCTACTCTTTGAGGTTATTAAAGTCTCTGCCTCTTGCTATTAAAATGTAGATATTATAACTGTATATCATTGTCCTGGTTTCACTAGGGTAGAGTTATTTTCCTTTCAGTAGCTGTTACAGTGCCATGTTTTGGATTTGGAATGAAAATGGTGTTGATAACACAACTGATGTTTTGGTTTTTTACTAAGTCATGTTTATCCTGAGTCAAAGCCATCTTTCCTTGGCTCATCCTCTGCCAGTGAGGAGGTACACAAAAGAAACTAGGAGGGAGCAGAGCTGGGACAGGTGATCCGAACTGACCAGAGGGATATTGCACACCTCTGACCAGAGGGATATTCTGGGAAGGGGGTCTGGCATCGATCAGTGGGAGGTGAGCAGCTGCATTGTGCATCGCTAGTTTTTCCCTTTTTATTACAAATATTATTATAATTTACAATTATTACTGTGTTTTACTTTATTGTCAGTTATAACACTAATCTTATCTCAACCTACAAGTTTTACTTTGATTCTTCTTCCCAATCCACTGATGTGGAGGGAGAGAGGGAGGTTGAGAGAGTGGCTGCCTGGTGCTTAATTTCCAGCTCCGCTTAGACCATGACAATATAAAGTCTGTAGATGGGGGAAAAAGTGTATAAGTATTTCAACCTTTTGTTCAACTATGCTTTCCTTGTAGACTACAGAAATCATAAAGATTTCTATGCTAAAAGCAGTATTAAAGATCTTGAGCTGAAGATGAGTTATGCTGAGTTAATTGAGAACAAAAGTACTGGTGAGTTTAGAGTCTACAGTTTCTAGTGAAAGAGGATGTTGAGTTTCAAACAGACAAAACACCATCCTCAGCAGGAGGGTGGCTTCATCCTGCAAAGATATTTCTGCAAGGAATTGTGTAAGGATCATGTTAAAATTCCATTTTGCATTAATGAGCAAATTACTACTAATGAGCTAATGGCTGAAAAACCAAATATCAGATTTGTCCTGTGCAAATCTTAGGGGATTTAAAGCACATTATTAATCTTAATGTTGATTTATGATAGTTGTGTTTAGCATAAAAATTGCTGTAGACTGTGAGAACAAGATGCGTTTAGTATATGGTTATTCTAACAAAATACAGTGTTTGACACTTAATCCTGCTTCTAGAAATGACAAAAAAGGAAGAGTGAACACTTGTTAAACTTGCTTTGGAGTACATCCTTCTAGAAAGGGATTTTATTTTCTAAAGTGCAAGTTCTTGCTTTTGGACTACTGAACAATGTCTTCAAGGAAGCATTTGTCACTAATTAGGAATCAGACAGCTGGTTTATTTAGATGCATTGATATGCTTGCAAACATCTCTAACGTCATTGTGGTTTGAGATTTGTTTCTTCTGTGCATATGGATATTCTCTTCTTGGGTGAATAACTAGATAGGTACCAGGGCATTGGACATTGTTGTGATGGGAGTGTTTAGAAGGCTGGCAGATCAGGCTAGTTTTAAGGTTTAAAATGTTGATTTCATTCACAATGAAATCACATCTTGCTAAGGGTTAGCTCATTCACTGTAAACACAAAACTGATACTTAGTGTAAATTAGCTGTGAGTATCCGATACCACAGAGCTGGTGCTGTACGGTTGACAGAGGCAGCTGTGGCCCTTGGTGGTTCTGAGGAGTCAAGGTGATAAAGCTTGAGAACTCTTCAAGTCAAACATGGACTGGTTTTCCTTCTCCTTTGATCTAATCCCTGATATTTTTATGTAATCAGCACTGTCCAGCCCCTGCAAAGTGTGACTTCCTGTACTTCCACTTTTACTTATTTTATGTTTTGCCAGTCATCCTTCCTATGTATTTGGGAGTATGTCCTGCATATTTACAGTTGGTTCTGCTTCTCTTGCCCTTTTGTCTGGCAGATTTTGGTGTGTGGATTTCTCCTACATGCAACTGTAGCCCTCTCTACTTTCCCCTTTGGTGATCACATTTCTCATGTCACTTTCAAGAAAATTTAGTCTTAGTTGTATGCTGATTGATAAGTTTTTAATTTATAGTCACAGGCATCTGCTTTGTTTACACATAACTTTATGGTTAACTCTCAAGATAGGTGTTTCCTGCCTGTTGTGATGACATGTACTGGTTTATAGATCAAAGTGATACACTTCCTAATGACTTTTGCAAGATTAGTTGTTAGCTATGAAATTCCTAACAGCACCATTGCTTATTGGCCCAGTCGTAAAGTCTTTGATCACTTTAATTTGCAGGCTGTTCTTCTTTTGAAACTTTGTTCTGTTTCACTTTTTAGCAGTGTCTGTACCACTGATACAGGGATCCAGATTTTTTGAGCTAAATGCTAAAACATACCTAGGTAGACTTTTCACCTTAAATATTTAGATTTTTTTATTTCTTTTTAGATATGTTATGGCCAAGTTATTTGTTAAAATAACACTGTTGCAACATCTAATTTACATAGAGTGCCTGGCTTTGGGAAAAGATATGTGCAGTGTTCCAAGATTTATTTGTAGCTTTGAAAGTTCTGTTGCAAATTTATAAAATGGGGGAGAAGGGGTTTAATTAGGAAAGTGGCTTGTTAACAATGCTTAATCCTCTCATAGAGATGCCTGCAGAAATTAATTCTTAAAAAAATCAATCCTCTCTGTCTAAAAGGACAGCATGATTTATTGTTAGCTAAGTCATGATTTCTAGAGATGTCAGTTCAGTTTGTACTGCCCCACAGCTACAACAACGTTAACTGCATCAATAATTTCACTTCATTGAAAAAAACTTTTTTTTCGTTGAAAGGCTTTTCTTTTAAAATTTTTCATTGATCAGGTTTTTCTGATCCACTTAGGGCACCACAGTAAGAATGAGGGAATCTGTCTCCTTGTATAATGAAGTTAGTGACCCATCACTGTGCATCTAGTTCTATTATGTTACTCAGAGTGTATAAGTCAGTGATAAGAATGCAGAGTCTCTCCTTGTATCTAGTGATTTAAATAATTTATTTCATTGCACTTTTTGTTCCAATGCAAAGTATCTCAATTATGTGTTTTACATATGAGCCAGCTGAGGCTAAGATACAAAAAAACCTTTTTAGAAGTTAATCAGGGGCAAGATCAAAACCGAGGAATATGGATTGTCATTCCCATTCTGTGCATTATACAGGATGGTACTAGAAGTTTCTTTAAAATAGCACTTTATAAGGTGTATTTACTTTTCAAAACTACTTTTTTCATTTACTCTCCCATTTTTTGGGATGAATGCTGGATGTCTTAAAGGAACTCAAGTTGCAATGTTTGAAAATTTTTGGTTTGTTATTCTGAGTGATGATGATCTGAAAAATCACCTGTCTGATAAAAAAATTTGTATTCAATCTACTCCATATATGAAGTTGTTCTTTATCTGTGCCTTCATCTATTGTTTTATGGACTTTTATCATACATTACAAGTTGAGACCTTCATAAAAGTGCAACATCATCTGTGTTGCTTTTAAAGTCATGCTTGCACCTTAGAACTTTAAAAAAGGAATGAAAGGACTTTCTGAGTTTCCTCAGGTGAGCAATATGAACTTGTTGAAGATATCCTGTGTGAAATAACCTTGTGCGTGAGTTAGAGACTTCTGAGGACTCTGTCTATAAAATTCTTTTTTTGTGTGTGTGTCTTATTCTCTGTTTGTTGCATTCCCTTCCAGTTCATTTCATTCTGATAATGTGAATGCATTTCCAAGTCAATTGGCAGTGTTTACAATCTTGGTCCCCAGTGCCATTTTTTAATCAAACACATAATAAAGTGCTAAATAAACCATTCCCACCTGCATCAAACTCTTTATGTTCTATATAGGGTATTTTGTAATTTATTTACCCAGGAAGACCCAATTTATCTGCACATCTGGTTTTCAACCCAGTTCTGCTTTTTATCCAGTTTTCCAGCTGGTTGATTGAGGAATAAGGAGGTCAGATGGCTTTCTTGAGGTCAGCGTAGTGATTGTCTCAGCTGGGATTATACCCAAGCTTTATCCTTTGCTGAACCACTTGGCTACACCACTCCTAACCAGTCTAGTCACATTGTTGTCAGTAATGGAACTAACTGCAAATGTCATTTTCTTTGTTTTATAGTTTTGCTTGTATTGAAATATTGTCACTTTTATGAGTTCAGAAACATTACATCTGTTCACAACCTGGTTCCCTTTCACTTTGAACAGACACAATTTTTTGTGATGAATCTACTTCCTGGATTCCAAATGTGTATTAGTTTCACAAGTTCGGGGGTGGTGATTGATGATGTTGCTGGTTTGTGTTGCTCTGGTGTGCTTCGTCAGGGCAGACCCTGTCTGGCAGTCTGCTTTGGAAGAGGAACCTGTGTTTTTGCTCCTGTGTATCAGTGCCTTACGCTTCTTAAAACTCCTGGTTGTTGAGGTTCTCTTCCTCTAGAGTTTACTTTTTACAGGAATATTACAATGTTAGAGCACAATGCACAGATTTAATAAAGGACTTACTTAAGCAGGCATTGCTATGTACGTACCCATGAACCGTAAGTCTGAGGAAAGGAAACTGAGCAACATGGTATCATCAGCATAATTTTACCCCATTTGGTGTTACTCTGCCTTCCTGAGAGAAGTCAAAATAATTTTGGTTCCAGTTTTTGTTACCAACTTCCTCTTCCCTTAAATTGCCACTGCACTGAAGAAACACAGTGACTTCATATTAATCCACATATACATCTCTAGTACCTACAAAATTACAGGACTCTGTACAATTTAGTAGATGACAAAGAGGCTTGCTTTCTGATACCAGTCCTGTGATGTTTTCACATTCTGATGGGGCCTCTGTTCCTTTCACTTCATGATACATTCTTACTCAAAATTGTCCATTAAGTACTGAATGCGCTGTCATTATTTTCCAGGCACAGCTTTCTCCCTTCTATGAACTGAATTGGGAGCTCTGTGTTGACTGATACAAAAGCAGAAAAGGAAATTAAATTTATAACTGGCCATAACCAGTTAAAAATAGCAAAAATGTATTTGGAACAGCCAGAAATATATCTCCTTTCCCCAAGATTTTGCTCCTGCCTTCACTTTGCTTCCAGCCCGTTGTTTTTGCTCCTGTGCTGCTGTCCAGGTACATCACTGTTCTGATTACCTACAGTATAATAGCTGCCTCTGCCTGGAACACAGTCATCAAAAGGGGAGAGATGACATAGTCTAGAACAAGGTAGGACTGGACACAGTAAGAAGACAGGAAGATCTTTTCAGATACCAAATTGCTCATTCTTAGTCAATGTCGGTGATTGAAACACGGTCTCCACCGGCTACATGCAAAGCCAACTTTTATTGTGCAAAACACATCTTATATACTGTTCCAAAACTAGCAGTTCAACAACCACAAACTTCAGCTTCTGCGATAACATCTTTAACATCTCAAGCAGCTACTGATTACAACCTCTTTGCCTAATCTCCTGTTAGCTATCCTACTTTTACCTTGCCTCTTTGCTCTTTATTTGTCTCCTGCTCTTTTATTTTGCCTACTGCTAGACCTGGGGTATGCCCGTCTCCCCCAGGGCCCCATGCCAGCAAAAAAATCCTCCCTGGTGACATTCTGCATCCCCACAATTAAACTAATTTATTGTAGCCATGAAAAATCAGGGAGAAGATGTATTTCCAGTTAATGCCATGAATGCACTTCTCTTAAAGATAATGAAGTGAATTTGTGTGTAGATTGGCATTGATTTTCCTTTAAACTGGAGGAGAAGAAACTTGGGTGAACCTGTAGCTTCCATGATATTGACATGAATGCTGAAAATTTATCTCTTCTTTTCATTGTTTCTTTTCTCATGTTGGAATATTTTTAATCAGACAGTTTAATAAGTCAAGCCTCCCAAACGCACCCATCTCCAATTTCCAACTGTGTGATTTGCAGTCCTCTTGTTCTTAAGTATTCAATATGTCATGCATGAAGTAGTTTTTATTTTCTCTCCAGCAGTCTGTGGATGTAGCGACTACCATGCTGCTGGCTGTCAAATGTGTTTTTCCACAATTGCTTTTCCTGCTCCAGAGTTAAGCAATGATAAAATAGCAGGGAGATTTTACCAATAAAATTCTTGATGGCTGTGAATTGCCACAGGAACTAGTGGGTGATATTATAAGACATGATGCTTAGGAAGCAAACCTTTGTTTCACCCAGAAGAAAGCTTGGATTAGAGGAAGTTAGAAGCCAGGAAAATACCAAAGAAAAATTTGTATATGCTTGCTGTGTATTCCCTCTCTCCTAGGCATCTGCCTGCCTTTTTATTTTTTGTTTTGGAAAAAGTATAATGGTCTCAAATAGTTTTTGATCTGAGCTAGTATGACTATTTTTAGGGTTTGGAAGACCAGTAATTTTGTCTGAAATGGAAATATTAGTTGTGAGAAATTGTCCTAGGTGGACCTAGAGCATCCTATCTTGGAGTCCATTCCCGCTTCTACAAGCAGCTGCATTATCATTCCCATTAATCGCAAATAATAAGTTAATAAATAACCACTCAAACTGAATAAAATGTAGGTAATATTATTTGGGTTATTTTCGCAGGAATTCAGCGTACCATGTTTTTGTCATAAAGTTTTTGATTTCTAAATGCTTCCAATTTTTTTTGTTTAATCTTGTGTTTATGTTGACCAATGGCTTGGGCAGTTCTCCTTAGATGTTTCTTCCCAGATACTGCTCAGTCACTACTGGGTGTGTATGCTCACTCTTAGCTCTCCAATTCCGTAATTATTTTCAGGGCTAATTGTCTTTTCTTGGTTCTTGATAAATCCATCTTTCCCACTCTGCTAAAATCTGATCCTTTTGAAAAAGTGAGACTCTGGGTATGCCAACTTCTTCTAGTACTTTCCCTTTCACCCTGACCCAAAGGCTGTTCTCAGCTCAGGGGGCATAGTGGTTGCACTAAGAATCTTCCCCACCGGACCGGTCTGAATCCAAAAAGTGACAACAATCTCCTAAGTAATCATCAGTGGGTTTGCAGAACCACAAGAGATTGAAACTCTGCTAAAACATCTGTTTCCTGACAGGTTAGGTTTATTATTCCTGAAGTAAACTTCCAGAAAATGGCTTTGTGTCCTTAAGAGTAAGAATTCAACAGACTGGAGATCAGGCTGGCTGCTAAGTGGAAAAGTTAGTGGTTTTTGTGAAGGCAAAAGGCAGCCACCTGTGTACTATTACAGTGTGGAAATTAGTCATTTGTCTGGTATAACTTTTGGTCTGACAAATTCTGGAGGTAATAAAACAATCCTCCTTTTGTGGGTTTTTAAGTCGACTTCCCTTCTCTCTCCACCCATAAATACCATGCACATGCCTTTCTTAACCGTGCTGGGTTTTGTACTGTTGGCTCAACTTGCTCATATCAACTTGTAGAGATTTTTTTTCTTCATCCTGCTTACAGGATGAATCTGAGGGAGGAATACAGTTCTTAGTGCTTCTCTTTCTATGCATTCAAGTTATAGCCCCAAACCTGGTTTTAGTCCTTCCAGTCTTTTAATTCATGATCTCTAGTATGAAGGAGCACAGAATGACCTTTTTCATGGCAATATTTTTTCTCCAAACCAGGAGAATCATTAAATTTAACCAGTTTGATTTTATACCTGTATGCAATCGTTTCACTTGAAGAGAACCCCTTTTCAGAGGCCTAGCTTACTAGGCTGCAGCTGAATAGGTTTTTTGGTGTCCAGACTGAGGATA
Source organism: Vireo altiloquus (assembly GCA_013396875.1). Lineage (NCBI taxonomy): Eukaryota > Metazoa > Chordata > Aves > Passeriformes > Vireonidae > Vireo > Vireo altiloquus. The sequence continues at coordinate 166,873 of VZRF01000317.1, read as the reverse complement.
AAAATGTCGACAACTCCTTGAATGTGTGCTCCTTTTGCAAAGAAATTCCCATTTCTTTTCTTGCTGGTGGAGAGGAAAATAACCTTAAAATAAGTCGTGTTGGAAGAGCTAGGAAACTCTAGTGCATCTTGCGCTTTCATCCTTTTACTTGCTGCATCCTACAGTGTTGCCTTAAGCAGGGGAGTGATTTGCTTCCCTGCAATTTGAAGTCACAGCCATGATCATCAGCTGCTGAGATGAGGAGGCTGCTTCATGCCATGCATCTGTCGTTACGGCTCTCCTTAGGTCAATGGTGTGGCATGATTGGTGTCAAACCTGGCCATCCTTACATTTGGCCACCTTATCTCCTGTGTTGTTTCTAGTGCTTTTGCTGTTGGTTTTTTTCCCTCCACCTCCTGTTAAAGAAGGGTGCTGATACCTCTGCGGCTCGAGAGGCCCAGTAGCTAAACAGGGTTACCTCTATCATAGTTCAACACTAGCTAGTCTATTGAAAAACAGGCTTCCAGCTAATTAGGGAAAAAGTTTCTGAATCTGCTCAGAGCTTGCCACCAACATTGGGTTTTTATAAGCGTCTTCCTCATTTATAATACTGTTTTCTTTTTTCTATTTGTGGGGGTTTTTTTAAAGGTCAAGTTAACCTGAAGCCTGGAAGCGGCTTTATGAGTGTACCGTCTACATTTGCCAAAGGGTGCTTTCAATGTTGACAGTGGCTGTAGAAACTGGGCGAGACCTGAGACCCATGGAAGCAAGGGGACAGCCTTGGTAGTGATCTCCAGCGAGGCTGGGAACATTTGCTGAACTTGGCCATGGGGAGTTTAAAGGAGAGAAGTCTCTTGGGCTTGAGTGTAGTTGTCAGACCCTTTGCAATTAAACACAAATCTCATGGGTTGTAACCACACAGTGTATTTTCCCTAATAAATAAGAACTACGCGATGTGCAGCAGCTCAACACAGAACTTGTTATACCGAGTTCCCTTTCTTTTGAAGCGCCAGCATTACGTACAGGGCTCAACACTTCTGCCTAGGAGGGTGGCATCAACATTTTAAGAGCACTGAGCGTTGAATGCACATTGAAAAATAGTTATCACTCGTGTGTTGCTGATCGTTGTAACGTCGTGAAGGGTTTATCTTAAAGAGCAAAGAATCCCGGGCAGGGGTTTTCATGAATTGCAAGAGAACACGGGAAATAAATGGGTGGCTGAGGCCCCCTGGTGCCAGCAGAGCGCACTGCACGCCTCCGGCGAACGGCCCCCAAATTGCGCTTCCAGTAGTTCCTTTTGGTTTTTCGGTGTGCCATATTTGCTTCTGTTTTTTAACACAGGGAAACAATACTTAGGCTAAAATACCTCTTGATGTACTAATTGCTCGCATGCAGTTGTTTCCTTACAGGAAACGTGAATATTCTATCATTTATTTTTCATGTCTTGTTTTGCCAAGCTGTACAGAAAATGAGAGAGGGCATTCTGTTTGCCATCATTATCATTAGTATTTGCATTGCAGGCAAAAACAAAATACAAGGAGGCAGAAGACTTCTAAGGTATTTTTTTAACCAAATTTCTATCTCTGCCCAAGAATGACTGAGAGGAATAGTACACAGCTAATAGTGTGTGATGCTGTGGTCTAGTATTTAACTTGGGGGTGGGAGGTGCTAGGGAGGGAGGAGCTAGATGGTTGTGAGGTTTTATTTTGGTTTTGTGGTTATTAGCCATGAGGTTTTGATCAAATTGCTAAGACCTTGAGAATCACTTTCAAATGCTAAGACCTTACAATACAGCAGTATGGACATATGTTAGAACAGTTGTGAATATACACTGTTAAGTTTATCTTAACAGTATATATTCACAACTATTGTAAATTAGTACAGAGCTCTCCTAGGAAAAGGGTAGGACCTAGAGAATAGTTCCATGCAGAGTAACTTAGTCATGGCTTTTTTCAGAATTTCTGTGTTGCACAAGTTTCAGAATTTGAAGTGTGGCTTTTGTCAAAATCTATGTATTTCCTCTTGTGACAAAGTTTTGTCATTACATCAGGTATGAGTAGCAGCTGATGAAGTTGAATAAAGCAATTAATTTTGGTGTTTAGTCAGACAGTTGACTTGTCACTGTCATCAGTCTGTAATACTCCTCCACATTTTGCTGTTGCACAAGTTTTTAATAAGCAAGAGAAGGTGGTGAATATGTTCCAGAATGCTATTGTATGTTATTCTTTAACAACGAAATACAAAAAAATTGGAATATAAAGTTATGTCTTTATAAGTAGATATGCTTTGCTTTTTGGACATTGTGTTAACCAGTGCCTGCAGAGGAAAAATTACCAAAAAGACGTGAAATGGCTGAAGGGGAGTAGACAGAATGAGGAAGAGTTCAAAGTTAAATGGAATCTCTCTGGATGACATGAGATCTGTGCCTTTTGTTCTTATTTTGGGTGCACTTTGGAAGCCTGTTACTAGTGATCTGGCAAGTTCCTGATTGCTTATTCACAGAAACTCCTCTTTAAAGCTATCAGTCTTTAGAGTAAATGGTAACTTTTGTCAAAATACATACTTATCTCAAAGTGCTTTGGATGGTAAGCTTCATTGTTTCTTTATAAAAATGGTAAGATTGATACTTCCAAACCTGTAAAACAAAATGTGGTGAAAATGCCCTTGCTTTTTCTTATTTTAGATTTTGAGATTACTGAAGGCTATAGGTATGATCTAGTCAGGCCTCTATGCTGTCTTCTGAATAAGCTCTAGTTAACATCTGAGTTTCAAAAACTTGTTCAACTGAATTTTTTTATTAATATCAGTAGGATACTTAAGAAGAGCAATTAAGATAAGGGAGGGTTGAGATTTTTTCCCCTGATTAGGTGAGTTTCTATTGCAGAGAGTATTCTATTCTTTGTCAACATTTTCTACACTTCCTAAGGACCAGTTTCAGGGTGAAAAAACCTAGTTGTGGGCTTTTGAGGATATGTGTGTATGGCACTGAACATATCCCACCATATTCAATGCTGATCCCTTAAACTGTTCTGGAATTGTAAATGTCTCAGTTTTGTTTGTTTGGAATAGTTGTGGAGCACTACAATTTTACAGATTAAAAAGGAAAACACTCACCATAACATGTTGTTGGTTTGTTTGGTTTTTTTCAGTTCTACAAGGATCTTATGCATAGCATATGAGGTTTTGCAAGGTTTACAATATATGAATAAACATGGAATGGTCCACCGAGCACTCTCTCCTTGCAATATTCTTTTGGATCGAAAGGTACAGGAAATAAATCTATGGATTTGTTTGATGCTAACAAGTGCCACGCTGTGTCATAGATGGAGACGGATAGTCACAGTCCTTCCAAAAGGGAAAAAAATTGCATATCTGGAAAGGTGTTCATTTTATTTTTTTAAAACTACAGTTTTCTTCCATTTCCGGTGTTTCAAATGTATTTCAGAATTCATTTTTTTATTTTCTTCTATCCCGAACAACACTGTTTCTCCCTTTTCTTCTCAAGAAATCTAATTTTTCTTGTCATCATTGTAATTAGTTACAAGACCTTCCTAGCTGTTTGAATAGAAAAATACTTCTTATGGCTAATTACTTGTCAATAATATTTCTTGTGTTTCATGATGATATGTTACTTGACTTTTAAGATATCAAGATAGGTTTGTATCATGTTAAATTATTCAAATTTAAGTATCTGTTCTGTTATCACAGACTTTTGAGTTGGCAGTGTGGAATATAATTTATGTTCATAAAAGTTGAGAGGAATTAATAGATACTATTGTACTTGGAGCAGTTTCTTCATCAGAACTAACAGCTAAAGAGTTTAACCTGTCTGCATAACTCCTCTATCCATCATTTTTTTACTCAGTTTAGATAGAATAATTAGATCCTCTCCTTGGAAGGCAAAGAGAAAGAAGAGGACAAAAATAAAGAACACATATATTTTTCTATGCTTGTAAACAAATGAAAATCATAATAATGCTCTAACATGCAGAAGTACTCTAGGATTTTAAGATACTCCTAAAATCAGTAAAGGAACAGAAGAGGGCTGTAAGGCAATTACCTTCTAAGCTCTCCCCTGCCCATTGAAAGCTCTCTGATACAGCCTTCTCTGTTGCACTGTCTGGAGGCGGAATGTGTGCAATTCAAAATCCAGTAGAAATAAGGCCTCAGTTTAACTTCTATGTGTAATTTTTTGTTGTTTTGTTGTTAGCTTTCCGTCTTCACAAAGAAAAAGAAAGTACATAGAAAAATTGTTTGAAAGAGGTGTTGATACAGTTAAGGGAAGATCAAGATATAATAATGAGTTGGAAGGTAATTATATAATTATAATGATGTAATTATAATATAATTATATCATTATAATGATATAATAATGAGATGGAAAGTCTACAGAAGCAAGGCTGGGTAAATGGAAGAGCTGAGGGAGCAGTGGTCATGTTTAGGGAGTTCTAGGAGTCAAACAGGATTTTGAACAGTTTTCAAAGAGGAAAAATGTTCAGTGGAGTATTTAAGCCTTTTCAATTTACTGAAAATGTTCTGAAACTTAAAATGTTATGATGTGTTCCAAAGAAAGTGATTTACTTAATGCTCTTGAGAAGTAGAAGCATTAGAAATAAGCACCTCTTTAACTTGCCGTGAACTTCTGCATAATAGATGAGACAGAAACATAAAAGGGTGCTTTTTGTAGGTTTCTGTCCTCTGACGGCTAATGCAATTTGAAATGATTTTTAAATTTTTTAACTTTTTTAGCTTAAACACAGATTCTTCCAATGTTGGATTCTGCTGCTCTTGATCATTTATTTTTCCCTTTTCAGGGACATGTGAAGTTGGCAAAATTTGGACTCTACCATATGACTGCTCAAGGTGCTGATGTTGATTTTCCTATAGGGTAAGGCTATAGCTACATAATACAAATACATCAGAGATGTATTTTTTCAGGAGATATATGATGTTTAGAGCACCCCTTATACGGAAGCTTCTGATAATGTCACTAATGACTAGGTGAGATTAATGAAAAATAGAGAAGGGGTACCATCCCAGCATATTACCATAATTCTGTGATGTTAGTCTTCATTCTCTAGATTTGCCTTCAGATACTGATAGTTCCCTGTGACTTGGATTCCTAACTTCAGATCTAGGAAAATGCACAATTTGTCCTTCATTATTGCCCACCAGTGTAGGCTTTCTGTCTCTTTATAATTTTATGATTTATTTTCAAGTGATCATACTGTATTACAAACCACTGCTTTGTTGAAGTGAGGTTTTAGTCACTTTTGGTGTCATGTCATTTTAAGGTGTCATGTCATTTTCAAATGAAATACTGAGGTGATTCTTAAAGACATGGCCAAAAGAAACTGATGTTTCCTTTCAAAACATGTTTGTAGACTTTTTAGGTATTATAGTGAATTGTTGACAAAAAGAAACGTGATGATATACTATTTTAAAATTATCTAGTAGAAGATAATATATGTCCTTAACACTTTTTGTTACTTTTTTTTGCAAATTCAAAAGTTATTTGATGGGCATACACTATCAGTGGAGAAGAATACTGCTACCATCCCCAAGTATGAGTCTAGGATACACTTTTTTAAAATACTGATGCTGAAACCTAATGTGTGTTTTCCATAAGATATGTAAACATACTACTTTTAAAGCTGAGGTTTCCTTTCACAAAAAGACAGAACTAGTAATTGGGATTTAGCCTTTATGTAGTAAACACTGCTGGAGTGAAACTGTTGCAATGTGTAGATTTTGACTGAATAAAATAGTCAGTATTCTGGTTTCTCAGAATTATTCTGGTTATGTAATGGGAAGTCACACTTTTTGGACAGACAGGATAGTATCTAATGTTGCTGCATCTTTCTAGGTACCCATCATATCTGGCACCTGAAGTAATTGCACAGGGAATAGGCAAACCAAGTGATCACACTCAGTGTGAGAAACCTCTGCCTTCTGGACCTAAATCAGATCTGTGGTCTCTTGGTATAATATTATTTGAGCTTTGCATGGTATGTAAAAGAATAATTCTCTTCATTTTGACTGGGGGAATAGTTTCATTACTTTGATTGCTCTTGAGCGTGGGGTTAGTGACACCTTGCCCATCACCCAGCCCCAAATACCAGAATATGTTAGCACTCCTACCTGGACAGTACTGGTTGTTCAGGGAATAGGATGCTTGGTATATCTGTTAACCATGAAGGATAGTTGCTGTGGAGCCACAAGAATTTGGCTGCAAGGCTCTTCCATTTAAGAGAAGTTATCAATGATACATTTTTACTATATCATGGTGTGAAACTGTTTACAGGTAGTTTTGATCTGTCTAAAATTCACATATAGGAGCTTATTTCACTGGTTTTGTATATAGATAGGATACAATGTTATATAAATATTTTTATGTACTAGCTGTTTCTTTCAAATTCAACTGTAATTTGGCTTTATTTGTTTAGGGGAGAAAATTATTTCAGAGTTTGGAGATAGCAGAAAGACTGAAATTTATACTTATGTTAGGTAAGTAGCACAAAATCAATTTTTCTAATTTCTGTGCAGCTCTATGATTAGAGCTTTACAGACTAATCAGCTTATTATGCTCAGACCTAAAGCATTTTACCTTTGTCACCTTTCATCTACGGATTTAAATAGGCATTTGTAGCATGTTACTTCTCTAGGGAAAGTACAGAGCTGGATGCCAGGGAAAAAAACTTGGGAAGAGCTGGGAACATGTTACAGTAAGGGCAAACTATTAACAAAAAGAAAAGAAAAGAAAAGATGCTCAGGAATGGTGGTTGTTTTCATGGTTATTTGTTGGTTTGTGTTGCAGGGAGTTTCTGAAATGAGTTAGGAATTGATGCCACTGAAGAAAGCTGTCCCCACACTAGCAGTGCCTGTGTAGTAATGGCCAAGCAGGGAGAAGCAGGACTCAAATAGGAAGACAGAAATAAAGAGAGCTGAGGAGTTTTTAGTAAACTCAGGCTTTTGTCTCTGGTTTCACCTTCAGACTATAAAACATCACTGTACACGTGGAATTTTTGCTTAATGTAGATGAGTCAGAAGTGGGATTATTCTTGCAGCTTTTAAAACTTGGTTTCTGGTGGTGTTTATGTATAAACCATGGGAAGGGGAAAGGCATGAATTTGCAATTTGAAACATTAACAGTAAGTTATTATTATCCAGAGCAAATAGCAATACTGCTAAAATTAATTGCTGTCAGGAGAAACATTTTTTTCATTCAGCAGTTATTGCTGAGTGCTGAAATTCTGACTGTTTTGGGGATTTGGTAACAAGGCTTACTGAAGCATCTCCATCTGCTTCAATCTTGATGAAAGTTTTTGGTTTATCCACTGAAAAGCATTCATGTTGTGACTTGTAAATTATTTATTCAATAAAGTAATGACTAGAAATTCTAAAATACTGCTAGTATTATCTGCAAGGAGCTACAGAGGGAAAAATGACTTCAAGATTCATGTAGGTACCTTTAAGTTCTTCCAAGGATTTTTTAAATTTTTTTTTATTTATGAGTTGAGAGACTCTTTTACTTTATTTGGCAGAGACTGACACTCTGGATTTACTAGGCCTGCAAAAAGATTTTCACTATACTTGGCTGCTACTTAACTTTCCTAGGCTTCTGTCTGCATAGATTATAATAATTTTCATTTCTGATTTTGATAATTTATTTTCAAGTGATGTGACAGTGTCAATAAAAAGCCCAAATTAAGTGTTTTTTATTGGAGTAGATATTTATCTGACATCCTGTTTTATTGATATCACTTTTTTAATAATCTTCAACTTTTTATTGTTCTGGGTTTTTTTTTTTCAAAGGCTGTGTAGACGATATTGTAACTGTGTTGGCTGAAGAACATGGTTGCCTTGATATTATTAAGGTTTGTGAAATTAGCTTGCTCTTCCATGCTGTCTTATCCAGAATATTTTATTATTGTTGCATAGTATTTCCCATGGCTTTTATTTTTAATTAATTTGGCCACTTATTGTATTGCAATATGATGAAAAATTTTGAAGTTCAAACTACATATCTAAGATCCTTTCAAATAGCCAGTACTGGTACTACTCTCTTATAAAATTGCTGTCAGCCTCAGTAAATGTTAATGCTCTTTGGGTACTTTAATAAGTTATAAATTTTCTTTAAAGTTTTGATGGTTAAGTATTTTTCTTTCAGAAATTAAGTCTTCTATCTGGTCCACTTTACATATTCTGACAGTGCAGATTTATAAAGTTCAACTTTCCTTACCCACAAAAATAATCACTGTATTTTAGTGTCTGTATATTTGGGGACATTTTATGAAAGGGTTTTGATTGTTAGCAGAAGGAAGTTGCCAGGTACTGCATTGTTTCCAGCAGGGTACAGAATATCTAAATTTAAAAATAAGTAAAAAGCTGCATACGTTGCAAATTTTTCAGATTTTTTTCCCCTAAATCAAATGTAGGATTGGGAGGTGAGAAGAATTGCTTCCCCAGCATTTTGGTCCCACAGCTAACCTCATGTGCGTAGGTGTGATATTTTATTGCCCTCAAAGGAATAGACTGTATGTTTAAAGTGAAGTATGAGCCAAGTGACTTGCTGAATTAAGACAGTAATAAAAAGACCTCCTCCATATTTTTCTTATGTTCCAGGACCTTTCTGAAAATACCATAGCTCTACTGAAGAAATGCCTTACATTTCAGCCGTCTAAGAGGCAAGTATTCAGTCCACGGGCCTGGTGAACTCTGTGGGTTACTGTGAAATTAGAAGAACTGTTGCTGAACCTTTTTTTTTGAATACTGACATTTGGGCTGCCTATTAGAAATTCCCAGTTTTGTGCTTTTCAGTGTGTAAAAGAGAAGAATTAGAGGTATGAATTTGGGCTGTAAACAAACTAGTATGTTATGACGCATGAATTGAAAAACCTTGGTAGACATTTTTTGCTATTAAAATTTCTGAAATCCAGTATAATTTAAAGTAACTTGCTAATATTTGTTACTGGGGACCTTTTTGCTGAAATGCAATATTTTTAGGAGCACTTTGCTCTAACTGTTTATCGTTTTCTCTTAATTGAAGGCCAACTCCAGAGGAATTGCTGCATGACCGTTTGTTCAGTGAAGTATCCTCACTATATCCTCCCTTCCACAAACCTGCTGGTCTGTTCTCATCTTCTCCAAGGTGTGCTAATTTAACACTTCCTGAAGACATAAGTCAATTATGTAAAGGTAAAAGCAGGTAGTGGGATAAATGTCATTGGAGGGGGAAGGAAAATAAAATGTTATTGCTTTTTCTCACCAAAAAATTATTCAGAGACTATTTAATGTTAAAACACTACATTAACGCAATAAGTTGGTTAATGGACAGATATATGGGCAAACACTTTGAGGGATGTGTGCAAATCAAAGGAGTCAAATATTAATTTTGTGCTTCAACCTTAGGGAAAAAATAGCATTAGTATTCAAGGCCATGTTGCAAAAGCAGTGTCATCTTCTGCCTTTAGAATTTGGACATGTGCGTGTATAAGGTCATTTTTTTTCCCCACTTATTGGTAATTGGATTCTACTAGATCATAGCATCAGATGATTTTTGGAAGTACTGGAAAACAAGATCTTTGTAAAAGAGGTCACATTCTGGACTAAAATGTACTTCTAAGTTTTAATCTAAAGTATGTTGAAAGTGTTACCTCTCTTAAGTCCTCATTAGTTTCTTCTTAAGAACTTGGAGATGTTTAGAAAATCTCACTTAGACAAAGATTTTACATGTTGTTGGAATGAGGATAACTACTCAGTAGGAATCACTTGTTTCTTATTTTAAGTCTTAGCACTGTGTACAAAACACTGTTTTGGGTTTTTTGTTTTCTTTTGTTTTCTTTTCTTTTGTTTTCTTTTGTTTAAAAACAAAAGGAAGCAAAAGGCCACACTTCAGTGTATTCATGTGAGTGGTTCATAGCAAACTGCAGAAATATCTGGTTTTTTAATTACTGCTTTCCTTAAAGCTCCTTAAAGAGCACTTGCAAAGGAAAGATCACTTTTCATGTAACTTCACATCAAGGTTATGACCTTTCAAGGAGAATAATTTTTTTTTTTCAACAGTATGTGTTCAGAGTTGTAGAAAGAAATACAAACTATCTAAAAGGCTGTAATTTATTTTTGTGTCATTTCTCCCAACAGATGAAGATAATGATTACCTAGCAGAAAGATCAATTGAAGAGGTTTATTATCTCTGGTGTTTGGCTGGAGGAGACTTGGAGAAAGAACTTGTCAACAAGGAAATAATTCGATCAAAGCCACCTGTCTGCACACTCCCCAAGTAAGGATGGAGAAGCAATGTAAGGAAAAGAAAGGAGGAAGGAAGGAAGGATGCTAGTGATTGCAAGAGAACATATTTAGTTTAAATACCTGTATATGTGAAAAATACTGAAAACGGCATTCTTTAACAGCAGGAAATTGTCACTTCCCCTCTTATCCAATTTAGGTCATTATTTGAATGCCTTGTATCTGTCACCTAGCTATTGCTTTCTGAAATTTGAAAAGATGCTGGTGAAGTGAAAAATACTGAATGGAAGTTCCTGAATTTTGCACACTTTCCAATAGAATTAAGTTTTAGTAGTAATGTCTCACTGTGCTTCAGTGGGATATTTGCAATTGCAATTGCAATTTAATTTAATATGTTATGTAGCAAATTCTCAGATTCTGAATTCCCTTTCACAGAGCAGCAGTAGTGAATTGACAACCCAGTTATTCAGCAGATCAGCTGGCTACTTTTTTTCAAAATGCTTAATTTTATGACTTAGAACTCTGTAACAGCATTGTAGTTGTTGCTACTTTTATCTTACTCCTGCATATGTTGCAAGTTGATGTAGTACATTCATGTTTTCATCCTGTGACCTAATCTTAGTAGCATAATTATGTGCCCATACATATCAATTTACTGTTT